>JAJDFG010000295.1:0-310964 GCA_021039105.1 Scomber colias
TAATCTGATTAGTGACATCACTCTGTCTCCGCCCCTTTCTGTCAGGTGTAAGGCAGTGATTGACAGCCGTGGACAGCGAATCAGCTGCAGCCATTTCGTGGTGGAGGACGGCTACGTGACGGCGGACAGGAAGCGGCAGGCCACGCCCACCAGGTCAGGATCCACCAATCACAGCTCAGAACTGCCAGCCTAGCAACCACTGAGAAACAGCGCAGTTACACCCTAGCAACCACTGAGAAACAGCGTAGTTGCACCCTAGCAACCACGAGAAAACAGCGCAGTTACACCCTAGCAACCACGAGAAACAGCGTAGTTACACCCTAGCAACCACTGAGAAAACAGCGTAGTTACACCATAACAACCACGGAGAAACAGCACAGTTACACCCTAGAAACCACTGAGAAACAGGGCAGTTACACCCTAGCAACCACTGAGAAACAGCGTAGTTGCACCCTAGCAACCACGAGAAAACAGCGCAGTTACACCCTAGCAACCACGAGAAACAGCGTAGTTACACCCTAGCAACCACTGAGAAACAGCGTAGTTACACCATAACAACCACGGAGAAACAGCACAGTTACACCCTAGAAACCACTGAGAAACAGGGCAGTTACACCCTAGCAACCACTGACAAACAGCACAGTTACACCGTAGCAACCGCCGAGAAACAACGTAGTTGCACCCTAGCAACCACTGAGAAACAGCCCAGTTACACCCTACCAACCACTGACAAACAGCGCAGTTACACCCTAGCAACCACTGAGGAACAACGTAGTTGCACCCTAGTAACCACTGAGAAACAGCGCAGTTACACCCTAGCAACCACTGAGAAACAGTGCAGTTACACCCCTAGCAACCCACAGAGAAATGTTGTAGTTACACCCTAGCAACCACTGAGAAACAGTGCAGTTACACCCCAGCAACCACCGAGGAACAGCGCAGTTACACCCTAGCAACCACTGAGAAACAGTGCAGTTAGACCCTAGCAACCACGAGAAACAGTGCAGTTAGACCCTAGCAACCACTGAGAAACAGTGCAGTTAGACCCTAGCAACCACGAGAAACAGCGCAGTTACACCCTAGCAAACCACGAGAAAACAGCGCAGTTACACCCTAGCAACCACGAGAAACAGCGTAGTTACACCCTAGCAACCACGAGAAACAGCGCAGTTACATCCTAGCAACCACTGAGACACAGCGCAGTTACACCTTAGCAACCACTGAGACACAGTGCAGTTACACCTTAGCAACCACTGAGAAAACAGCGCAGTTACACCCTAGCAACTACAGAGAAATGTTGTAGTTAGACCCTAGCAACAGGGAACCCCTAGCAACAGTGTAGTAAACGCACAGTAACAGTGTAGTTTTCCAGGTGTGTTTCAGTCAGACTGTGAGCTGCAGTGACGGTGTAGATGTCTCACCTGTCCGTGTGTCTCCAGGTGTATCTCCAGAGCTGTTCTAATAACTGACGGATCCATTCTGCCCACTGACTCTGACCAACAGGTAAACCCTGCTCAGATTCCTCCTTTATTTCTAATATCTGAAGTTTTATGTCTGCGATACTTCCTGTTTGTCTCTGTGATGATTGTTGTCCTTTTAATCTACAGTCAGAACACAAACTGAAGAACTCTGAACATTTTAGAAGTAATTTAAAGTTTATTCTTTAATAAATTCAAATTGAAGTTAAAGTTAAAAGGTTCTTATTGTTTCTATGAATCAGTTTTAGTTTTAAAGTCTCTGAATCAGAATCTTAAAGTTATGTTGAAGCTTCAGAGGTCAGAGGTCACGGCATCCTGCTGCCTCCAGAGAAGAAGAGACAGAAAGTCACGAAATGAGACGAGTCAAAGAAATAAAGAGAAAATCCTCCAACACACACACACACACACACACACACCTACCTTCACTCTTCTAATTAGGTGTGAGTTAAATATTGAAATATTGAATTAAGTTTGGTCAGAGAATTATGATGTTTCATCTTCAGCTGTGTGTGTGTGTGTGTGTGTGTGTGTGTGTGTGTGTGTGTGTGTGTGTGTGTGTGTGTGTGTGTGTGTGTGTGTGTGTGTGTGTGTGTTAGCCTGCAGTGTTCAGTAATAAGATGAATCTAATCTGCTGTTTAACACTCTTTTTCACGTTTTTCATTAAAGACTTTTTTGGGTTGAACTCCGTCTGTCTGTCTGTCTGTCTGTCTCTGTCTCAGGTTTCCATGGTAACGGTTCCTCCAATAGAAGCGGGCTCTCCGGCGGTGAAGATGGTGGAGCTCTGTCCGTCCACGATGACCTGCATGCCGGGAACATGTGAGACTCTTTCATCCTTTCATCACTGACACACTGAACTGATCATTATGGGTTAGGGTCATCAGAGCAGACCCTCCACACAGCATTATGGGGTTAGGGTCATCAGAGCAGACCCTCCACACAGCACAGCATTATGGGGTTAGGGTCATAAGAGCAGACCCTCCACACAGCATGGCATTATGGGGTTAGGGTCATCAGAGCAGACCCTCCACACAGCATTATGGGGTTAGGGTCATCAGAGCAGACCCTCCACACAGCATTATGGGGTTAGGGTCATCAGAGCAGACCCTCCACACAGCATTATGGGGTTAGGGTCATCAGAGCAGACCCTCCACACAGCATTATGGGGTTAGGGTCATCAGAGCACACCCTCCACGCAGCATTATGGGGTTAGGGTCATCAGAGCAGACCCTCCACACAGCATTATGGGGTTAGGGTCATCAGAGCAGACCCTCCACACAGCATTATGGGGTTAGGGTCATCAGAGCAGACCCTCCACACAGCACAGCATTATGGGGTTAGAGTCATCAGAGCAGACCCTCCACACAGCATTATGGGGTTAGGGTCATCAGAGCAGACCCTCCACACAGCACGGCATTATGGGGTTAGGGTCATCAGAGCAGACCCTCCACACAGCATTATGGGGTTAGGGTCATCAGAGCAGACCCTCCACACAGCATTATGGGGTTAGGGTCATCAGAGCAGACCCTCCACACAGCACAGCATTATGGGGTTAGGGTCATCAGAGCAGACCCTCCACACAGCACGGCATTATGGGGTTAGGGTCATCAGAGCAGACCCTCCACACAGCATTATTGGGTTAGGGTCATCGGAGCAGACCCTCCACACAGCATTATGGGGTTAGGGTCATCAGAGCAGACCCTCCACACAGCATTATGGGGTTAGGGTCATCAGAGCAGACCCTCCACACAGCATTATGGGGTTAGGGTCATCAGAGCAGACCCTCCACACAGCATTATGGGTTAGGGTCATCGGAGCAGACCCTCCACACAGCATTATGGGGTTAGGGTCATCAGAGCAGACCCTCCACACAGCACGGCATTATGGGGTTAGGGTCATCAGAGCAGACCCTCCACACAGCACGGCATTATGGGGTTAGGGTCATCAGAGCAGACCCTCCACACAGCATTATGGGGTTAGGGTCATCAGAGCAGACCCTCCACACAGCACGGCATTATGGGGTTAGGGTCATCAGAGCAGACCCTCCACACAGCATTATGGGGTTAGGGTCATCAGAGCAGACCCTCCACACAGCATTATGGGGTTAGGGTCATCAGAGCAGACCCTCCAGACAGCACGGCATTATGGGGTTAGGGCAGAGGAGTCAAACTCATCTTCATTCAAGGGCCACATACAGTCCAATCTGATCTCATGTGGGCTGGATCATTAAAAAGATGGAAGGAAGAAGGAAGGAAAGATGGAAGAGAGAGAGAGAGAGACTTTTTCATCCTTTCATCACTGACACTAAACTGATCATTCCAGCAGTAACACACAGCACGGCATTATGGGGTTAGGGTCATGTTTCACATTAATCTATTTATCTAGTATGCTTATTATTTTGGCTCTGATGCTGCAGTGATATAATCAATAATAAATAATTAATAGATTATCAGATGAATATTTTCTGTTTCTTTTAAAGCAGATTTAAACATGAATAAAACTTCATTATTAACGAGTCCAGCAGTCAGTAGTATTAATGTTAGCGCCCCCTGCTGCTGGTACTGTCTGTTACCATGGAGACCAACCTGTCTGTTGCCATGGAGGCGACCATGTCTGTTACCGTGGAAATGACCATGTCTGTTACCGTGGATACTACCCTGTCTGTTACCGTGGAGACGACCCTGTCTGTTACCGTGGAGACGACCATTTCTGTTACCGTGGAGACGACCCCGTCTGTTACCGTGGAGACGACCCTGTCTGTTACCGTGGAGACGACCCCCCGTCTGTTACCGTGGAGACGACCCTGTCTGTTACCGTGGAGACGACCCTGTCTGTTACCGTGGACACCACCCTGTCTGTTACCGTGGAGATGATGCATTTTTAATGGGATGTTTTTCTCTCTGTAGATTTGGTTCATCTCACCTGTCAGTCAGTTGGCTCCGCCTACGAGGACCTGTCACCCCTGGTTACCAGGATGTTCTGCACGCCGGAGTCACATGACCAAGGTAACACACACACACACACAGAGTCAGATAAAGGTCAGCAGCACCCCTCCTGTTAACTTTGTCTCTGCTCTGACCCTTTCTGTGTCTGATAGTCATTCATCTGCTGCTTTTAATTATAACACACAGACTCATACACACACACACACACACACACGCGCACACACACACACACACAAACTCACACATACACCTCTCAGGATGGATGCAGGTACAGAGAGATTCATTACAGGTGATGAAGGAGGAGAAACTTCATCATGTTACTTAGAGAGGAGATAGCATGACCTCCTGTTACCATGGAGACCACACACGCACACACGCACACACACTCACACACACACACACACACAAGGCTGAAGAGTCTTCATGTTAACCTCTTAGTAGGTGGTGTCCCTGCGGGGGAGGAGGGGGGTGTCTTTATATGAGTCCCCAAAGTGAGTTTTAACACACTTTTTAACTGTGTGTGTGTGTGTGTGTGCGTGTGCGTGTGCGCGCGCGTGCGTGCGTGCGTGCGGTGTTTCTGTATGTTCAGAGACATCATGAGGAGACTATTACCCATGATGCAACTGTATTATATCATATATTTTTTATATATATTGATCACGTCCTGGATCAGCTGATCAGTTTCCTATTTCCTGTGTGCAGGCCGTCCGTCTGTCCTCTGGTGTCTCTACTTCAACATGGCCGACGGCGCCGCCATGGAGGTCAAAGGTCACGACCTGCCGTCCAACGTCTATGTTTGTTCAGGACCCGACGCTGAGCTGGGCCACGAACGCACCATCACACAGGTACTAATACTGCTGTAGTACTATAGTAATACTACCGCAATACTACTGTAGTATTGCAATAGTATTACAGTAGTACTAATATATTAGGTATAAGATTAGATATAGATATATTTGTTGCCATGACAACTGAAAGAAAACTTTTCGTATGTTAAAATAATAATAATTAAAGCTGCAAGCAGTGATGAACGGGCCCTCGTCTATGGTTGGGCGATGTCCAGGAAATGGCCGATCGAAGATGTTGAAATTGCCGTGAATGTGCCGTACGTGCATGTCGGTGTATGCTGCAGGCACATGGCAGACACAGCGGGCACGTAGACGTCTTGGCACCCGGGCTTTTAATGAACATTGTGTGATGGGGCTAAGTCACATTGCATGTGTCCACTAGGTGGCGCTAGAGATCACCCACCAATTACATGTCATGCTGCAGTGTATGATGTGGAGAACACATCATGTAAATTTCATGTAAATAGGATAATGTTTGTCATATGAGGCTGACTTCCTGTGTCCAGTAGGTGGCGCTGTGTATTTGACACAGTATTGATGCATAGATGTGTTCAGGGCGGGACCCTCTACATGCGTGATGAATTTGGGGTAGACAGGACAATGTCTGTAGGAGTTATAAGGACTTCCTGCTTCATGGCGAAGCATCGAAATTGTCCTCACAGCCACGCCCAACAGGAAGAAGTCATAAAACAGATTCTGATAAATCTCTAGGGCTAGTTTGTTTAAATATGATGCCAAAATCGCACTCAAAATCAACAATTTGATTCAAAATGGCCGACTTCCTGTTGGACTTAGGGTTTGTGTCCAAGAGACTTTTTGGTGCGTCTTGACATGATGAACATGTGTACCGAGTTTCGTTTCTCTATGTCAATCTGTGGCGAGGGGCCCGATTTTATTGATTTTGCAGGTGGCGCTAGAGAGCCATTTTGCCACGCCCATTTATGCAAACCATAAAATATCAAATTTTTTACCGGGTCTGGCTTGCGTGCAAAATTTGGTGACTGGTTTGGGGCACGTTTAGACAGAAAAAGAATTCTTACAGATACAATAGAGCCCATTGGCGGGCTCGGGCCTTAAATATAATACTATTATTAATATTAATATTTAAGGTGAGTTGAAACTAACTTCTAGCTTCCTGTCTGCAGGCTGAGTCCATCTTCAGTCTGATCCTCCCTGAGGAGGAGTTCTGTCCTCCTGCTCCCAACCCTGAAGACATCATCTATGATGGAGAAAACACCTCCTCCTCAGCCGGGGGGGAGGGAGGGGAGAGAGGGGAGGAGGAGCTGAAGGAGGAGGAGGAGAAGGAGGTGCAGGAGGAGGAGCTGAAGGAGAAGGAGGTGCAGGAGGAGGAGGAGGTGCTTCAGACTGAGGAGTAACAAACTAAAGTGTCTAAATACAAATGCCAAACCCTCCTGCAGTGCATTGTGGGTAACAGTTGCCTTCAGTTTATTTTATTTTTTTATGTTTATTTAAACGTTTAAATATGAAATCATTAAAAGCTTCAACATGAAAACTGTTTCCTCTGTTCACTCAATAAACTATTAATCACACGTAGATCATAGATTAGACTATAGATTACAGGTTATAGATTATACATCACGTTATATATTACATATTCTAGATTACATATTATAGATTATAAATGTGGAGGTGCTGACTCTCATCCCGACTGCTTCACATTCAGCAGCAAACCGTCCCAGAGCATGTTGGAGGACTTCACCTGTAGAGTCCAACAGAACAACATCAGTACTTTTACTGTAATACTACATACTACATCACTATAATACTGCAGTACTTTAACTGTAATACTACATACTACATCACTATAATACTGCAGTACTTTTACTGTAATACTGCATACTACATCACTATAATACTGCAGTACTTTTACTGTAATACTGCAGTACTTTTACTGTAATACTGCATACTACATCACTATAATACTGCAGTACTTTTACTGTAATACTGCATACTACATCACTATAATACTGCAGTACTTTAACTGTAATACTACATACTACATCACTACCTACCTACTAATACCTACAAGTTTTGAAGCCTTAGTGGAATTGGCTATCAAAATTGACAACCGGCAACATGATCTTGAGCGGCTCCGTGGATCTTCAGACCATGAGGATCGCCATCACTGGAGGCAGTATGGCACTGCAATGCCCCCTGTGGTCAGCACCCCATCGAGACCTCAACCGCCTAACCCAGGGTTTGGTCTTTCTTCGTCCCAGCAGGAGCCCATGCAGCTTGGTCGGACTCGACTAAGCCCTGAGGAACGTCTACGACGCCAGCGTGAGGGATTATGCCTCTATTGTGGGAGTTCTGGTCACTACCTTGCTCAGTGCCCAGTAAAAGCCCAGGCTCACCAGTAACCGGAGGCCTACTGGTGAGCCACTCTTCAGTTGGCCCCACCCCTGCACGTGCACTGACCGCAGTCCAGTTTTCCATTTCCTCTGAGATTCCCTTGAACGCAGTTGCCCTCATCGACTCCGGAGCAGACGAGAGTTTGATGGATAGGAACCTGGCTCACCAACTTCAACTCCAACTACAGCCTCTGGCCGAGCCTCGCCAGGCCAGTGCCCTCGATGGCCATCTGATAAGTGAGGTTACCCATCAGACTGCTCACCTGTCGCTGTACATGTTAGGTAATCATAAGGAGACCATTTCTTTTTTTTATCATTGACTCTCCTATGTACCCTCTCATTTTGGGGTATCCCTGGCTGTGCAAACATAACCCTCACATAGATTGGGCTACAGGGAAAGTTTTGAGGTGGGGCCAAGCCTGTCACTCATCCTGCCTGCTTTCTCTCTCTGTTCCCTCCAAGTCTGAGCCCTCTGAGTTTCCAGATTTATCAGGTATACCCGAAGTGTACCTCGACCTGAAGGAGGTTTTCAACAAAGCTCAAGCCATGTCCTTACCACCTCATCGGCCATATGACTGCTCCATCGAGCTCCTCCCTGGAGCAGTTCTACCTAAAGGTCGCCTTTACTCCCTTTCTGGCCCAGAAAGGAAGTCTATGGAGGAATACATTAAAGGGTCGCTGTCTTCAGGGATCATTCGCCCATCCTCCTCTCCTGTTGGTGTAGGCTTCTTCTTCACAGAAAAGAAGGATAAGACTTTGCGGCCCCTAATTGACTACCATAGTTTGAATGACATTACAGTGAAGAACCGCTATCCCCTGCCACTCATCTCCTCTGCCTTCGAGCTTCTTCAAGGGGCTAAGATGTTCACGAAGCTGGACATTTGTAACGCTTACCACCTGGTCCGAATCCGTGAAGGAGATGAGTGGAAGACTGCATTAAATACCCCCAATGGCCATTACAAGTACCTTGTCATGCCATTTGGATTCACTAATGCCCCAGCTGTCTTCCAATCCCTGGTCAACGACATCCTCTGTGACATGTTGAACAGGTTTGTCTTCGTGTACCTGGATGACATCCTGATTTTCTCACAGTCTGGGGAGGAACATATGGGTCATGTCCGCCAGGTGCTGCAGCGGCTGCTCAAGCATCAGCTCTTTGTTAAAGCACAGAAATGCGAATTTCACAAGTCCACTGTGTCATTGGGGGGAGAACATTGTGGGGAACATTATTTCACCAGGGCTGATCAAGATGGACCCAGAGAAGGTCAGTGCGGTCTTGAACTGGCCTGTGCCCACTGACCGGAAGCACCCCCAGCGCTTTCTTGGCTTTGCCAATTTCTACCGTAGGTTTATCAGAAATTACAGTCAGATCGCTGCCCCTCTACACTCACTAACCTCTGCCACTTCCAGGTTCTCTTGGTCCCCTGAGGCTGAGACTGCCTTCTGTGCCCTCCTGTCCAGGTTCTCTTCCTCGCCTATCCTGCAGATCCCTGACCCCAAGCTCCAGTTCATCATTGAGGTGGACGCCTCAGATGTGGGAGTCGGGGCTGTCTTGTCCCGGCGCTCCTCTGAGGATAACAAGGTCCATCCTTGTGCCTTTTTCTCACGGAAACTATCACATACTGAGCGCAACTATGATGTGGGAAATCGGGAACTACTGGCTGTGAAGTTGGCATTATAGGAGTGGAGACATTGGTTGGAGGGTGCAGAGCAGCCATTTCTGGTCTGGACCGACCATAAGAATTTAGAATATATCCGTGGGGCCAAGAGACTGAACTCAAGACAAGCCAGGTGGGCCTTGTTCTTCACCCGCTTTAATTTTACCCTGTCCTATCGCCCAGGTTCCCGTAATGTCAAGCCTGATGCCCTCTCCCGGCAATTCGAAGCAGGAGACCACCCCCGGGATGCAGCAAACATCTTGCCCCCTAACTGTGTGGTCGGGGCGGTGACCTGGGACATTGAGAGGGAGGTCCAGAGCGTGCTCCCGAGCGTGTTCCCAAGTACTCAGTGTGCTCCCAACTACTCAGATTCCAGATGGCTGTCCTCCTGGTCGGCTCTTCGTCACAGGCCCGCTCCGTTCCCGAGTCCTACAGTGGGGGCAATCTTCTCTGCTGAGCTGTCATCCCGGGGTGAGCAGAACTCTGAGTTTGATCAAACAACGGTTCTGGTGGCCCTCCCTCCGGGAGCATGCCCGAGAATTTGTCTCTGCTTGTCCTGTCTGTGCCCACAGTAAGGTCAACCGTAGCCCTCCAGCCGGACTTCTGAGACCCCTCCCTGTTCCACATCGTCCTTGGTCCCATATATCCATGAATTTTGTCACAGGGTTGCCTCCCTCAGAGGCTAAGATGGTTGTTTTTCTAAGATGGCTGATTTTTTTGGCCCTGCCTAAGCTGCCCTCCGCTCGAGAGACAGCGGAAGCAGTTTTGTTTCATGTTTTTCAGCTCCATGGTCTTCCTCAGGATGTGGTGTCGGACCAGGGTCCCCAGTTCACCTCACGTTTCTGGAGGGAGTTCTGCAGGCTACTTGGTGCGACAGTGAGCCTCTCTTCTGGCTTCCACCCTCAGACCAACGGCCAGATGGAGAGGTACAATCAGGAGATGGAGACAGCCCTCCGGTGCATCACCTCCCAGAATCCTTCCAGTTGGTCTCGGCAGCTCCTCTGGGTGGAGTATGCCCACAACTCTCTGCCCGTGGCATTGACTGGCATGTCACCTTTCCAGTGCGTCTATGGCTACCAACCTCCACTGTTTCTTGATCTTGAGGGGAGGTCTCCGTTCCATCAGCGCAAGCCCTGGTCCACCGTTGTCACCTCACCTGGAAGACAGCCTGGGCGACTCTCTTGTGTACCAATGCTGGATACCAGAGGGCTGCCAATCGTCATCGTACCCCAGCTCCTTGCTATCGGGTGGGCCAAAAGGTCTGGCTCTCAACCCGTGACTTGCCAGTTCGAGGGGAGTGCTGTAAGCTGGGTTCCAGGTTTGTGGGCCCATTCCCGATCTCCAGGATCATCAACTCGGCTGCTGTTCGTCTCCGCCTCCCTCGCACTATGAGGGTCCATCCTACTTTTCATGTTTCCCAGATTAAACCTGTCAGGACCAGCCCTTTGGTCCCTCCTTCCAACCCGCCTCCTCCACCCCGGTTCATTGATGGTGGCCCTGTCTACACAGTAAAGAAACTGTTGGCCGTCCACCGAAGAGGCCGGGGCCACCAGTATCTTGTTGACTGGGAGGGATACGGTCCTGAGGAGAGGTCCTGGGTTCCTGCAAGAGACATTCTAGACAAGACTCTTGCCTCTTTGACCTCAGATTTTCTGCCTGTTTGGTTTGCCTGATTCCTGCTAGCCTTTTCGTGTATGACCACCTGCCTCCTCTTGGATTAAAGAACTTGCCTTACTGGACTTTGTACCTCTGCCTCGCGTCCCCTTCCTGCAACTGGGTCCACACTCACCAGCAGTTACAACAGTACTTTTACTGTAATACTACATCACTATAATACTGCAGTACTTTTACTTGTAATGGAGTATTTGTACATGAGTGTATTAGTAGTTTTACTGCAGTAAAGTATCAGAGTACTTCTTCCAGTACTGTTAGTAGTAATAATATGAAGCTAACAGCAGCAGTTCTTCTTTAAGCAGCCTGCTGAATGTTTTTAGTTCAGAGTCACTTTGAGATTAAATCCAAACCTGAACTCATTTCCAGGATCTAGAAACTAGTTGAACTGTTGTTGCTTTTAGATTCAACATCCTCACAGACAGAAGTGTGTTTTTACTTCTGCAGCAGCACCTGTTTTTATCTCTCTGCTCATTTCCTGTTTGTGGCTTCCTGCTTTTAAACTTCCGCTTTTGTACTTTTCACTGTGACGCAGATATGTTCTCCGTGTGAAGCTTGGGTAAGTGACAGTTTTCAGTTATTTGACAGTAAAAAGTGTAAAAAGTGAAGCTGCTGTTAGTGTTGAGAGGAGCTCAGCTCAGTTAACAGCTGACTCTGATTAGTCCAGGACTGAGTGGGAATCAACTTTTGATCCAGAACAGACTCAGACGGTTTGTAGTTGTTCCTTTTTCTCTCAGTCCGCCATTTTGTCAGTTTGGTCTTTCTATAATATTCTCTAAACAGGCTGCAGGTAGAGGACTGTTCCTTGCTGGAATAGTCATGTTATGTGTAGTATGAAGAGAAAAAGGTAGAGCTGGTGCTGAAATAGCCAATGTGTGTGTGTGTGTGTGTGTGTGTGTGTGTGTGTGTGTGTGTGTTGACAGAAAACACTGCAGTGAATCATTGATTGTTGCTTATGGATGATATTAATAGACACAATGTTTAAGGAAGAAAGCTCTTATTTATTTTTTGTAAAGTTTAGCATTCAAGTCAGAGGTGTTGGAACATTGAAAGCAGCGATGAATTGAACCCACACATGTCGAGCTGTGGCGTCGTCTGAGAGCAAAATGGCCGACTTCCTGTTGGACTTCGGGTCCAAGAGGCTTTATTGTGCATCCTGACATGTTACATATGTGTACTGAATTCATACACATAAGTTCATTTGTCCATCTGGAGGGAGGGGCTCAAACCATAAAGTATCAAATTGTTTAGCGGGTCTGGCATGTGCACGTTTAGACGCCAGATATGCATTTGATTTGGAAGAAGAAGAAAAATAATTCCTACATATTCAAAAGGGCCTTCACACTGTTTAGTGCTTGGGCCCTAATGAATCAGGGCTTGATGTGTACTAAAACAAAGACAGACAAATTAATTAGTTACAATTTAGATGATCTTCTGTTTGTATAATTAGAACGAAGAATAGCAGAAACCCCCTCTGCACTGTGCACGTTAGACACATGATCTGTGGTTTGTATACTCACAAAGACAGCAGGAGCTACGTGCTCAGGATGAGCTGTTCAACCACAGTAAAGTAAGACAATAAATAGTAATATATAATATAATATAATCAATAACAAGAAATAGGAACTAACTCAAAAGGTGCACTTGTATAGACGACCAAATAAGGAGCTGTTTGACAGTTTCAGGTTCATTTCACTTTATTTGTACCTGTAGGTATATTTGCTTTGCAGTGAGAGAAGACAGACATCTGAAAACATTTTACAAACAGCACAGACAACAGAATTAATATCCTAAAATACTGTATCTATGAAAATATGGACAATATATAAACATAGCACAAAAAGTAAGAACATGTGTGTTTGGTAGAGTGTTTCTTTGTTGTATCAAAGCTTCTTGGTAATAAATGTTATACGGTTCTAAAGTCTGTTTATCTTTTAAATGGAGCCACATTAGTGACGAACATGCTTCAGTGTGATGAGCAGCAGAGCTCAGTATCTGGTTGATCCGAACCATCATTGGAGCTTCATCTGAATGCAGAGAGATTCAACCAGTGGCAATCCATATCTGCTCAGTCTGACAACGCTTGCCTCCACAGAGCAGCTTTATCCACCAGGGGGAGGTAATAGGGCTGTTCCATTGTTCCTCCAGCAGGGGGAGGAGCTACTAGGCTGTTCCTCCAGCAGGGGGAGGTAACGGGGCTGTTCCATCGTTCCTCCAGCAGGGGGAGGTAACAGGCTGTTCCATTGTTCCTCCAGCATGGGGAGGTAACGGGGCTGTTCCATCGTTCCTCCAGCAGGGGGAGGTAACAGGCTGTTCCATTGTTCCTCCAGCAGGTGGAGGTAACGGGGCTGTTCCATCGCATGAACTCACACTTCCTGTGTTCCCTATGTTGAGTTAGAAAACAGCCACTAATCATAAGTCATGTTGTAGTGTATGATGTCATGTAGATATGATGATGTTTGTCACGTAAGGCTGACTTCCTGTGTCCAGTAGGTGGCGCTATGACTAAAAGACAACATTGAAGCATAGATGTGTTCAGGAAGAGACTCTTGTCAACCATGAGACATTTGGTGCAGATTAGAACATGTCTGTTAAAGTTACAGCTGCTTCCTGTTACATGGCGAATCACCAGAGTTTGCCATCATCTTGAGCCAAACACTGACTTATTCAGCTTTTGACCATCAGGTGTGTGATTTGACTGGAAGCTCAAAATAATGAAGGTGGATTATAATGGCCAAGGTGGGTAACATCGGGGGGGGGGGGGCATGATTTGTGCAGTGAGAAAGTGCGGGGGCCCCTGGGGTTACTAATCCAGCCTTGGCTGCTGTTGAATGATATTGTTCTACTGAGAGCTGTTTCTCATATTTAGTCCATTTCTATCAATGAGGGTGGACTAAATAATAGAAACAGCTGATGTTCAGAGCAGCAGAGAACAGTAGAGAGAACAGTAGAGAGTCAGTGATGCAGGAACCTGAAGCTGTTCACCTGTTCCACCTCAGCTCCTTTCATGTAGACACACTCATGTGTCTTCACCTCCCGTCACAGCAGCAGCTTGTCAGATGTTTGTCTCCTGGCTGTTTGTAATGGATGATGGTGGTGTGGTCCCTCCTCCAGCTGTCAGTAGACGCACATTTGATGTTTGTAGACTTTGACAGTGAAGTGATGATGAAGTGACAGCAGCCTCACATCAGATGGACTGATGAAGGAGAATCAGCAGCATCTTCTCTCTCTGTGTTTCCTCCACAGCTGAAGCTCCAAAGTCTCTGTGACTGGATGTGAACTGAGCAGCTGAACATCTTCCATGTTGTAGTGAGTGAGTGCAGCTCTCCCAGCAGCTGTTTCTCTGCTATGGATCAGTGTGAGGACAGAGAGGAGGGAGTCCCTCCCTCTAAAAGCTCTCTGTGTGGGGAACATGACAGCCAGACCAAAGCTCAGAGGTGAGATGAGGATCTCTAACTGTTCATCACTGTTCTCCACTCACATCACTCCACCATCATTATTCACACTCACTGTCACATCTGACACTCAACTACTGAATAATAAGTCACAATAACTCAGAATGAACTACTAACTTTGTGAGTTAACAAAGAGCTCAACCACTGATTAGTCAACTAATCAACTAAGATGAGACAGCATCTTTCATCAGATGACATTTTGATGAACAGGAGAACGTTTCTCATCCACTGTCTTCTTACTGATTTTCATTCTACTTCTAAAACTTCAGCTGCTGACAGTCTGCTCAAAATTCATCTTTTTAAACTCTTTGATTTGTTGTTTGTTTGTATCAGGATGCAGCAGCAGAGAGCAGACTCTCCTGAACCCAGCTGTGTGTCCATGAAGAGTGACCGGTCTATGGGTCGTCCTCTTTTCTTTAAAGATGGACAACCTGCTGATGAAAGGTAAGAATTTAAAAGTGTAGTTTATTATGTGACTCCGCTGAGAAGAAGAATCAATATCTAGTTTCATCAGTGACATCACAGTGTTCACCTGTACAACAGTCACATGTCAAAGAGTTCAGTGTTATAAGACACCAACATGGTCACTATATCAATATGTGTGTAACTTCATAGTCAAAGGCTGTCTGTCATGTTTGACTTCACCTCTGCTGCTGTTGATAAGCTCCGCCCACGGCTCTGCCTCCAAGCTGTGATTGGACAGCTGATTATTGTTCAGTGTAACAGGAACATCTTCATCTCAGAAAGACTCATCTTCCTCTCTCACAGAGCTTCTGACTCAGTGTTGGCAGGTGTTTGCTGCCCTCTGCAGGACAACACTGACATGTAACACCTCTGTGGCTTTATTTTCTTCTCTTTCACTTTATTTACTTCATCTGATTCAATTTAACAGACAACACATTGATATCATTACAATATTAATCCACCTGATCCCGACTCCTTTGTAACTCACCCTCATGTACCGGCTCATTCAGCCACAGCTTATACCAGTTTCATTTCATACCTTTTTATTTCTCTTTCTTCTTCTGCCTCCTCTCTTCTAAACAAACAAACAAACAAGAAGAGAAAAATGAAGAAAAAGGATCTTTTCCTTTCTTCTCTCATAGATCAGGAGAACAATATGATCAATGATCCCATTCACATCAGAAAATGATTGAAAGTTATTATCAGGATCTGTTTGGATCATCTGGGAAATGGAAAGAAGATTATTAAAAGAAGATACTAAACATTTGATGGATGACAGCGTTACACAAAAAGAGGAAGCTGAAGCCACAACATCTGTGAAAACACATAAAGCACCAGGGCCAGTCTTTAAAAAGATGTTTGGATCACCTTGTAGCTGCTCTAACAGAGTCTGTACAGAGTAAAAGCTGCTTGATGCTGTGTTCATCCATCTGAAGTTGAACTGGGATGTTTATATTTCCATCTTTAGTTATTGAGGTTAACACAGATTGTTACTGAGCCATAGAACTGCTGTGGAACATCCTCACTTCCTTCTTCTTCTGTTGACTCATGACCAAGTCGCTGCCATCCTCTTTTCATCACTGCAGCAATATGAACTCATCAGTCACTCTGTTCTGAAACATTTCTATTTAACCTGACATTTAAACTGATGATTAATCCTTCATTTCTTTGGTTTTAACTTCATGCTTTTGTTTCTGTTTTATTAGTATCAGGATGCAGCAGCAGAGAGCAGACTCTCCTGAACCCAGCTGTGTGTCCATGAGGAGCGACGACTCTATGGATCGTCCTGTTAAGTTTAAAGATGGACGACCTGCTTATGGAAAGTAAGAATTTAACATCCAGTAATCAGAGCAGCATTTACAGGAGTTCATTTAGTCATCATGACAGAACATCTATAATAAGCTGAGTGCAGATTTGAGTCATTAAATGTCCTTAAACGTGATGTTTTCTCCACAGAGTTCAGCAGCAGAGCTCAGAGGTTCCCAGTGATCAGTCTGCACAGCAGCATCAAACACAGCTGGACTCCATATTTATGGTGTGTACATGTACAAACACACCTTTTACTATTAACTCCATCAACCACAGATGAAATAGTAAAGTAGCATTCAGGTCCTAACAGTGTCCATGCTGCTCTGTTTAGACCAGCAGGCCTTCAGACTGACACATGAATCACATGTTGTGTTCTACCAGTTTAAATGAAATGTTCACTTTATCTTTCTGTTCCAGCTGCTGGAGGAGAACATCCTCACTTTTGTGAAGAACGAGCTGAAGAGAGTCCAGAGGGGTCTGAGTCCAGATGACCCAGAATGCTTAGAGAGTCAGAGTGAGGATGAGGAGGTGTTGAATGGTGAGGAGGAAGAGCAGAGGAGGAGCAGCAGAGAGGCATTTGTGAAGATCACAGTGCACTTCCTGAGGAGAATAAAGCAGGAGGAGCTGGCTGAGCTTCTGCAGAGCAGTAAGAGGATTTTAACAGATTTAACATGATGGAGAGGAAATGGAGGCAACATGGGAGAGGTTTATATTTCAAACTCTGCTGTAAATATACTGCACACATCTGCATCAGATCAGAGGCTGTTTGTCCTCCACTGATGAGCTGAATAAAACTGATGGAGGAGGAAAAACTACACAGACACACTTACATGTTCAGATTTCTACACTTTCTGTAGGACCCACTCACTGATTTCATTTGTTGTTTGTTCATTCAGGAACTCGTGCTGCAAAGTGTCGACGTAAACTCAAGTCTAACCTGGAGAAGAAGTTCCAGTGTGTGTTTGAGGGGATCGCTAAAGCAGGAAACCCAACCCTTCTGAATCAGATCTACACACCGCTCTACATCACAGAGGGAGGGACTGCAGAGGTCAATGAGGAACATGAGGTCAGACAGATTGAAACAGCATCCAGGAAACCAGACAGACCAGAAACACCAATCAGACAAGAAGACATATTTAAAGCCTCACCTGGAAGAGATGAACCAATCAGAACAGTGATGACAAAGGGAGTGGCTGGCATTGGGAAAACAGTCTTAACACAGAAGTTCACTCTGGACTGGGCTGAAGACAAAGCCAACCAGGACATACACTTCACATTTCCATTCACTTTCAGAGCGCTGAATGTGCTGAAAGAGAAAAAGTACAGCTTGGTGGAACTTGTTCATCACTTCTTTACTGAAACCAAAGAAGCAGGAATCTGCAGGTTTGAAGAGTTCCGGGTTGTGTTCATCTTTGACGGTCTGGATGAGTGTCGACTTCCTCTGGACTTCCACAACACTGAGATCCTGACTGATGTTACAGAGTCCACCTCAGTGGATGTGCTGCTGACAAACCTCATCAGGGGGAAACTGCTTCCCTCTGCTCGCCTCTGGATAACCACACGACCTGCAGCAGCCAATCAGATCCCTCCTGAGTGTGTCGGCATGGTGACAGAGGTCAGAGGGTTCACTGACCCACAGAAGGAGGAGTACTTCAGGAAGAGATTCAGAGATGAGAAGCAGGCCAGCACCATCATCTCCCACATCAAGACATCACGAAGCCTCCACATCATGTGCCACATCCCAGTCTTCTGCTGGATCACTGCTACAGTTCTGGAGGATGTGTTGAAAAGCAGAGAGGGAGGAGAGCTGCCCAAGACCCTGACTGAGATGTACATCCACTTCCTGGTGATTCAGTCCAAACTGAAGAAAGTCAAGTATGATGGAGGAGCTGAGACAGATCCACACTGGAGTCCAGAGAGCAGAAAGATGATTGAGTCTCTTGGAAAACTGGCTTTTGAGCAGCTGCAGAAAGGCAACCTGATCTTCTATGAATCAGACCTGAAAGAGTGTGGCATCGATATCAGAGCAGCCTCAGTGTGTTCAGGAGTGTTCACACAGGTCTTTAAAGAGGAGAGAGGGCTGTACCGGAACAAGGTGTTCTGCTTCGTCCATCTGAGCCTTCAGGAGTTTCTGGCTGCTCTTCATGTCCATCTGACATTCATCAAGTCTGGAGTCAATCTGCTGGCAGAAGAACAAACAACATCCTCATGGTCTGAATTAATTACTTCCTGGTGGTCCTGGTTGTTTGGAGGCAAACCAACACGTTTCTACCAGAGTGCTGTGGACGAGGCTCTAAAGAGTCCAAATGGACACCTGGACTTGTTCCTCCGCTTCCTCCTGGGTCTTTCACTGCAGACCAATCAGACTCTCCTACGAGGTCTGCTGACACAGACAGAAAGTAGCTCACAGACCAATCAGAAAACAGTCGAGTACGTCAAGGAGAAGCTGAGTGAGAATGTGTCTGCAGAGAGAAGCATCAATCTGTTCCACTGTCTGAATGAACTGAATGATCGTTCTCTAGTGGAGGAGATCCAACAGTCCCTGAGTTCAGGAAGTCTCTCCACAGATAAACTGTCTCCTGCTCAGTGGTCAGCTCTGGTCTTCATCTTACTGTCATCAGAAAAAGATCTGGACGTGTTTGACCTGAAGAAATACTCTGCTTCAGAGGAGGTTCTTCTAAGGCTGCTGCCAGTGGTCAAAGCCTCCAACAAAGCTCTGTAGGTGCACACAGAACTATCCAGATTAATGTAGTTTCATCTTTGCTCAAGTAATATTTACAACTGATTTCATTTGTTCTACTGATTCTTCTTCAGGCTGACTGACTGTAAGCTCTCAGAGAGAAGCTGTGCAGCTCTGTCCTCAGTTCTCAGCTCCCAGTCCTCGAGTCTGAGAGATCTGGACCTGAGTAACAACAACCTGCAGGATTCAGGAGTGAAGCAGCTTTCTGCTGGACTGGAGAGTCCACACTGTGGACTGGAAACTCTCAGGTCAGATCATGACACAGTTTATATTTGATATATTATTCTAAACTATGAGGTCCAGCTTCTCTAATGTCAGGATTTCTGATTGACAGATGTTTTCCAACAGGGTTTTATTATTCACAGGAAAGAAAATGTTTGAATTTTCCAGTTTATCTTTCTTTGATTCAGGTCTATATACTTTATGGCACACATACATGATCACTGGCTGAGACAGAGAAACTGATCTTTGCTTTGATATCATGGGATTTAGATCATTACATGTTTGTTCATCATTGATTCATTGGTGGCTGTGGCTCAGGAGGTAGAGCGGTCGTCCTCCAATTGGATTGGCGGTGCGAATCCCGGCTCCTCCAGTCCACATGTCGATGTGTCCTTGTCAAGACACTTAACCCCACATTGCTCCCGTTGCTGCGCTAACGGTGTATGAATGTGAATGAATGGTTGAATTCCCCCTGATGAGCAGGTTGGCACCCTGCGTGGTAGCTCCTGCCATCAGTGTGTGAATGTGTGTGAAAGGGTGAATGACATGTAATGTAAAGCGCTTTGAGTGGTCGCAAAGACTAGAAAGGCGCTATATAAGTAGAGTCCATTTACCATTGATTCTGTCATATTTAACTGTCATGTCTCCAATATGTTTAGAATAGAACAACACAGAGTTAAAGTAGTGTTGAGAAGATCATTTTTATCGAGCATCACAAAGAGTCCAGAATCAGCTTTTTAACAGAGTTTATTTATTGTCTTGTTCATTATTATATCTCCAGACTGACTGACTGTAAGCTCTCAGAGAGAAGCTGTGCAGCTCTGTCCTCAGTTCTCAGCTCCCAGTCCTCTAGTCTGAGAGATCTGGACCTGAGGAACAACAACCTGCCAGATTCAGGAGTGAAGCAGTTGTGTGCTGCACTGGAGAGTCCACACTGCACACTGGAAACTCTCCTACTGCCATCAGAAAAAGATCAGGATGTGTTTGACCTGAAGAAATACTCTGCTTCAGAGGCGGTTCTTCTGAGGCTGCTGCCAATGGTCAAAGCCTCCAAAAAAGCTCTGTAAGTACTCAGATAGTTGACATTAATTATTATTTATATACTTTGCCTTCTTTTTTATTTTTATTTTATTTAAATAAGTAACATTTTGCCTATTTCATTTCTCTATATTTCCAGATTGACTGACTGTAACCTCTCAGAGAGAAGCTGTGCAGCTCTGTCCTCAGTTCTCAGCTCCCAGTCCTCTAGTCTGAGAGATCTGGACCTGAGTAACAACAACCTGCCGGATTCAGGAGTGGAGCAGCTTTCTGCTGGACTGGAGAGTCCACACTGTGGACTGGAAACTCTCAGGTCAGATCATGACACAGTTTATATTTGATATATTATTCTAAACTATGAGGTCCAGCTTCTCTAATGTCAGGATTTCTGATTGACAGATGTTTTCCAACAGGGTTTTATTATTCACAGGAAAGAAAATGTTTGAATTGTCCAGTTTATCTTTCTTTGATTCAGGTTTATATACTTTATGGCACACATACATGATCACTGGCTGAGACAGAGAAACTGATCTTTGCTTTGATATCATGGGATTTAGATTATTACATGTTTGTTCATCATTGATTCATTGGTGGCTGTGGCTCAGGAGGTAGAGCGGTCGTCCTCCAATTGGATTGGTGGTTAGATTCCCGGCTCCTGCAGTCCACATGTTGATGTGTTCTTGGCAAGACACTTAACCCCACATTGCTCCCGTTGCTGCGCTAACGGTGTATGAATGTGAATGAATGGTTAAATTCCCCCTGATGAGCAGGTTGGCACCCTGCGTGGTAGCTCCTGCCATCAGTGTGTGAATGGGTGAATGACATGTGATGTAAAGCGCTTTGAGTGGTCGCAAAGACTAGAAAGGCGCTATATAAGTAGAGTCCATTTACCATTGATTCTGTCATATTTAACTGTCATGTCTCCAATATGTTTAGAATAGAACAACAAAGATTTAAAGTAGTGTTGAGAAGATCATTTTTATCCAGCATCACAAAGAGTCCAGAATCAGCTTTTTAAGAGAGTTTATTTATTGTCTTGTTCATTATTATATCTCCAGACTGACTGACTGTAAGCTCTCAGAGAGAAGCTGTGCATCTCTGTCCTCAGTTCTCAGCTCCCAGTCCTCTAGTCTGAGAGATCTGGACCTGAGGAACAACAACCTGCCGGATTCAGGAGTGAAGCAGCTGTGTGCTGCACTGGAGAGTCCACACTGTGGACTGGAAACTCTCCTACTGCCATCAGAAAAAGATCAGGATGTGTTTGACCTGAAGAAATACTCTGCTTCAGAGGCGGTTCTTCTGAGGCTGCTGCCAATGGTCAAAGCCTCCAAAAAAGCTCTGTAAGTACTCAGATAGTTGACATTAATTATTATTTAGCCATCGTTTTATTTTTTATTTAATTCAAATATGTAACATTTTTCCTGTTTTTTTCTTTATATTTCCAGGCTTACTGACTGTAACCTCTCAGAGAGAAGCTGTGCAGCTCTGTCCTCAGTTCTCAGCTCCCAGTCCTCTAGTCTGAGAGATCTGGACCTGAGTAACAACAACCTGCAGGATTCAGGAGTGAAGCAGCTTTCTGCTGGACTGGAGAGTCCACACTGTGGACTGGAAACTCTCAGGTCAGATCATGACACAGTTTATATTTGATATATATTTCTAAACTATGAGGTCCAGCTTCTCTAATGTCAGGATTTCTGATGGACAGATGTTTTCCAACAGGGTTTTATTATTCACAGGAAAGAAAATGTTTGAATTTTCCAGTTTATCTTTCTTTGATTCAGGTTTATATACTTTATGATACACATACATGATCACTGGCTGAGACAGAGAAACTGATCTTTGCTTTGATATCATGGGATTTAAATCATTACATGTCTGTTCATCATTGATTCTGTCATATTTAACTGTCATGTCTCCAATATGTTTAGAATAGAACAACACAGATTTAAAGTAGTGTTGAGAAGATCATTTTTATCGAGCATCACAAAGAGTCCAGAATCAACTTTTTAACAGAGTTTACTTATTGTCTTGTTCATTATTATATCTCCAGACTGACTGACTGTAAGCTCTCAGAGAGAAGCTGTGCAGCTCTGTCCTCAGTTCTCAGCTCCCAGTCCTCTAGTCTGAGAGATCTGGACCTGAGGAACAACAACCTGCCGGATTCAGGAGTGAAGCAGCTGTGTGCTGCACTGGAGAGTCCACGCTGTGGACTGGAAACTCTCCTACTGCCATCAGAAAAAGATCAGGATGTGTTTGACCTGAAGAAATACTCTGCTTCAGAGGCGGTTCTTCTGAGGCTGCTGCCAATGGTCAAAGCCTCCAAAAAAGCTCTGTAAGTACTCAGATAGTTGGCTTTAGTTATTATTATTTAGATACCTTGCCTTCTTTCTTTTAAAAAATTAAATAAGTGGTGTGCAGGTGGTCGAGATGTTAGAGCGTATGCCATGTACGCAACAGACCCTGGTTCGAGTCCCGGCCGGGGGACCTTTCTGCATGTCACACCCCCCTCTCTCTCCCGTAATTTCCTGTCTCTCTACTTTCAAATAAAGGTGTCAATGACAAAGAAAATCTTCAAAAATAAGAATAAAATAAGTAACCTATTGCCTGTTCTTTTCCTTGATATCTCCAGACTGTCTGACTGTAACCTCTCAGAGAGAAGCTGTGCAGCTCTGTCCTCAGTTCTCAGCTCCCAGTCCTCTAGTCTGAGAGATCTGGACCTGAGGAACAACAACCTGTCGGATTCAGGAGTGAAGCAGCTGTGTGTTGCACTGGAGAGTCCACACTGTGGACTGGAAACTCTCCTACTGCCATCAGAAAAAGATCTGGATGTGTTTGACCTGAAGAAATACTCTGCTTCAGAGGCGGTTCTTCTGAGGCTGCTGCCAATGGTCAAATCCTCCAAAAAAGCTCTGTAAGTACTCAGATAGTTGACATTAATTATTATTTAGATACCTTGCCGTCTTTTTTATTCTTATTTTATTTAAATAAGTAACATTTTGCCTGCTTTATTTCTTTATATTTCCAGGCTTACTGACTGTAATCTCTCAGAGAGAAGCTGTGCAGCTCTGTCCTCAGTTCTCAGCTCCCAGTCCTCTAGTCTGAGAGATCTGGACCTGAGTAACAACAACCTGCAGGATTCAGGAGTGAAGCAGCTTTCTGCTGGACTGGAGAGTCCACACTGTGGACTGGAAACTCTCAGGTCAGATCATGACACAGTTTATATTTGATATATATTTCTAAACTATGAGGTCCAGCTTCTCTAATGTCAGGATTTCTGATGGACAGATGTTTTCCAACAGGGTTTTATTATTCACAGGAAAGAAAATGTTTGAATTTTCCAGTTTATCTTTCTTTGATTCAGGTTTATATACTTTATGGCACACATACATGATCACTGGCTGAGACAGAGAAACTGATCTTTGCTTTGATATCATGGGATTTAGATCATTACATGTCTGTTCATCATTGATTCTGTCATATTTAACTGTCATGTCTCCAATATGTTTAGAATAGAACAACAAAGATTTAAAGTAGTGTTGAGAAGATCATTTTTATGGAGCATTACAAAGAGCCCAGAATCAACTTTTTAACAGAGTTTATTTATTGTCTTGTTCATTATTATATCTCCAGGTTGACTGACTGTAAGCTCTCAGAGAGAAGCTGTGCAGCTCTGTCCTCAGTTCTCAGCTCCCAGTCCTCTAGTCTGAGAGATCTGGACCTGAGTAACAACAAGCTGCCGGATTCAGGAGTGAAGCAGCTGTGTGCTGCACTGGAGAGTCCACACTGTGGACTGGAAACTCTCAGGTCAGATGTTTATAAAATGTGAATTTTGAAGTTAAACTGGACTTTCTGTTTTTATTGTGTTGTTTTTTTTTAAATGTTCTTCATGAATACATTTAACTTGACTTGAAAGTTCCACTCTGACATTTTGGTTGACTAGTAATTATTATTTGAGTGAAAATGATATATTATATTTTAAAAGCACATCAACAAGAAACAGTGTCCAATTAAACAAATGTACTTATTTTTCTAGTAAAGTTTTTATATATTCACTTCATTGTTCCAGGTTAACGGACTGCAGCCTGTCACAGAGGAGCTGTGCAGCTCTGTCCTCAGTTCTCAGCTCCCAGTCCTCTAGTCTGAGAGATCTGGACCTGAGTAACAACAACCTGCAGGATTCAGGAGTGAAGCAGCTTTCTGCTGGACTGAAGAGTCCACACTGTGGACTGGAAACTCTCAGGTCAGATCAATACATTTAATTATAGTTTTCATTATGTAATTGAAAACAGAAATTAAGCCACATTTCAACCCTATGTAAACATTTTACACATCAATATCAGCCTTCTGAAATATGACTTATAGCTTTAGAGTTAAGTTTGTTTAGTGCTTTTGAGCATTCAGTTCTTCTTCTGCCTCTTTACTTCATCAGTTAGTCTCATTAGATCACAAAAAGTAGGTCCAACCTTACAGTGATGGTATGATATTGATCTCCTGTAATGAATCAAGTTGTATTAATCCTTGAGCCTCACAAAGGACAGTTTTGGATTTTCATTTTTATTTTCTTGATAAATTTTAGGCTGTGTTCGTGCACATGGCATCAATTATTCCAAGTTTTTAATTTCATTTTAAATGTTTTATTTTAACCAAATGACTTGTAACAGATCTATAATATATCAGAAATAATATTAGAAAAAAGTGTTACACCAACATTATTAGGGACAAATATTTATATATATTTTTATCCCGCTGCCAAAATTTGAAACTTGGCATGCCTTCCAGCCCTGGCTTCAAAATGGTGTTTTATTGTTTTGTTATTTCATCACTTAGCTGTATTTTGCTTATGTGAGAATACAATAGTGTTCCCCAGTCCTGCTTGTCCTGTTTTATGAAGCAGACTGATGAAAATGTGAGTGCATCCAAAATGACCGGAGGCCTGTACTACGAAACTGGATTTTCTCTTATCGAGGTAACTTCAGGGTTAACCCTGGGTTTTCCGTCCTATGAAGCTGGTTCACTTCTTACCGGGGTAAATCACCATGGTAACTGATGCTGAACGGCTAACCTGCTCCGCGGTAAATCACCATGGTAACTGATGCTGAACGGCTAACCTGCTCCGGGGTAAATCACCATGGTAACTGATGCTGAACGGCTAACCTGCTCCGGGGTAAATCACCATGGTAACTGATGCTGAACGGCTAACCTGCTCCGGAGCAGGTTATGTTCTGGATAAGAGATCAATGAGTACAAAAGCACCACCTCCTGACCAATCAGCTCTCTTAGAAAATGACCTGCCCATTCTTATAAGATCCTGTCAACATTGGTGCGCGGATCGCGAGAGGAGCGCTTAGGAGAGAATGAGTTTTTAGTGATAGATGCAATTTTTTAATTGGCCAAAATATATATTTAAAAATCAATCCTTGAGGCACAGAGTCCGTTTATATTGTCTGATAAATTAATATTGTATGATCTCATGAATTTACACATTAACAGAGTCAGCTATTTTCTGCCAGCATTCCTTCCTGGCTTTTGCTGCAGCATCAGTGTTGCTTTTGGCCTGGATGATGTGATTGAATTCTTCATATTTATGAAGAATAATTGTCTGCTCCTCCATGGTAAAGGGTAAAGTAGGCTGCTCTGCAGGGTTTCTCCATGTCTGTGATTGGTCAGACACTGCAGACTCCTCCCCTTTATGTGAGCGCGCAGAGATCCAGATTGGAAAACCCTGGGTTGATTTACCGAGTTGATAACCAGCTTCGTAGTACCGCTTATCCTAGACTGCGAATATCTGGTTAAGTCAACCCAGGTAACGGAGAGATATCCTGGATAGGTTAATCCAGCTTCGTAGTACAGGCCTCTGGATGTGTTGGTATGAGTGTCAGAGTGTGATGTGTTTGTGTGTACTGAAAAACAAATGTGTGTGTGTGTGTGTGTGTGTGTGTGTGTGTGTGTATATGTAATGTGTGTATGTGCAGATACAAATGGATGAATGAATGAATTTATATTGTCTGGCAGGTCTCTATTTATAACACACACACACACACACACACACACACACAATATAATGTATAAATAACAAGCTGCAGCACATTTACTGTATAAGTTACAGTTGGTTATTGAGCTTTGAGCATTAACAGTTAACTAAATATTTGGTAGTTATTATCAGAACTAAAAGTGCAAAATAATATTAATTTATAATATTTTCAGTCTTTTAACGAGGACATCTTTGTCCCTAATGAGCCATGTGTAACATTTCTAAATTGAGGCAGGAGGTTTAAGGTGGAATGTGTTTGTTCCTCTCTGTATGAGCTGTTTCTACTCATTTTAATACAACTGTTCAAAACACTGACTGGAGCATTAGCGCCACCTGCTGTTTATCTCCTAATATTCACACAGCAGCAGTGGATGGAAACAAGCATTCACATTTTCTACTGAACTTTTTCAGGACATTTGGTTAAAATGGTTACTATATTTGGATGAAAACTTGAAGTTAGTGGAATTAGCTCTGCAGAAGTTACTGGAAGCTATCGGTCTGTTTATCTGTAATGTTCAGAAAGTTTTTACCAATGCTGAAAAAACAGCTGCTCTGATACAAGACAGCCTTTAAACTGAATTATTACTGATGTTAATAGGTTAATAATAATAATAATAATAATAATAATAATAGCTGTGTTTTGGTTATAATTGTGATGGGATTGACAAATATAAAAGCATTAGTAATGAAAATGTGTTTTGCTCCACAGTTAAAGATTTCAGTTTTTTAGATCATCAAGGCAGGTCAGGCTGGTTTTGGACACTTAGCTGGGAAGGATTGCTGATTAAACTGGTCAAAGCTGCTCATCATCATTTATTAGCTTGGTGATTAAGTTGTTTATAGAAGATGATGATGATGATGATGATGCACACACATTTACAGCACATTACTGGCTACTGAGATACATTACTATCACAATTCAATAATAAATACTGTAAATTTGATGTTGTCACTTTTTATCTGTTAACCCATCAATAATCAGAAATGCATAAAAAAATGTTAAATTCAAATAAACACAAAAACATGCTCAAATTACACATTTATTTTGCAGTTCAGTTTTGTTAATTCAATAAAAGGGAACAGCCACTAGGAGGAGCTCTAACAGAGTGAATAACAGTTCAGCCACTAGGAGGAGCTCTAACAGAGTGAATAACAGCTACTTTCAGCCACTAGGAGGAGCTCTAACAGAGTGAATAATACTTTCAGCCACTAGGAGGAGCTCTAACGGAGTGAATAACAGTTCAGCCACTAGGAGGAGCTCTAACGGAGAGAGTAACAGCTACTTTCAGCCACTAGGGGGAGCTCTAACAGAGAGAGTAACAGCTACTTTCAGCCACTAGGGGGAGCTCTAACAGAGTGAATAACAGTTCAGCCACTAGGAGGAGCTCTAACAGAGTGAATAACAGCTACTTTCAGCCACTAGGAGGAGCTCTAACGGAGTGAATAACAGCTATCAGCCACTAGGAGGAGCTCTAACGGAGTGAATAACAGTTCAGCCACTAGGAGGAGCTCTAACAGAGTTTAATGTTAGAAAGTAACTATATGTGCTCAGTTTATCTAAATCACGCCTGTTTGTGAATCTGCTGCGACGCTTTCAGACATGTGAGAAGCTGTTAGCATCTGATCTGACTCTGAGAGGATGAACCGATCATCTGAGAGAGAAAATGATCTGTTTTACTGCTATAGCTCTATATGATATCATTCATTTGGGTCTCACAGATATAATCTAACAGGTATAGCTGCCACATGTTGGCTCATGTAAAGTAAAGCTTCTTTATTTTACTGGACAGAACAACAGCGCTGCTGCTACACAAATATAAATATAGTGTTTTATAAACGTCTTCAGTGACTCCAGAACATCATCAGATTATTTTCCAGTGGGAGCTGAGCCTCGTTTTCAAACCATCATTTGCCAAAAATGAGCAGAGGATGAAAGTAACAAAGTATTTGTACTTCATTATTGTACTTTAGTAGATTTTCCAGCTATCTGTACTTTACTTGAGTATTTATTATTCTTTTTTTTTATCAAGTGTTTTTATTCGATTTTTCCACCATTTCATATAACGAAATAAAAAGACATCCAGATGTCTCCACAGGCCTGAAAAGTCCGAGAGGCGCAGTCACTTAGTGATAATCTGAAGTCCAGACAAAGAATAAAAACAAACTTATTTATTATTCTGATGACGTTTTACTTTTCCTCCCTACATCTGAGCACAACTATAGTTAATATTTAATATTTGATATTTAATTATATTTAACATTTATATATTTAATATATTTATATTTATATTCAATATTTATATTTAATATTTCTATTTCTATTTCTATTTCTATTTCATATTTATATTTTACATGTATATTAAGATTTAATATTTATATTTATATTTAATATTATATATATATATATATATGTTTACGTGAACACATTTTTAATATTTATATATAACATGTTTTACACATTTCTGTCTTAAATGAAAGAAAAATTAACTAAATGTGAGAAAAGTGAATTAAATATTGAAAAAGTATCAGCTATGAAACTGCAACTGTAATTTTACAATCAGACCTCATACACAAGGGTTAATAATTAATTGTGGTACATTTCTGTTTGAATGTGTATTTTAAATGTTCTAACTAAAGGCAGTGGTATGTTACACTGCAAAAGGAGATAATGTTCAATTAAACTTTAACTGACTGTAATCTGAGTCCTCACAGTCAAAACCAGAGCTCACATTTAGACTAAAATCCCTAAATGTGGCTGTTTAGTTTGACTTCATTCATATCTCCACTCATTATTATTATTCATGATGTACAATCACATATGGCTCATCAGTATTTATACTCTGTACTATTATTAATATATGAAACCAGACTGTAGACATGTATGTGGAAAATGATTTAGAAATGTATTTAATGAGTCAGTGATGAGAAAGGAACATGTTGACTGAATCTCTACTTTTTCTACAGGACTTATAACACAACTTATTGGGACATCATCTCCAAAAGTACTCGGATCTCTTCAGGATCTCCTGCTGTCTACCAGCTGAGACCAAAGGAAGAGAAGTTTGGGAATCTGACAAGAAAAACTGTTGGAGAGAAAAACCTGAACAAGACAAACAGAACCATCTTACTTGTAGGTGAAACAGGAGCAGGAAAATCTACTCTGATCAACACTCTGGTCAACTGCACCATGGGAGTGAAGTTTGAGGACAACATCTGGTTTGAGATCGTAGAAGAAGAGAAGAGAAGTCAGTCAGAGAGTCAGACATCAGATGTGATCGTGTACAAGATCTTTGGTTATGAAGGTAAAACTCTGCCCTACTCTCTGACCATCATCGATACTCCTGGATATGGAAACACCAGAGGGATCGAACATGATGCCATCGTTAGTCAAAGATTATTGGACTTGTTCCGCTCAGTCGATGGAGTTCATGAGATCGATGCAGTGGGTCTGGTGGTGAAGGCATATCTGAATCAAGTGAGTGATCGACTGAAGTACATCTTTGATTCAGTGATGTCTCTGTTTGGGAAAGATCTGGAGAAGAACATCATCGCTCTCATCACACACTCAGATGGAATAACACCTAAATATGCTCTGAAAGCTCTTGAAGCTGCAAACATTAAATGTGCCAAAGATGAGAAGAATCATCCTGTTCACTTCCTGTTTGATAACCGCCAGAACAAAGAGAGAACAGAAGAAAATGAACTTCCTTTAGAGTGTTCATGGAAGTTAACAGAGAGAGGAATGAAACGATTCACAGACTTCCTGAAAGAATCTAAACCTCAGAAGCTGATAACAACAGTTGAAGTGTTGAGGGCACGGATCACACTGACAACTTGCATCCAAAACCTGCAAGAAAGAATCCAGCTGATTGAACTGAAACAGAGAAAGATCCAACAGACTGAAGAAGCTCTGAAGAAATATGAAGGAGCGATGATGAAGAATGAAGAGTTCACTGTAGAAGTTGAAGAGGTCTACAAAGAGAAAGAGCTTATCAAAGGTGGGATGTGGGGGTTGTTTTTTTATGAAGCAGCTGTCACCTGTAGCAGATGTAAAGAGAACTGTCACTATCCTGGATGTACAAAGGTCCGGAGTCCCAAAGACTGTAAGGTCATGAAAGATGGTCGCTGCACTTCATGTACAGGGAGGTGTCCTATATCAGATCATGTGAAAGAAAAGTGGATTTATGTGAACAAGACCAGGAAAGTTCAGAAGACCCTACAAGATATGAAACAGAAGTATGGAGAGAATAAAGCAGAAAATGAGAAGAAGAAGAGCCTGATGGAACATCTTCAAACTGAGATGAAAGAACTGACAGCAGAGAAGATAAAGTTGCTGGATGAGGTCTACCAACATGTGGTACACCTGAAGCGGATCGCCCTGAATGTTAATTCACTGTCCATTTATGTCCACTTGGACTTCCTGATTGAGAAGATGAAGGAGACAGGAGACACAGAGAAGGTGAAGAAGCTGGAGGAGATGAAGAGTCGACGGGATGAAGGAACTGTGACAGATGGACTGCGGTCCATGTTTAGTAGACACAGCAGCTGGTGAACAACATCAACCAGCTGTGAAGACAACAAGATCTACACTGTTCATACAAATGTTTAAACATCACAAACATTATTTCATTATAATCCTTTTAATTACAATGTTGATGTAAAATGTCCATCAGAAAAGAATTGAATCTTCTCTTAAATGTCAGGTGTGTGATTGTGAGAAACAGGAGCTCTGTTGCTGTTTGTTCTTGTAGTTGAATGTTTAATTCTGGACGTCTGGTCACTGTTCAGATTACAGAGGAATCATTAGTTGATCCACATCAGTCAAAGCAGAGCCACAATCTGTCTCACAGTAACAGCAGCTGTTGCTTTTCTTCTTATCAATACTCTGTTTTTACATCACTTCCTGTCATAGTTGAGCCTCTTTTCTGCTCTCAGCTTCAGTCATCAGATCAAAACACAGCATCAGTGTGTTCAGCTGCACTTCAGTAACCAAGAAACAAGAAGCACACAGCTGCTTTCAGTAGTTGGAGTAGGGGATTATAGAAACCTGATGGACATTTCTCTGCCATGTTCACACTATCTAATTGTTTCTACTTCTTACTTTTATTTTGACTTTAAGTTTTGATGCATATCTTTTGATTATATTTTGATGGAGTTTAAATAGCACTGAGCAATAGTTTAGTTTTATATGTAATATTTTTAACATGTATTCAAACTGTGTTTTTGATCTATTTCAGATTTTTGTTTTAATTTACACACAACTGCACAACGCAGTGCTGGACTGAGTTTTGCCATTCTTACATTACATTTATAACTGACTTCAAATACTGTATTAACTGTTTTTGGCATTTCTCTTGTTTTTATAATTGTATTATTTTTACTTAGCTTAATTTTATTCTTCTTAGTCTTTTTTATATTTTTTAATTCATATATATATTACTGTTGTGTGTAAGAAGAGCAGCAAAGTAAGAATTTCATGACAGTGTCTAAACCTCTGTGTTTTTATTTTGCATATGACAAAAACCTTCTTGAATCTTATGTTAATCATATTATATCTGTATAATCACTGTGGGATGATGCTAAATGCTAGTTGATGAGGACTTGGGTTGATTGGAGGTGTGGGAACACCCAAAGGGAGGATTATATGGTTTAGTATTTGCTTCTGTCTGATCAGATTTTCTTCACGTGTATTTGAATCATACAGCTTGTAATGATGAGTTTAATATTTCAGATGACACAGGCCATGTGGGAACACTTGTATTCATTCATGTAGTTTATTTTCTAAGCAGTGATATTTGAGTGGTTGCAGTATATTGTGTTATTCTACATGAAATCATGTTTCTGTGAATGATGAATAAAGTGTGAGCTTGATGGATCATCAGCTGCTTTCTGAGTCTGTTGAAGCTTCTGCTGAACTTTGTTCATTAAATGTCTGTTTGACTTTATTCTGAGCAGCAGTCACAAACCAATGGGTGACGTCACGGTTACGTCCATTTCTTTTATACAGTCTGTGGTTTGTATACATCGAAATTCTATTTGAATCAAAGTGACGAACTTAGAAGTTTTATGAGATAGATGGTATGTAATGTAACAAAAGTTATCTAACATGGAAATGTTGTATTTATATATAAATGAATTAACCTAAATGTAAAAGAACACTAATGCTAATAGCAGTGACGTGCGGTGAGGTTCATGTCTGGTGAGGCACTGACTTCATCACACTACTACACACTACTACACACTATACTACACACTATACACACTATACTACACACTATACACACTACTACACACTATACTACACACTACTACACACTATACACACTACTACACACTACTACACACTATACACACTATACACACTACTACACACTACACACACTATACACACTACTACACACTATACACACTACTACACACTATACACACTATACACAGTACACACACACTATACACACTACTACACACTATACACAGTACACACACACTATACACACTACTACACACTATACACACTACTACACACTATACACACTACACACACACTATACATACTACTACACACTATACACACTATACAGAGTAGCTTATTCACTACTACACACTACTACACACTACTACACACTATACACACTACTACACACTACTACACACTATACACACTATACACAGTACACACACTATACACACTACTACACACTATACACACTACTACACACTATACACACTACTACACAGTACACACACACTGTACACACTACTACACACTATACACACTACTACACACTATACACACTACTACACACTATACACACTATACACACTACTACAAACTACTACACACTACAACACACTATACACACTATACACACTACTACACACTATACACACTATACACACTACTACACACTATACACAATACTACACACTATACACACTATACACACTACTACACACTATACACACTATACACACTACTACACACTATACACACTATACACACTACTACACACTATACACAATACTACACACTATACACACTATACACACTACTACACACTATACACACTACTACACACTATACACACTACACACACACTATACACACTACTACACACTATACACACTACTACACACTATACACACTACTACACACTATACAGAGTAGCTTATTCACCATTTGATTGGCAGCAGTTAACAGGTTATGTTTAAAATCTCATATCAGCTTTCTTTACACATACAAACTGTAGCACACAAAAAAACACATTTAATATAAAAAACGTAATTTTGCTGTATGATGTAATCCTCCATACTGAAACAAGGCCAGACAAGAAGGCAAGGCAAGGCAGTTTTATTTATATAGAGCATTTCATACACAATGGCAATTCAATGTGCTTTATATAAAACAGAAAAACATGTAATTTGAGAAACTTAAAACATCCAATTACCCCCCCCCCCCCCCACACACACACACACACACTGATAATAAAAACAAAGTACAGAAAAATAGAAAGAGAGAAATAAAATGCTAGAATAGAACATTAAATATAAGATTGCAGCATAAAATAATGATTAGCTTTAAAATCATTAAAAGGACAAAGAGTGCAAATGAAAGATTAAAATGTAAAGTGCTTTAAAAGAAGGGAAAAAAACGGATGACTTGCCAACTTGCTTACTGTAGTTGTAGCTTACTGTCACTTATTCTGCAGCTAATGAGGCCGGAGTAGACCCTGGTCCTGGATCAGGAGCGCCCCCTGCCATGAGGCCGGAGAACTGCGTAGACCCTGGTCCTGGATCAGGAGCGCCCCCTGCCATGAGGCCGGAGAACTGCGTAGACCCTGGTCCTGGATCAGGAGCGCCCCCTGCCATGAGGCCGGAGAACTGCGTAGACCCTGGTCCTGGATCAGGAGCGCCCCCTGCCATGAGGCCAGAGTAGACCCTGGTCCTAGATCAGGAGCGCCCCCTGCCATGAGGCCGGAGTAGACCCTGGTCCTAGATCAGGAGCGCCCCCTGCCATGAGGCCGGAGTAGACCCTGGTCCTAGATCAGGAGCGCCCCCTGCCATGAGGCCGGAGTAGACCCTGGTCCTAGATCAGGAGCGCCCCCTGCCATGAGGCCGGAGAACTGCGTAGACCCTGGTCCTAGATCAGGAGCGCCCCCTGCCATGAGGCCGGAGAACTGCGTAGACCCTGGTCCTGGATCAGGAGCGCCCCCTGCCATGAGGCCGGAGTAGACCCTGGTCCTAGATCAGGAGCGCCCCCTGCCATGAGGCCGGAGAACTGCGTAGACCCTGGTCCTAGATCAGAAGCGCCCCCTGCCATGAGGCCGGAGAACTGCGTAGACCCTGGTCCTAGATCAGGAGCGCCCCCTGCCATGAGGCCGGAGTAGACCCTGGTCCTGGATCAGGAGCGCCCCCTGCCATGAGGCCGGAGAACTGCGTAGACCCTGGTCCTAGATCAGGAGCGCCCCCTGCCATGAGGCCGGAGTAGACCCTGGTCCTAGATCAGGAGCGCCCCCTGCCATGAGGCCGGAGTAGACCCTGGTCCTAGATCAGGAGCGCCCCCTGCCATGAGGCCGGAGTAGACCCTGGTCCTGGATCAGGAGCGCCCCCTGCCATGAGGCCGGAGAACTGCGTAGACCCTGGTCCTAGATCAGGAGCGCCCCCTGCCATGAGGCCGGAGAACTGCGTAGACCCTGGTCCTAGATCAGGAGCGCCCCCTGCCATGAGGCCGGAGTAGACCCTGGTCCTAGATCAGGAGCGCCCCCTGCCATGAGGCCGGAGTAGACCCTGGTCCTAGATCAGGAGCGCCCCCTGCCATGAGGCCGGAGAACTGCGTAGACCCTGGTCCTAGATCAGGAGCGCCCCCTGCCATGAGGCCGGAGTAGACCCTGGTCCTAGATCAGGAGCGCCCCCTGCCATGAGGCCGGAGTAGACCCTGGTCCTAGATCAGGAGCGCCCCCTGCCATGAGGCCGGAGTAGACCCTGGTCCTAGATCAGGAGCGCCCCCTGCCATGAGGCCGGAGTAGACCCTGGTCCTAGATCAGGAGCGCCCCCTGCCATGAGGCCGGAGAACTGCGTAGACCCTGGTCCTAGATCAGGAGCGCCCCCTGCCATGAGGCCGGAGTAGACCCTGGTCCTAGATCAGGAGCGCCCCCTGCCATGAGGCCGGAGTAGACCCTGGTCCTAGATCAGGAGCGCCCCCTGCCATGAGGCCGGAGTAGACCCTGGTCCTAGATCAGGAGCGCCCCCTGCCATGAGGCCGGAGTAGACCCTGGTCCTAGATCAGGAGCGCCCCCTGCCATGAGGCCGGAGAACTGCGTGCCTCACTTAGTGACTTTTTGCAGCCGCTTTATGGGTTAGGGTTCGGCTCAGCACACGAAACACGCTACAAACACTGTACACACTACTACACACTATACACACTACTACACACTACTACACACTATACTACACACTACACACTATACTACACACTATACACACTACTACAAACACTGTACATTATATCATCAGCTAAACTATGGACATTTAGTTCATATAGTAAAAGTGTTTGAACATGTTAATAGCGACATACAGAGAGACAGCTGTACAGTGTGTAGTAGTGTGTAGTAGTGTGTAGTAGTGTGGCATGCCAGCGCAGTAAACCGAGTCATTGCGCAATCCATGGTGAGGCTCGTCTCGCTGCTGCCTCACTGCGCGTCTCTTTTCAGTGTTTGATCAGTACATGTGAAAATTCAGCGATTTTGAATTAAAAATAATCCGAAACTGGTAAAGTTAGATAGAAAATAACGTTATAGTGCAAATCATTGGACAAATATAACCATTTATTATTTTTTTCATTTTTAAGTCTTTTACCATCATAACAGGCACGACCACTGCGGTCACGCCATCCTCACTTCAACTTTCGAAGGTGCGTCTACATCGTCTGTACGGTAGCGCTCCTTCATGCTGCATTCAAGTACACCTCGTTAAAAAGGGACTCCATTCGTTGGCTCTGTGTAACAGATCCTATGGTGAATACTGATGCTTTACTGAGGTGTTCGTGTTTGTATTTTTGTTAAAATGAAAAAGTTAAAATAAAATACTAAAAAAAGGGGACTCCATTGGTAGATTCAAGTGCACCTTCCTGCAGCGGGAATCTTTATTATATTATATTAATATATATTTTTGTTTTGTGTCAATTTAAAAGATTCATAATTGTTTTCTGGGAACTCCACCACACCCTTGTTCTACCTCTCATTGACTACCACTGTGGTACATTTCAAGTCATTTGACTGTAGCATTTATTTTGAAATAACGCCTACTTGAAATCATCATCTATATGCGCTAGACGGAAAAAAGTGCCAATTTAAAATATTCATAGAAAATCAAAATCAAATTGTTTTCTGGGAACTCCACCACACCCTTGTTCTACCTCTCATTGACTACCACTGTGGTGAATTTCAAGTCATTTGACTGTAGCATTTTGAAATAACGCCTACTTGAAATCATCATCTATATGCACTATACGGCAAAAAGTGAAATCGCCACCAATACACACTGTATGAAATATTATGCAGGTTTTAAATTCAGTATTCATTTAAAAAAATCATATTTATTGTATATTTGCATTTAATGGCTCTTAATGTTTTTAATAAAATATTTTATACACAAAATTTTAGACTGTAATCTCAGTTCTTCATTTTTAGAGCATTTTTATTGCTTTGTCTTTCAATTTTTAATTTTACTATTGTGTTTTAAAAAAAGTATGTATGTTTGTTTTTATTTCTTTGAAATATTTCTCTGAAATGCTTTGTCTTGTGTTCTTGTAAAGCTACGTGAGTTACCATCATAATGAAATGTGCCATACAAATATAGCTATCTTTTCTTGCCAGTGGCATACAGATAGTGAAGTTATGTTATTTCAAATGTGTTGCTAGTCCTCACTTTGTATTTTCAGTGAGCAGGCAGCACACACGAGCAGTAGTTGTATTAACAGACTTTAATGAACACATATACACACACACACACACACACACACTGAATAAAACACTAATATAAATGCTAGATAAATGCTAATATGAATTTAGCATGTAATCTAATGTACCACCATCCAGCCAGGCTGGCAAATGCACAATCTTAGTTTTTTAATCTTAACTTGTGCAGTTTTCACAGTTCCACTCCTCCATTGTTGTGTCTATAGCTCTGTGTGGGACAGACACACAGTTAGGGTGGAACCATGCGTTGCAAGTGCTGCACTCCACCAGCAACTCCTTGTAGTGTGAGGTCCTGCAGATGCAGTGCACTTCCACTGAAAGAACGGGTCTGTCAGGCTTTGGTTGTCTGCTAGTGTATGTGAACACTGGCGCAGTTTTGTCCATCAAAGACCTGTGAACTACTTTCCTCAAGTGTCTCTCCTCAAAGCTTTCAAATGTGCTGGCTTTAAATAGACACCAAGCACGGCAACAACAACAAAAGTATGACCCTCATTAACGGATCAATAGAACCAAAATGACCCAATACTCTAGATGGGGATGGAACCAATCACTTTACAGTTTTTGATCAAGTCTTTTAAAGATTTATTAGGTATTTTGGCTTTGATTATACTAAAAGAAAATAGCCGTGAAGACTTAAGAATCATTCTTACTGGCATATTTCAAAAATGCATGGGGTGTCCCAAAACTTCTTCCACCACTTAATGTAGCCCATAGCCTATACTACAGCCTATAGACTGTAGGTATATCTAACTTCTCTGAAAAATAAATATTATAACAATGACATTTACTTACATCTCCTGGTACAGTCCATTAGGTCCATCGTGATTTGAAATACTCCATTTCAGTAATGCAGCATGAAAGTGAACCCTGTAATGTAGCCACTTTCCAATAATACTTTGTGGTCAATTATACTAATCATCATCAAACCTTTATTTTTTATATAGGGCTTGGAGGTTTCCATAATTTTAGATGACGAATAGTTTACAACAGTAATGCAAGACAACAATATCAATATAACAGAGGCAATTTGTATACATGTACATTGATTAATATTAAATGTATATATTACATATGTACAAACATGGGAAATAGCTTAAATGTGTATTTTAAAATGTGAGACATATATGATAATTAATTACTAATCTCCATTATTTAAATAAGTAATATATTAACGTCATAGAATCAAAAACAGTACATTGTTACATAGAAAGCATATTCTAAACATATTCTTTTTTGGTGATTTTGTGTGTGATTATTTCAAAATGCTACAGTCAAATGACTTGAAATTCACCACAGTGGTAGTCAATGAGGGGTAGAACAAGGGTGTGGTGGAGTTCCCAGAAAACAATTTGAATTTGATGTTTTATGAATCTTTAAAATTGGCACGTTATTTTTTTTAATCAAGTATATATATTTATATAGTGTACATACACACACACACCACCCCACACATACAGTAAATACACATGCATGTATACACATACACATGTATACATACCCCCCCCCCCCCCCCCAAAAAAAAAAAAAAAACAAAAAAAGAAAGAAAGAAAAATGCTACAATTTTTTTATCATGTGGTTTGGATCATTAAATAAATCAGCAATAAATACAACAAGAACGTCACAGAGTTTAATATATATGTAGATTATATATATAGTAATAACGATTCCCACTGCAGCAAGGTGCACTTCTACCAATGGAGTCCCTTTTTAACGAGATGTACTTGAATGCAGCATGAAGGAGCGCTACCGTACAGACGATGTAGACGCACCTTCGAAAGTTGAAGTGAGGATGGCATGACCGCAGTGGCACGGCCTCACCTGCCTCCCCTGACCGTCACTGGTATATAGACCTTATGTATCTTGAATCTAATGGTCAGTTGTTCTTCTTCTTTTGTGGATATGTTCACAGCATCCCACCCATTTCCTGGCTGGTGAAGAGCCTTTTTTTCCCGGCAGTAGAGCAGTATGAATGTCAACAGAGAACGTCAAATACATATTAAGATGTATTTTAGTAGGAGACAGCAGTTATAGTGTATTAAGACGTTGGGGTTCCTTTTAAGAAAAATTATGAACTTCTCCTTTATGAGGCAGGAAAGTTGAAGTGTTTAATAAAGTAAAAAGGTCAAATATGCCTCTCTGTATGGAGAGCCAAGAGGACCAAAAATCAACATTTAAAGTCACTTTATTAAACATACTCACCTTGATAAAAACAAACATAAAACAACATAGATATAAAGCATTTATTAAACGTTAAGAATTTTTAAATAATGGAAATACTTCATGTGCATGTTATGACTTATTCTAGTAGGAGTGGGCAGTTATTAATACAAGTCTTAATAGTCGGGTTTCCTTTTACGACACAGTTGGAAAATTGTAAACTTCTCCTTTAAGAGGAAAGAAAGCTGAAATATAGAAAGGCCAAATGTGCCTCTAGGTATGGAAGACCAAGAAGGCCAAAATTAACAATTAACAGGGTTTCTGCAGGTTACATTTTTGAGACTTTTTAAGACCATTATTTAAGACCTACAGGAAGTACGAAAAAGTAACGAAAATCGCAGTCCCAGAATTACTTTCAAAATAAAACAAGGCCTAAAATTGAGATTATTAGTGTCATGGGTGCTCAGCTCCGAGGCACTCCACTATTGCGTGTAACTCCTCCCGCAGCTTTGAGAAAACCCCGACAATATATACACCAAAACGTGCGGCTCGATCGGGAAAGAGGTGCTATGACTTTTGGTGTTGAAATTCCAATTTTTCCCAAAGTTATTCTTAAAAAACAGGAATAATTCTCCATTGGAAATGAATGGGAATTTTTTGAAAAGAAAAGAGTTTCAGAGTCACCTAGCTCTCTCATACATGCACGTAGAAACGTGATTCAAACTTTAAAACGGAGGAAAACTTGTCCTCTCTGGAAAAACACCAAACTGTTTTTACATAACATGTAAACTTTTCAAACTATGAGCAGTCAAACGAGGAGTGGAAATCACTTTTTCTTCAAAGTTAGAGTGGAAGCGTCAGTTAGCTTGAGTGAGAGAAGCAGTAAAAAATAACCTTAATTTTTATTTTTAACTCGAGCTCACGGCCAAACTGTAAAAAAGAGACAAATAATTTTTCAAAATGTCGACATAGGTGTTGGGATTCATAAAATGTGACGTTGACAGACAGGGTCTGCACAAAATTTAAACGGGGGGGCCGAGACCGGCAGCAATACCTGTCTCGCTCCCCATTCAACCTAATGTAATAGTCTTCTTCTTGGAAAGTCTTCTTCCTCAGTCTGTGTTCACACTGAGCTTACTCGCTCATTTTAAAGAATGTCTGAATAAAATAAACACTGTCAGAATCTGTCGGCTTCTGTGTCTCTCACGGTGTTTTCGGTTTTTGGACAGGAGTTACGGTTTTCTCACAGTTTGCAATTGTTCGGGACCTTGTCAGAAGCCAAATTATTCAGAATTTTGAGAATTCTTTCCAAGCAGATTCTCAAATCGCCGTAGCAACCGCAGGGCCTTAGCTGCCCTTAGCAACCGTAGGGCCTTAGCTGCCCTTAGCAACCACAGGGCCTTAGCTGCCCTTAGCAACCGCAGGGCCTTAGCTACCCTTAGCAACCGCAGGGCCTTAGCTACCCTTAGCAACCGCAGGGCCTTAGCTACCCTTAGCAACCGTAGGGCCTTAGCTACCCTTAGCAACCGCAGGGCCTTAGCTGCCCTTAGCAACCTGTCTGGGCAGAATCTGACCTACTTTTTTGTGATTGGCTGAACCCTCAATTATTATTATTATTATTATTATTAATTCTTATTATATTTATTATTATTTTCTCCACACAGTTGTTACATTGTGACTGTATATGAATGTTTAACATTACACATTACTGTAGCATCACATCAGTCTTCTCAGTTATCCAGTAACAATGACATGAGACTAATAATGGCTCTGTATTTATTCTTTTTAAAGGCATCCCAGACCCTGCTCCTCAGACCTGGAGCAGGGTCCAGGTCTGAGGAGCAGGGTCTGGGATGCCTTACATATTTAATACCTAACTAAATGTAATATAAGCTCTAATACAACATATGGACGCTTTAAAGTCTTTTTAAGAATAGTCCTTCTACTAAAAGTATACAACCTTAATACTAATATTACTCTGTAAATAATATCACAATTATGTTTATTATATATTTTTACTATTACTGTTTTTGTACTTATTCTTTATTCTTTCTTATTGCTGCTCTTCTATATTTTGCTGTGAGCTTGCTGCTGTAATAATGCAGATTTCCCCATTTATGGGATTAATATTAATAATATCTGAGTTATTAACCTGTTCATATATTTCTGCTGTTCGCTCTTTATATTGCTTCTCTCTTATTAATGTTTTATTTATGTCTTGAATGGTCTTCTAGTTCAGGGAGAAATATCTAAATATCTTTATTATCTGCAGACGGATCTGAACTCTCTTAAACTACAGAAACAATGAAATATGAAAAAGACTGATTTCACTAATAGATGAAAATGTTCCCTTATACATTTTAGTTTAATAATAATCACAGTGTCACTCTGCTGCAGGTCATTCATCTCACAAAAAACCTAAAAATAAATCTATTCAATCTATAATAAATAATTTAATATAAGTTTGTTTATATTTGTTTTAATAACTAGTGAATTGAATATAAAACATATTAACTAAATATCAGTTATGAGTTGATAATTATATAAAGATTAACTTGTTATAATTCAGCAGAAATGTTAAATATGAATCTTAAAACTATGAATTAAAATATAAAACTTATAAATATGAAAAACGTCTCGACCCAGAATCACTTAGTGACGAAACATGAACTGATCCTTCAGAATAAAATACAGGAAGGTGACAGGAACATGAACTGATCCTTCAGAATAAAACACAGGAAGGTGACAGGAACATTAACTGATCCTTCACAATAAAACACAGGAAGGTGACAGGAACATTAACTGATCCTTCACAATAAAACACAGGAAGGTGACAGTAACATTAACTGATCCTTCACAATAAAACACAGGAAGGTGACAGGAACATTAACTGATCCTTCACAATAAAACACAGGAAGGTGACAGGAACATGAACTGATCTTTCACAATAAAACACAGGAAGGTGGCAAGAACATTAACTGATCCTTCAGAATAAAACACAGGAAGGTGACAGGAACATTAACTGATCCTTCAGAATAAAACGCAGGAAGGTGACAGGAACATGAACTGATCCTTCACAATAAAACACAGGAAGGTGACAGGAACATTAACTGATCCTTCAGAATAAAACGCAGGAAGGTGACAGGAACATGAACTGATCCTTCACAATAAAACACAGGAAGGTTACAGGAACATTAATTGATCCTTCAGAATAAAACACAGGAAGGTGACAGGAACATTAACTGATCCTTCAGAATAAAACACAGGAAGGTATTTCAGACTAGTTTGCATCATATGAACATAAAGACGTAAACCAGATAATTACATGTTAGTGTAACACAGAGACTCGGAGCCAGACGGATGTTTGACGTGTTTTATTATCAGAAAGACTTCCTGTTTACAGACGGCGACCGCGTCGGCCGCCCTTCCTCCTGGTGGAGTCTGACGGGATCGGAGTCACGTCCTCTGAACACAAGAAAAAGAGACGGGAGGTCAGTGTCAATAAAGCTTTATTCAATCACTACAGTCTGCTGCTCAGTGTTAATAAAGCTTTATTCAATCACTACAGTCTGCTGCTCAGTGTTAATAAAGCTTTATTCAAACACTACAGTCTGCTGCTCAGTGTTAATAAAGCTTTATTCAAACACTACAGTCTGTTGCTCAGTGTTAATAAAGCTTTATTCAATCACTACAGTCTGCTGCTCAGTGTCAATAAAGCTTTATTCAATCACTACAGTCTGCTGCTCGGTGTCAATAAAGCTTTATTCAATCACTACAGTCTGCTGCTCAGTGTCATCCAGATGTTGTTCCTTCCTTCCTCCCTTCCCTCCCTCCTTTCCTTCCAGATGGTTTGTGTGAATGTGGTAAACTGTGAAACATGTTTTGTTCTCATGTAACAAATATAGAAGTGAAAGGCAGAAGTTATTTAAAGAGTTTTCACATTTGGCTTTTTCTCTTAAATCCATGTTTGGAACAGAGCAGAACATTGAATGTGTTGGGAGAGCAGTTATAAAGTATCTCCATTCTACTCTCCTTTCCTTCCTCCCTCCTTTCCTCCCTCCTTTCCTTCATCTGTTGGGAGAGCAGTTATAAAGTATCTCCATTCTACTCTCCTTTCCTTCCTCCTTTCCTTCATCTGTTGGGAGAGCAGTTATAAAGTATCTCCATTCTACTCTACTCTCCTTTCCTTCCTTCCTTCCTCCCTCCTTTCCTTCATGTGTTGGGAGAGCAGTTATAAAGTATCTCCATTCTACTCTACTCTCCTTTCCTTCCTTCCTTCCTCCCTCCTTTCCTTCATCTGTTGGGAGAGCAGTTATAAAGTATCTCCATTCTACTGGACTATATGTGAAAATATAGGATGATGGTTATCTTACGCCTGTAGAGGGCAGCATTACGCTCTTTTACATACAGCCTGACACAACTTTATTAGAAGAAGAAAATGGCTTCCTCCCTCTCACCCTCCTTTAAAACTCGTTCATTTAATTGATCTTTAATAATGATTCCTTTAATTTGATCTATTACTGTGAGCTCCTCCCTTCTTTATGCTCTTAAAGGAGCCGGGCATAACAAGTAGGGGCTCATGTAGTTAAGAACCTGGGACATGTTGAAGTGTTGGGTGAGTTTGAGCAGTGTATTTGGTTTGAGAAGCTCACAGTGATAGTTTCCTTTGTTTAAGTTGAGCAGGTAGGGTTTGAGACTCCTTTAGTTATTTCCTTCCTTCCTCCCTCCTTTCCTTCCTTCCTCACTCCTTTCCTCCCTTCCTTCCTCCTTTCCTCCCTTCCTTCCCTCCTTTCCTTCCTTCCTCCTTTCCTTCCTTCCTTCCCTCCTTTCCTTCCTTCCTTCCCTCCTCCTTTCCTCCCTCCCTCCTTTCCTTCCTTCCTCCCTCGTTTTATTCCTTCCTCACTCCTTTCCTTCCTTCCTTCCTTCCCTCCTCCTTTCCTTCCTTCCTTCCTCCCTTCCCTCCCTCCTTTCCTTCCAGATGGTTTGTGTGAATGTGGTAAACTGTGAAACATGTTTTGTTCTCATGTAACAAATATAGAAGTGAAAGGCAGAAGTTATTTAAAGAGTTTTCACATTTGGCTTTTTCTCTTAAATCCATGTTTGGAACAGAGCAGAACATTGAATGTGTTGGGAGAGCAGTTATAAAGTATCTCCATTCTACTCTCCTTTCCTTCCTCCTCCCTCCCTCCTTTCCTCCCTCCTTTCCTTCATCTGTTGGGAGAGCAGTTATAAAGTATCTCCATTCTACTCTCCTTTCCTTCCTCCCTCCCTCCTCCCTCCTTTCCTTCATCTGTTGGGAGAGCAGTTATAAAGTATCTCCATTCTACTCTCCTTTCCTTCCTTCCTTCCTCCTCCCTCCTTTCCTTCATCTGTTGGGAGAGCAGTTATAAAGTATCTCCATTCTACTCTCCTTTCCTTCCTCCTCCCTCCTCCCTCCTCCCTCCTTTCCTTCATCTGTTGGGAGAGCAGTTATAAAGTATCTCCATTCTACTCTCCTTTCCTTCCTCCCTCCCTCCTCCCTCCTTTCCTTCATCTGTTGGGAGAGCAGTTATAAAGTATCTCCATTCTACTCTCCTTTCCTTTCCTTCCCTCCTTTCCTCCCTCCTTTCCTTCATCTGTTGGGAGAGCAGTTATAAAGTATCTCCATTCTACTCTCCTTTCCTTCCTTCCCTCCTCCCTCCTTTCCTTCATCTGTTGGGAGAGCAGTTATAAAGTATCTCCATTCTACTCTCCTTTCCTTTCTCCCTCTTTTCCTTCCCTCCTTTCCTCCCTCCTTTCCTTCATCTGTTGGGAGAGCAGTTATAAAGTATCTCCATTCTACTGGACTATATGTGAAAATATAGGATGATGGTTATCTTACGCCTGTAGAGGGCAGCATTACGCTCTTTTACATACAGCCTGACACAACTTTATTAGAAGAAGAAAATGGCTTCCTCCCTCTCACCCTCCTTTAAAACTAGTTTATTTAATTAATCTTTAATAATGATTCCTTTAATTTGAGCTATTACTGTGAGCTCCTCCCTTCTTTATGCTCTTAAAGGAGCCGGGCATAACAAGTAGGGGCTCATGTAGTTAAGAACCTGGGACATGTTGAAGTGTTGGGTGAGTTTGAGCAGTGTATTTGGTTTGAGAAGCTCACAGTGATAGTTTCCTTTGTTTAAGTTGAGCAGGTAGGGTTTGAGACTCCTTTAGTTCTTTCCTTCCTTTCCTCCCTCCTTTCCTTCCTTCCTAGGTAGGGTTTGAGACTCCTTTAGTTCTTTCCTTCCTTTCCTCCCTCCTTTCCTTCCTTCCTAGGTAGGGTTTGAGACTCCTTTAGTTCTCTATGATGTTGAACTGCATATAATCTGTGTAGCCAAGGTGAATGGTGAGTGTGGGTTATGCAGTATACAACTGTGTGATGGTTGTAGATGAGCAGCTGGGCCATTTGTTCCTTCCTTCCTTCCTTCCTTCCCTCCTTCCTTCCACATGGTGAGTGTGGGTTATGCAGTATACAGCTGTGTGATGGTTGTAGATGAGCAGCTGGGCCATTTGTTGTCTGGCTGGAGCATTTTATTGTGTCCCCAGGTCGGCTGTAGCAGCAGTCATCTCACAAAGAGGCTGTTGCTTTGTTTTCCTTCCTTCCTTCCTTCCTTCCCTCCTCCTTGGCTGTAGCAGCAGTCATCTCACAAAGAGGCTGTTGGTTTGTTTTCAGAGCTGTTTGTTATTTTTGTGTGTTGTCTGAGCGGCTGGCAGCATTTGGCTCAGGAGCACCCCGAAGTATTGGCTGGGGTAATTTGTCTTCCTCAATACAGACGGTTTGTAGGTGCATGAGTACCCACCACCGGTACACACATGAAGACTTCCTTCCTTCCTTCCTTCCTTCCTTCCCTCCTCCTTTCCTTCCTTCCTTCCTTCCACCACCGGTACACACATGAAGACTAGGGTGCAGTTCCTCAGTTTGGGCTCAGCAGTCAGGAGGGGGCGCTCCATAATCACTCATCATCCCTGTGGTTGTGTCCTTCCTCCTTTCCTTCCTCCCTCCCTCCCTCCCTTCCTTCCTTCCCTGTGGTTGTGTGCTGTGTGACTCAGGCTGCCTTGGTTTGCTTTTTGGATGGTTAATGTCTTTAACTCTAGCTGTGAAATATATCTGACAGGGTTAGATATGATATATACTGAGCATAGTAATTCATTGCTCTCTGAGTTTTAAAAAAAGACCAGCTCGCAGTACTTTAGCTCAGTTTAGAGAGGCAGGTCTAGTTGATTTGGCTTCATGTTTGGGTCAGAAACTGATCAGGTGCCAAAAAAAGCAGAGCTAAGGGACACTGGAAGGACTAGCTGTGTCTGCTGAGCTTTGGTTCAGGCTCCAGAGGCTCCGTCAGTTTCAGTTTTATGGTGAGACTTTGACCTTTGACCGGTATATGCAGTTAGAGAGAGAAAAGGCAGAAATAGAGAAAGAGAGACTAAAGTTTGAGTTGAAGCATGAGAGGATGAGAGTTGAGGCGCCTTAGAAAGGGAGAGGTTGCAGGTAGAGCTATTAAAATTGGAGCTGATAAAAACTGGACTCTCTCCTCCCCCCGGCTGCACCTTGGGTCTCTGTCCATGAAGATCACAAACAGGATCTGGAAGATATTTGACAGTTAACAAACCAACAAGCATGAACATTATTCTGTTAGTCTAAAATGATGAAACATGAAGTGCAGTGTGTGTATCTGTGTGTGTTATCTCATCAGAGTCATCAGTGTAGCAGTAGATAGGACGTCCTAATCTGCACCTATCACATGCTCAGCAGGCCTATTTAGTGTGGAGTGAGTTCACAGTCAGTCAGGGTAAATAGTGTCTTATCCCAAAAGAAGTTGTCGTCTATAGGCTCAGAAGAGACCAGGGAGAGCCCTGATGGAGCCCAACACCCACTGAGACCAGGTCTGACTTACTGCAGAGGATGTGAACACAACTCTCACAGCGGTTGTTTAGGGACCCAATGGCTCGCAGCAGAGACCCTGGTACCCCAAACTCCCACAAGGTCCCCCGAGGGACACGGTCCTAAGCCTTTCTCCGACTCATGTACTTTTACTGCAGTAAGATTTTTCATGCAGTACTTTTACTTGTAATGTAGTATTTGTACATGAGTGTATTAGTAGTTTTACTGCAGTAAAGTATCAGAGTACTTCTTCCAGTACTGTTAGTAGTAATAATATGAAGCTAACAGCAGCAGTTCTTCTTTAAGCAGCCTGCTGAATGTTTTTAGTTCAGAGTTTAACTTGTTTGTTTCTGATCAGATTAAATTCATGTCCAGGGTCTATAAATTAATTTAACCTGTTATATAACGAAGTACCTTGCACCTGTCTTCATCTCTCTGCTCATTTCCTGTTTGTTGCATCCATTTATTTCCTTTAACCTTTGGACTTTTCACTGTATCGTAGATATGTTCTCCGTGTGAAGCTTGGGTAAGTGACAGTTTTCAGTTATTTGACAGTAAAAAGTGTAAAAAGTAAAAAGTGAAGCTGCTGTTAGTGTTGAGAGGAGCTCAGCTCAGTTAACAGCTGACTCTGATTAGTCCAGGACTGAGTGGGAATCAACTTTTGATCCAGAACAGATTCAGACGGTTTGTAGTTGTTCCTTTTTCTCTCAGTCCAACATTTAGTCAGTTTGGTCTTTCTATAATATTCTCTAAACTATATTATAACTACTCAGTTGTGTACTATATAATAGTCTATATATTCTATAGTAGGGGAAACTGGGGAAGGTTGTAACACTTTTTGTCTCGGCGCCTATATTGAACATTGATTTTTGTGATTAAATACTCAAATTTTAACTAAATGACTTTAATTTGTTTACTGCAAACAGAAATGTTTTAAACTTCTCCAACTATATCACCGTATTCAATAATGGATGTAAAATGCAAGCAGAGCCTCTTTAGATGACACATGAGTTCTTTACAGGAGCCATCTTGTTTCCTCTGCTGTTAGCTACCTCTGACTTCTTCTTCAATTGCTTAAATTGATTTCATAATTTAGAAGAATTATCCAAATACAAAAGAGACAGTGTTAACACGTCATGGTTGTGACACCAGCAACATCAATAAATATGTAATGTATTTATCAGATGTGCAGAATGGAAAAGGGGTCCTCAGGAATATAACTGACCATAGAGTTGTCTGATTTTATTATTTATGAATATCTAACAGTGCTCTGTTCACAAAAAACACAAAATAAAGTAAATATTGTAGAAAAATTAACAGATTTTAGTTTAATGCTTTTTTTCAATTCATTCTTCATCTGATATTTATATTATACATTTAAATTTATTTTGTTCAGTTTCATATGAAATTGAAGTGATATCTTGTCTGAGGCTTTTTTGGGTGCTGGCTTTGCATATAATCAAATAATTTATAAAATTATAAACAAACAAATGAAAAAAAGTTAAATTTGTGCTAAGACATCCTCAGATTATCAACCCTGATTATTTTAAATAAGAAAATGTGATTAATCTTCAAAGAAATTGGCAATATTCTCCAGAATGAGTGACCTACTGACACAAACACATGAACAGAAGCAGCTCATCATAACACACGTAATATTCTGGGAAGATATTTGACAGTTAACAAACCAACAAGCATGAACATTATTCTGTTAGTCTAAAATGATGAAACATGAAGTGCAGTGTGTGTATCTGTGTCTGTTATCTCATCAGAGTCATCAGTGTAGCAGTAGATAGGACGTCCTAATCTGCACCTATCACATGCTCAGCAGGCCTATTTAGTGTGGAGTGAGTTCACAGTCAGTCAGGGTCAATAGTGTCTTATCCCAAAAGAAGTTGTCGTCTATAGGCTCACCACAGGGGTGTGTCTGTCCCCATTACTTTTTATTTTATACACAAATGACTACAAGGACAGGCACTTCCTGAAATTTGCAGACGACACAGTCTTAGTCAGTCTGCTCCAGGATGGAGAGGTTGACCATGGGCCAGTTGCGATGGACTTTGTGGAGTAGTGTGACAGCCATTTCCTCAAGTTAAATGTTCAAAAAACTAAGGACATGGTCATTGATTTTAGAAAAATATCACATCCAGCTTGCCCAACTTTGATCAAGAGTACAGCTGTGGAGATGGTTGCTTCCTACAAGTATTTGGGGACAGTGATAGATAAAAACCTGACTCATGATCTCAACACTTCAACTATCTGCAAAAAGGGCCTGCAGAGATTATACTTTCTGCGCAGACTGAATTCTTTTAATGTTGACAAGATTTTAATGGTTTTATTTTATAAAGCTTTTAGATTTTAGGGTCCATTTTAATGTTTTGCTTAATCTCGTTTTATGGAAACTTGTCAATAAAGAACAAAAATTGTCTGCAAAAATAGTGAAAGAAGCCAGAAAGATAATTGGCATGCAGCAGCGTTCCCTCTCAGAGATCTTTGACAGGCTTGTTTTTAAAAAAGCACGGTCAATCATGTCCTCGAGCACGAACAAATAGGTTCAAATTTTCTTTTGTCCCACGTGCATCAATACAGCTAACCTGTATAAACCCTAAAAAACAACATTTCTTATTTTTATTCGGATTGAAATTGTTCTCTATTTATGGTTGTTGTGTTTTGTTACTGTCACTTTGCAAACTAAATTTCTCCTCAAGGGACAATAAAGCTCTGAACTGAAGAGTCCATAGTACAAGTCTGCTGCCTCAATCAAGTAACCAGTCAACACCTCCTCTGAACACTTCTCCCACACCATCACACTTAATTATGGTTGAGTTAATGATTGTACTGTACATGCTGGCAGCTTTCTGGAACCTTGTTCTCTGAGGTTTTGCCAGTTTCTTGCAGTACCTGCTCAGTGTCACATGGTAGATAAAGAAGTCTTTGCTGATTGACCTCACTGACTTTATCTGCCTTACCTTATCTGATGCAGCCTTAAGTACAAGTGCAGACACAAGCCTATTCATTTTCCTCTCCCACTGTCTGGGTATACTGAGCATAGAGGTGTTACAACCATCCCAACCCGGTCAGACATTGTTTAAATAGATAGAGGCACATGGTGGTTTGAAATGGGCATAAATCACATTTTAAGAACCTTGTATGATGTCATGTAGATATGATGATGTTTGTCACGTAAGGCTGACTTCCTGTTTTCAGTAGGTGGCGCTATGACTAAAAGACAATATTGAAGTATAGATGTGTTCAAGAAGGGACTCTTGTCAACCATGAGACATTTGGTGCAGATTAGAACATGTCTGTTAAAGTTACAGCTGCTTCCTGCTTCATGGCAAATCATCAGAGTTTGCCATCATCTTGAGCCAAACACTGACTTATTCAGCTTTTGACCATCAGGTAATGAAGGTGGATTATAATGGCCAAGGTGGGTAACATCGGGGGGGCATGATTTGTGCAGTGAGACAGTGCGGGGGCCCCTGGGGTTACTAATCCAACCATGGCTGCTGTTGAATGATATTATTCTACTGAGAGCTGTTTCTCATATTTAGTCCATTTCTATCAATAAGGGTGGACTAAATAATAGAAACAGCTGATGTTCAGAGCATCAGAGAACAGTAGAGAGAACAGTAGAGAGTCAGTGATGCAGGAACCTGAAGCTGTTCACCTGTTCCACCTCAGCTCCTTTCATGTAGACACACTCATGTGTCTTCACCTCCCGTCTCCTAAAATCTATCAGCTGATTGGTTTAGCTGATGTTGAGCAGCAGCCTGTCAGATGTTTGTCTCCTGGCTGTTTGTAATGGATGATGGTGGTGTGGTCCCTCCTCCAGCTGTCAGTAGAAGCACATTTGATGTTTGTAGACTTTGACAGTGAAGTGATGATGAAGTGACAGCAGCCTCACATCAGATGGACTGATGAAGGAGAATCAGCAGCATCTTCTCTCTCTGTGTTTCCTCCACAGCTGAAGCTCCAAAGTCTCTGTGACTGGATGTGAACTGAGCAGCTGAACATCTTCCATGTTGTAGTGAGTGAGTGCAGCTCTCCCAGCAGCTGTTTCTCTGCTATGGATCAGTGTGAGGACAGAGAGGAGGGAGTCCCTCCCTCTAAAAGCTCTCTGTGTGGGGAACATGACAGCCAGACCAAAGCTCAGAGGTGAGATGAGGATCTCTAACTGTCCATCACTGTTCTCCACTCACATCACTCCACCATCATTATTCACACTCACTGTCACATCTGACACTCAACTACTGAATAATAAGTCACAATAAGTCAGAATGAACTACTAACTTTGTGAGTTAACAAAGAGCTCAACCACTGATTAGTCAACTAATCAACTAAGATGAGACAGCATCTTTCATCAGATGACATTTTGATGAACAGGAGAACGTTTCTCATCCACTGTCTTCTTACTGATTTTCATTCTGCTTCTAAAACTTCAGCTGCTGACAGTCTGCTCAAAATTCATTTTTTTAAACTCTTTGTATCAGGATGCAGCAGCAGAGAGCAGACTCTCCTGAACCCAGCTGTGTGTCCATGAAGAGTGACCGGTCTATGGGTAATCCTCTTTTCTTTAAAGATGGACAACCTGCTGATGGAAGGTAAGAATTTAAAAGTGAAGTTTAGTATGGGTGTAACCCAGTAGAAACAGAGTTCCTTATTTTTATTAAATAGAATTTAATTTAATTTAAGATTTATTAATAAATACTTTTATTTTCTTACTACTTTCTGGTTCACCAAACTATGTGTATTTGAAGTTATTTGGTTGATTTATGTGCCTGTCGAGATTATTTAATTGTTATTTGCCAAATCACTGTTTGGGCTGAATAAACTTCCTGTGTTATGTGGGGCGGAGCAGGTGAACCAGGCACAAACACCACAGACAGGTTAAATGGAAACAGCTTTAATGCTCAGAAACCAACAGACAAGCTTACAGACCATAAAGGGAAAGCAGTTCAAATAAGGTTGAAACCAGCAGGAACAGGTAACAAGAGGAACAGGAACAGACAGGAACAGCATCACAATCTAGTGTCTAGAATGAAAGAAAATGAGTGAGAGCAGTATATGTAGTGAGGAGCTGATGAGGGAATTACACAGTGGCAGCAGGAGAGCAGGTGAGTTTGAAACTGAAGGCAGGGACAGAAACAGACAGGACAACACAAACAGAGCTTAAACAGGAATCATGACAGTCGCCCCTCAAGGGACAGCTCCCAAATGTCCCTCCAGGCTGGTCAGGAGGGAGAAAACAAAGAGGAGAAAGAAGGCAGGACAGATGGACAGGACTACTCTGGAGGCTGAAAGAGCTGCTCAGGACAGAAACTTTGGAGACCAAGGTGTCAACAAAACCACGTAGAAAGAAGACCAAGAGACAGGAGGACCTCAGAAGGAGGGGCTGATGTTTTGGGAGCTGGCTGGGTGTCTGTGGAGGCAGCAGAGACTCAGTGAAGCTGGGCAGCAGAGACTCAGTGAAGCTGGACAGCAGAGACTCAGTGAAGCTGGACAGCAGAGACTCAGTGAAGCTGGGCAGCAGAGACTCAGTGAAGCTGGGCAGCAGAGACTCAGTGAAGCTGGACAGCAGAGACTCAGTGAAGCTGGGCAGCAGTTCTTTGGTTTTAACTACATACTTTTTTCACTTCTTTATTAGTATCAGGATGCAGCAGCAGAGAGCAGACTCTCCTGAACCCAGCTGTGTGTCCATGAAGAGTGACTGGTCTATGGAGCATCCTATTAAGTTTAAAGATGGACAACCTGCTGATGGAAGGTAAGAATTTAAAAGTGTTTTAAATGAATAAATACTTTTATGTTCTTACTACTTTCTGGTTCACCAAACTATGTTTATTTGAAGTTATTTGGTTGATTTATGTGCCTGTCTCTTTCTTCTTCTGCCTCCTCTCTTCTAAACATACAAACAAACAAGAAAAAGGATCTTTTCCTTTCTTCTCTCAGATATCAGGAGAACAATATGATCAATGACCCCATTCACATCAGAAAATGATTGAAAGTTATTAACAGGATCTGTTTGGATCAGCTTGGAAATGGACAGAAGAATTAAAAGAAGATATTAAACATTTGATGGATGACAGTGTTACACAAAAAGAGGAAGCTGAAGCCACAACATCTGTGAAAACACATAAAGCACCAGGGCCAGTCTTTAAAAAGATGTTTGGATCACCTTGTAGCTGCTCTAACAGAGTCTGTACAGAGTAAAAGCTGCTTGATGCTGTGTTCATCCATCTGAAGGTGAACTGGGATGTTTATATTTCCATCTTTAGTTATTGAGGTTAACACAGATTGTTACTGAGCCATAGAACTGCTGTGGAACATCCTCACTTCCTTCTTCTTCTGTTGACTCATGACCAAGTCGCTGCCATCCTCTTTTCATCACTGCAGCAATATGAACTCATCAGTCACTCTGTTCTGAAACATTTCTATTTAATCTGACATTTAAACTGATGATTAATCCTTCATTTCTTTGGTTTTAACTTCATGCTTTTGTCTGTTTTATTAGTATCAGGATGCAGCAGCAGAGAGCAGACTCTCCTGAACCCAGCTGTGTGTCCATGAGTAGTGACCGGTCTATGGATCATGGTATTAAGTTTAACGATGGACAACCTGCTGATGGAAGGTTAGAATTTAACATCCAGTAATCAGAGCAGCATTTACAGGAGTTCATTTAGTCATCATGACAGAACATCTTTAATAAGCTGAGTGCAGATTTGAGTCATTAAATGTCCTTAAACGTGATGTTTTCTCCACAGAGTTCAGCAGCAGAGCTCAGAGGTTCCCAGTGATCAGTCTGCACAGCAGCATCAAACACAGCTGGACTCCATATTTATGGTGTGTACATGTACAAACACACCTTTTACTATTAACTCCATCAACCACAGATGAAATAGTAAAGTAGCATTCAGGTCCTAACAGTGTCCATGCTGCTCTGTTTAGACCAGCAGGCCTTCAGACTGACACATGAATCACATGTTGTGTTCTACCAGTTTAAATGAAATGTTCACTTTATCTTTCTGTTCCAGCTGCTGGAGGAGAACATCGTCACTTTTGTGAAGAACGAGCTGAAGAGAGTCCAGAGGGGTCTGAGTCCAGATGACCCAGAATGCCCAGAGAGTCAGGGTGAGGATGAGGAGGTGTTGGACGGTGAGGAGGTAGAGCAGAGGAGGAGCAGCAGAGAGGCATTTCTGAAGATCACAGTGCACTTCCTGAGGAGTATGAAGCAGGAGGAGCTGGCTGAGCGTCTGCAGAGCAGTAAGAGGATTTTAACAGATTTAACATGATGGAGAGGAAATGGAGGCAACATGGGAGAGGTTTATATTTCAAACTCTGCTGTAAATATGCTACACACAACTGCATCAGATCAGAGGCTGTTTGTCCTCCACTGATGAGCTGAGTAAAACTGATGGAGGAGGAAAAACTACACAGACACACTTACATGTTCAGATTTCTAGACTTTCTGTAGGATCCACTCACTGATTTCTTTTGTTGTTTGTTCATTCAGGAGCTCGTGCTGCAAAGTGTCGATATAAACTGAAGTCTAACCTGGAGAAGAAGTTCCAGTGTCTGTTTGAGGGGATCGCTAAAGCAGGAAACCCAACCCTTCTGAATCAGATCTACACACCGCTCTACATCACAGAGGGAGGGACTGCAGAGGTCAATGATGAACATGAGGTCAGACAGATTGAAACAGCATCCAGGAAACCAGACAGACCAGAAACAACAATCAGACAAGAAGACTTCTTTAAAGCCTCACCTGGAAGAGATGAACCAATCAGAACAGTGATGACAAAGGGAGTGGCTGGCATTGGGAAAACAGTCTTAACACAGAAGTTCACTCTGGACTGGGCTGAAGACAAAGCCAACCAGGACATACACTTCACATTTCCATTCACTTTCAGAGAGCTGAATGTGCTCAAAGAGAAAAGGTACAGCTTGGTGGAACTTGTTCATCACTTCTTTACTGAAACCAAAGAAGCAGGAATCTGCAGGTTTGAAGAGTTCCAGGTTGTGTTCATCTTTGATGGTCTGGATGAGTGTCGACTTCCTCTGGACTTCCACAACACTGAGATCCTGACTGATGTTACAGAGTCCACCTCAGTGGATGTGCTGCTGACAAACCTCATCAGGGGGAAACTGCTTCCCTCTGCTCGCCTCTGGATAACCACACGACCTGCAGCAGCCAATCAGATCCCTCCTGAGTGTGTGAGCATGGTGACAGAGGTCAGAGGGTTCACTGACCCACAGAAGGAGGAGTACTTCAGGAAGAGATTCAGAGATGAGGAGCAGGCCAGCACCATCATCTCCCACATCAAGACATCCCGAAGCCTCCACATCATGTGCCACATCCCAGTCTTCTGCTGGATGACTGCTACAGTTCTGGAGCATGCGTTGAAAAGCAGAGAGGGAGGAGAGCTACCCAAGACCCTGACTGAGATGTACATCCACTTCCTGGTGCTTCAGTGCAAACTGAAGAAGGTCAAGTATGATGGCGGAGCTGAGACAGATCCACACTGGAGTCCAGAGAGCAGGAAGATGATTGAGTCTCTGGGAAAACTGGCTTTTGAGCAGCTGGAGAAAGGCAACCTGATCTTCTATGAATCAGACCTGACAGAGTGTGGCATCGATATCAGAGCAGCCTCAGTGTGCTCAGGAGTGTTCACAGAGATCTTTAAAGAGGAGAGAGGGCTGTACCAGGACAAGGTGTTCTGCTTCGTCCATCTGAGCCTTCAGGAGTTTCTGGCTGCTCTTCATGTCCATCTGACATTCATCAAGTCTGGAGTCAATCTGCTGGAAGAAGAACAAACAACATCCTGGTGGTCTAAAGTCTTTAAAGACAAACCTGAACCAACACGTTTCTACCAGAGTGCTGTGGACGAGGCTCTAAAGAGTCCAAATGGACACCTGGACTTGTTCCTCCGCTTCCTCCTGGGTCTTTCACTGCAGACCAATCAGACTCTCCTACGAGGTCTGCTGGCACAGACAGGAAGTAGCTCACAGACCAATCAGAAAACAGTCGAGTACATCAAGAAGAAGCTCAGTGAGAATGTGTCTGCAGAGAGAAGCATCAATCTGTTCCACTGTCTGAATGAACTGAATGATCGTTCTCTAGTGGAGGAGATCCAACACTACCTGAGATCAGGAAGTCTCTCCACAGATAAACTGTCTCCTGCTCAGTGGTCAGCTCTGGTCTTCATCTTACTGTCATCAGAAAAAGATCTGGATGTGTTTGACCTGAAGGAATACTCTGCTTCAGAGGAGGCTCTTCTGAGGCTGCTGCCAGTGGTCAAAGCCTCCAACAAAGCTCTGTAAGTGCACACAGAACTATCCAGATTAATGTAGTTTAATCTTTGTTAAAGTAATATTTACAATAGTTCTGTTTTGTTCTGTTGATTCTTCTCCAGACTGTCTGACTGTAAGCTCTCAGAGAGAAGCTGTGCAGCTCTGTCCTCAGTTCTCAGCTCCCAGTCCTCTAGTCTGAGAGATCTGGACCTGAGGAACAACAACCTGCAGGATTCAGGAGTGAAGCAGCTTTCTGCTGCACTGGAGAGTCCACACTGTGGACTGGAAACTCTCAGGTTGGTTTTTTCAGATGTTTTAAAATTACAGCCCTGTCCCCATTTGTTTACTTCCTATATGCATTATGTGATGTTCCTACTTTAACAATTGAAATTAAATTAAACAAGAAAGGTTGTACCTGGTCAGTGTTGGGTATCCACACAGCAGACTTGAAACTCAAGTTAAAGTTATAATGATTGAATCTTATGACACTGTTATAATAATAATAACAATAATAATGATAATAATAATGATAATAATAATAATAATGCATTTTATTTAAAGGCGCCTTTCAAAGCACTCAAGGCCACCTTACAAGGCACATATAACACAACAACAGTACATCAAACAATATAAATCAGGTGACATTTAGTGCAGAGATAAAGAATAAATATGAATGTGACTACAAAGTGCATTAATAAAATAAATAAACAAGAATGAAGATTGCACAGTTAGTGAGAGACAGATTAGGCCACTCCGAATAGGTGCGTTTTCAGGCGGGATTTAAAGGTGGAGACAGAGTCTGAAGTGCAAATGTCTGGTGGGAGAGAGTTCCTGAGGCGGGGGGGTTGGGGTTAGGGTCAGGGGGGTTGGGGTTGGGGGCGGGGGGCTGATCCGCTGAAAGCTCTTGACCCCATGGTGGTTAAGTTGGCAGATGGGGCGAAGAGCTGGTTGGCAGAGGAGGATCGGAGAGTTCGAGAAGGTGTGTAGATGTGAACAAGTTCAGAGAGATATGATGGTGCCAGATTAGGAAGGGTCCGGGGGGGGGTTAGTTTTAGGGGGTGGGGTGATGGTGCCAGGTTGGGAAGGGTCGAGGGGGAGGGGTTTAGGGTTATGAAGGATCTTGAATGTGAGGAGTAAAATCTTAAAGTCAATTTGATAGGGAGCCAATGAAGTTGCTGCAGGGCAGGAGAGATGTGTTCAATAGAGGGAGTTCTGGTTATGATAGGAGCGGCTGCGTTCTGGACCAGTTGGAGTTTGTGGAGAGATTTCAGAGGAAGACCAAAGAGGAGAGAGTTACAGTAGTCCAGACGGGATGTGATCAGAGTGTTTACCAGGATAGCGGTGCAGGTTGGTGAAAGTGAGGGACAGACACGATTGATGTTACGTAGATGGAAGTATGCAGACCGAGTAACGCTATTGATGTGGGCTTCAAAAGATAGTGTGCTGTCCAGGATGACACCCAGGCTCTTTACTTGGGGGGATGGAGGAACAGTGGAATTGTCGATGGACATGGAGAAAGTGTTGAGTGTTGCTAAGGTTGATCTGGTACCGATGAGGAGGACCTCAGTTTTTTCGCCGTTAAGTTTAAGAAAATTTAGTGAGAACCATGATTTAATTTCCAGTAAGCAGTCAGATAGAGCTGTGGGTGGCAGAGTGGAAGTAGGCTTAGTGGAAAGATAGAGTTGGGTATCATCAGCGTAACAGTGGAATTGTATGTTAAATTTCCTGAGAATGTGACCAAGAGGCAGAAAATGAATAATGAACATGAGGGGGCCAAGGACAGAGCCCTGGGGAACACCACTAGAGACTGGAGAGGAGCTGGATCTCAGGTTTTTGATTTGAACAAACTGTGTGCGGCCAGAGAGATATGATGTGAACCAAGCCAGAGGGATGTCAGTGATTCCAATGGAGGCTAATCTGTCCAGGAGGAAGTCATGAGAGATGGTGTGGAAAGCTGCATTCAGGTCGAGTAGAACCAGAATGGAGAGAAGTCCCGAGTCAGATGCCATCAGGAGGTTGTTGGTGATTTTCACTAGGGCTGTCTCAGTGCTGTGGAAGGCACGGAAGCCTGACTGAAATTGTTCATAGAGGTTGTTGTCAGACAGATGGGTGTGGACCTGAGATGTAACTGTTCTTTCTAGTATTTTGGAGAGAAATGGCAAGTTAGAGATGGGACGGAAGTTGTTCAAGTAATTCGGATCGGTGCCAGGTTTCTGGAGTGTTGGTGTTATTGCAGCAGTCTTTAGTGATGATGGAACAACACCAGAAGTCAGTGAGGAATGAATGATGTCAGTTATTAACGCGGACAGGGCAGGTAGGCAGCTTTTGACCAGGTGGGTAGGTAGCGGGTCTAACTGGCAGGTAGAAGACTTGGATTTATTAATGAAACCACTTATTTCAGAGACAGTTGGCAGTATGAAACTGGTGAGCGGAGAGCTGAAGGAAGATGTAGGCCAAGAGTGCAGAGAGGATGCAGAGTTTTTAGCAGCAGTCAGTGTCTGGTGGATATTTTCAATTTTGGCATTTTGGTATCACACTGTTTAACTGTGAGTAGATGAGGTGGTAGAGCATCAAATGGTTTCAGAATGTTGTTGAGAGTTGAGATTAGGACTCTAGTGTTCCCATCAGCTGTCCTGATTAAGGTTGTGTAGTATGCGGTCTTGGCTGAGGAAAGAGCATCCTTGTATTGGAGTATGTGATTATAGTACATTTCTTTGTGAACTGCAAGGCCAGTTTTAATATAAAGGCGCTCCAAACGACGGCCTTTAGTTTTGAGCTGGCGTAGGGCTGGTGTAAACCAAGGAGCAGAGTGGGTAAAAGAGACAGACCTATTTTTCAGAGGTGCAAGAGTATTTAGCAGTCCATGAAGTCCATCATTGTAGTGAGATACCAGTTCATCTGTGGTGGATAAATTTTCTCTGCTGGGTAAGTCATCAATACAATTGGAGAGAGCCAACAAGTCAATATGTTTAATGTTTCGGAATGTGATAGAGCGATCCCAGTCCCGGACCATCTGGCTCCATTGTTGATTTTCATTGTGCCTCTCTCCTCTATCCTTCCTTTCTCTCCTCTCTACCCCAACCGGTCGAGGCAGATGTCCGCCCACTTCTGAGTCTGGTTCTGCCTGAGGTTTCTTCCTGTTAAAAGGGAGTTTTTTCTCGCCACTGTTGCTCATGTGGGAATGTTGGGTCTCTTTAAAGTTAAAACCTGAAGAGTTCGGTTTAGAACCTGCTCTATGTGTAAAGTGCCTTGAGATAACTTTGTTGTGATTTGGCGCTATACAAATAAAGATTGATTGATTGATTGATTGATTGAATAGTCTTGGATAATCTTAGATTGATGTTGCAGGATATTAACTTGTGATCTGAGATAGGCAGATCTGAGGCACAGCAGTTATGAGGGATTACACCAGAACAGCAGATTAGGTCAAGAATGTGTCCCTTGGAGTGTGTTGGAAAGTCAATATATTGCTGTATTCCAAAGCTGTCAAGGCATGAAGTAAAGTCCCTTGTGAAGGCATTGTTGATGTTCCAAGTGGATATTAAAATCACCCAGCAATAGTAAGTTTAGGGACACAGAACATAAGGTTGTTAAGAAGGCAGAGAATTCCTGCAGGAAGGCATTGTTCGGCTTGGGTGGACGATAAACAGTGGCGAGGATAGTAGGAGTTGGGCCCTTGATTTGGAGAGCAATGGGTTCAAATGAAGGGTACACAGGTACAGTAATAGAGGACACTTTCCACTTTTCACTGTAGAGTATTGCCAGGCCGCCCCCTCTACCAGAGAAACGGGGTTGTGATGCGTAGACAAACCCAGGAGGAACGGTTTGATTAAGGTGTGAGAAGTCATTAGGCTGCTGCCATGTCTCAGTCAAGCAAAAGAAATCAAACTTACGATCATTCAGGAGATCATATAGCAGAGGTCCCTCGTTAGTCAGCGAACGGATGTTAAATAACCCAAAGGTTTGGGGTTAACTGACCTGGCTGGATTTACTAGGACACTGTGATCAACAGTTCGTCTGCACCTGTGCCTGTGCCTTGGTTTGCGATGTGAAATAACAACAGGAATTGGCAACCTGTTAATCACAGCATTGGAAGTAGCTTTATGGCAGTTATATTGGTAGATTTAAAAATATGGTAGAAGATGAAAGGTTATGTGAGTAATGTGAACTTAATGAAATTGAAAACGAATCACACTTTCTTTTATACTGTCCTTTGTATGATGATTTGAGAACTCCTTTATTTACTGAAATGTTTTGGGACTATGATGATATTAAAATGGATTGGTTATTTAATTGTAATGTTTTTACGTTTGCTAAATATGTAACCGAAGCCTGGAAAAAGCGTCAGGACAATCTATATGTTTAGTTTCTATAATGCCTGTTCTCCTGTAATCTGGTTTTCTTTTGTTATTATTTGTGCTTTTCTTCTACTGTTTCAGTGTCTTGTAAGTCCATTTGGGCTGGGCACCCCAGGGTGCAAGACACGTAAATAAAAATCAAAATCAAAATCAAAATCAAATATATTTTCTTTATTGAACATATTCATTACTTAACATGGCCTCTTATAAAAATCTTTATATTTCCAGACTGACTGACTGTAACCTCTCAGAGAGAAGCTGTGCAGCTCTGTCCTCAGTTCTCAGCTCCCAGTCCTCTAGTCTGAGAGATCTGGACCTGAGTAACAACAACCTGCCGGATTCAGGAGTGAAGCAGCTTTCTGCTGGACTGGAGAGTCCACACTGTGGACTGGAAACTCTCAGGTCAGATCATGACACAGTTTATATTTGATATATTGTTCTAAACTATGAGGTCCAGCTTCTCTAATGTCAGGATTTCTGATTGACAGATGTTTTCCAACAGGGTTTTATTATTCACAGGAAAGAAAATGTTTGAATTTTCCAGTTTATCTTTCTTTGATTCAGGTTTATATACTTTATGACACACATACATGATCACTGGCTGAGACAGAGAAACTGATCTTTGCTTTGATATCATGGGATTTAGATCATTACATGTCTGTTCATCATCGATTCTGTCATATTTAACTGTCATGTCTCCATTATGTTTAGAATAGAACAACAAAGATTTAAAGTAGTGCTGAGAAGATCATTTTTATCGAGCATCACAAAGAGTCCAGAATCAGCTTTTTAACAGAGTTTATTTATTGTCTTATTCATTATTATATCTCCAGACTGACTGACTGTAAGCTCTCAGAGAGAAGCTGTGCAGCTCTGTCCTCAGTTCTCAGCTCCCAGTCCTCTAGTCTGAGAGATCTGGACCTGAGTAACAACAACCTGCAGGATTCAGGAGTGAAGCAGATTTCTGCTGGACTGGAGAGTCCACACTGTGGACTGGAAACTCTCAGGTTAGTTTTTTCAGATGTTTTAAAATTACAGCCCTGTCCCCATTTGTTTACTTCCTATATGCATTATGTGATGTTCCTACTTTAACAATTGAATTTAAATTAAACAAGAAAGCTTGTACCTGGTCAATGTTGGGTATCCACACAGCAGACTTGAAACTCAGATTAAAGTTATAATGATTGAATCTTATGACACTGTTATATTTTCTTTATTGAAACTCTCAGGTCAGTTTTTATGATTATGTATATAAAGTAATATCTTTTTTCCCCAGTTTCTAGTTTACATGAAGAGTTCTTATACTAAAAATATTTTCTGCACGTTTTGAGCCGATGTGTTGTAGTATCAAGTATCGCCCCCCCCCCCCCCCCCCCCCGGTTTAAATATTGTGCAGACCCCGCCTATCAAAATCACATTTTATGAATCCCAACACCTATGTCTACATTTAGACCAAAAAATATTTGTCTCCTTTTCACGGTGTGGCCGTGAGCTCAAGTTAAAAATAAAAATTAAGGTTATTTTTTACTGCTTCACACACTCAAGCTAACTGCTGCTTCCACTCTAACTTTGAAGAAAAAGTGATTTCCACTCCTCGTTTTACTGCTCATAGTTTGAAAAGTTTACATGTTATGTAAAAACAGTTTGGTGTTTTGGAGAGAGCACAAGTTTTCCTCCGTTTTAAAGTTTGAATCACATTTCTACTACTGGCTAGGTGACTTTGATAATAGGTGAAATTTTGTGTGTTTAAAAAAAAATTCCCATTAATTTCCAATGGAGAATTATTCCCGTTTTTTGGAATAATTGGAATTTCAACACCAAAATATAACTTTGGTTCTTTCATTTAAAAGTATGTCTCTCCATTACTTACATATTATAGATTATATCAATGCACTCATTTATTGGTGGTTTGTCTTTCTTAAGCCGTTTTCTGGTCCAGGCCTTTTTGCATCCCACTAACAAACTCTCAGCAGGTATTTATCCTGCTTTGCATATTCTAGTCTGATCACATCACCAAGGTACATGATTTTAAAATGTAAGTACATTTTCTTTTTAAAAACAGCCTCCAGGACCCCATGGACATCTCTCCAAAATGGATTCACATAGAGACATAGATACATGTACCCACACCTCATTAATCCCAGCAGCTCAGAGAGTATACACATAGTTGTTGTGTGCCTATCTTAATAGTTAATTAGATAGCATCTCTTGAATCTAATCATGACATGAAGCTTCTTCTTTTACTTGCTTTATTGTCCAGAACAACGGTAACATCACCAGTTCACCGGTTACGCCTCCGGGCTCCCGCATTCACCTCAAACTTCCTGTTTTTCCTAAACATGTGACCTATATAAACCAATACATGACAATAGTGATAACTTATAAACATATATTCACATACTGGTTTTTAAATAAACTTTCCACAGGATCTCGAGCAGGCAGTCTGATTTCAGTAGTTAGTCTTGTGCACCGGAGTATTTAAAAAATTAAATAAATAACCTATTGCTTGTTTTTTTTCTTCATATTTCCAGGCTTACTGACTGTAAGCTCTCAGAGAGAAGCTGTGCAGCTCTGTCCTCAGTTCTCAGCTCCCAGTCCTCTAGTCTCAGAGATCTGGACCTGAGTAACAACAACCTGCAGGATTCAGGAGTGAAGCAGCTTTCTCCTGGACTGGAGAGTCCACACTGTGGACTGGAAACTCTCAGGTTAGTTTTTTCAGATGTTTTAAAATTACAGCCCTGTCCCCATTTGTTTACTTCCTATATGCATTATGTGATGTTCCTACTTTAACAATTGAAATTAAATTAAACAAGAAAGGTTGTACCTGGTCAGTGTTGGGTATCCACACAGCAGACTTGAAACTCAGATTAAAGTTATAATGATTGAATCTTATGACACTGTTATATTTTCTTTATTGAAACTCTCAGGTCAGTTTTTATGATTATGTATATAAAGTAATATCTTTTTTCCCCAGTTTCTAGTTTACATGAAGAGTTCTTATACTAAAAATATTTTCTGCACGTTTTGAGCCGATGTGTTGTAGTATCAAGTATCGCCCCCCCCCCCCCCCCCCCCGGTTTAAATATTGTGCAGACCCCGCCTATCAAAATCACATTTTATGAATCCCAACACCTATGTCTACATTTAGACCAAAAAATATTTGTCTCCTTTTTACGGTTTGGCTGTGAGCTCAAGTTAAAAATAAAAATTAAGGTTATTTTTTACTGCTTCTCACACTCAAGCTAACTGCTGCTTCCACTCTAACTTTGAAGAAAAAGTGATTTCCACTCCTCGTTTGACTGCTCATAGTTTGAAAAGTTTACATGTTATGTAAAAACAGTTTGGTGTTTTGGAGAGAGCACAAGTTTTCCTCCGTTTTAAAGTTTGAATCACATTTCTACTACTGGCTAGGTGACTTTGATAATAGGTGAAATTTTGTGTGTTTAAAAAAAAATTCCCATTAATTTCCAATGGAGAATTATTCCTGTTTTTTGGAATAATTGGAATTTCAACACCAAAATATAACTTTGGTTCTTTCATTTAAAAGTATGTCTCTCCATTACTTACATATTATAGATTATATCAATGCACTCATTTATTGGTGGTTTGTCTTTCTTAAGCCGTTTTCTGGTCCAGGCCTTTTTGCATCCCACTAACAAACTCTCAGCAGGTATTTATCCTGCTTTGCATATTCTAGTCTGATCACATCACCAAGGTACATGATTTTAAAATGTAAGTACATTTTCTTTTTAAAAACAGCCTCCAGGACCCCATGGACATCTCTCCAAAATGGATTCACATAGAGACATAGATACATGTACCCACACCTCATTAATCCCAGCAGCTCAGAGAGTATACACATAGTTGTTGTGTGCCTATCTTAATAGTTAATTAGATAGCATCTCTTGAATCTAATCATGACATGAAGCTTCTTCTTTTACTTGCTTTATTGTCCAGAACAACGGTAACATCACCAGTTCACCGGTTACGCCTCCGGGCTCCCGCATTCACCTCAAACTTCCTGTTTTTCCTAAACATGTGACCTATATAAACCAATACATGACATCCCTCCTTTTCTTGGAACTAAACTTGTCCTCTTAAACAAGCTCTGCATTGTGCCAAACATAAGTATCTCTTTAACATATTACTGAACTTTATCCATCAGTTTTGTTTTTTTTGGGGGTTTTTTTACAAAATTTTTCACAATACCTCCACATTATGTATACTGCTCACTTCAACAACAAAAAATCACCAAATCTTTCAGGTGTCCTCTTAACCCTTTGAGGTCTGGCTCTCATCATGTCTGACATTTGAGTGTCCTTGTGTGGGGTTTGAGTGATATTAGTCTCTGTTTGTGTGTCCGCCTCAAGTACATTATCCTCCTCTCCTGGTGTTTCTTCCTGTGTACTGTGCATTTCCTTTGGCCCGGTTGTCTCATATCTTTTCACGTGTGGTGTTTCTCCAATAGCGTGCTCCTGTTGGAGATTCGACCACAACTTGATTTCCTGTCTTGTTGACAATTTTGTGTGGTGTTCTGTGGAACGGTGTGGAAAACTTGTCCACTTTGTCCTGCCGTATGAGTACTGTGTCTCCAATGTCCACTTTTGAGTACTGAGCCCCCCTTCTTTCATCAGCATATAGTTTTGCCTTTCCTTTCTGCTCTGCATCCCTGTCACGTACCTCCAGTGCTGTTGTGTGTGATTCACTGACGTCTGGTAACTTTCCCCTTATTTTTCGGTTGAAGAGGAGTTCAGCTGGGCTTTTCCCTGTAGTGGCATGTTCTATGCTGCGGTACACAGTCACATATTTTCTCAGTTCATGTTTCCAATCCAGTCCTTCTGCTTGAGCGATTTTAATTCTCTTCAACAGTGATGAGTTTTGGCGCTCAACTTCTCCATTTGCTTGTGCCCATTTTGGTGTCATCCTCACGTGTTTGATTCCATTAGTTTCACAGTGAACTGTGGTCCATTGTCCGATTTGCAGGTGACAGGTAATCCATGCCTGCTGAATATTGCCTCCAGACTGTCGATGACTTTCTCTGCAGTTGTAGAGGTCAGAACATCATACTCATAGTATCGACTGTAGTAATCTACTACCACAAGTATGGACTGATTGGTTGGAAGTGGTCCAAGTAGATCTACTGCCACATCCTGCCAAGGACCGTCTGGTAGTGATGTGGTTCTCAGTGGTTCAGGCGGGTCAGGTCTGGCTACAATTTGACATCCGTGACACGCCTTGCAATATCTCTCAGCTGCTTTATCCATGCCCGGCCACCAAAGCTTGGTTCTGAGATGCTGTTTGGTTCCCACAATACCTAAGTGTCCTTCATGAGCCAGCATGAGCGCTCTGGCCTGTAGTTTTTGTGGTAGCACGATGCGACTTCCACGGAGAACTAGGTATCCCATTACACATAGTTCATTCACAATTGGTGCATACGGTTTGCAGTTCTCAAAGTGTCCATTTGTGATTGCCTTGCGTACCTCCACTAGTTCTGGGTCAGTAGCAGAGGCTTCTTCCACCTCTCTAGTTGTGAGTGCTTTAGGTGTAGCACTTACTGCAACAAATCTCACATACTCCTCTGACTCGTGTTTGTGTACCTCCTTCTTAGCTGTGTCCCCAAGCAGTCGTGACAGTGGGTCTGCTATGTTCTGTTTTCCTGGTACGTGTATCACTCTGAAGTCATATGGCTGTAATCTGAGGACCCAGCGTTCTATGCGTGCACGTGGTTTAGATTGCTGACTGTAAATGACTTCCAATGGCTTGTGGTCGGTGATGAGATCAAACTTCTTGCCATACACATATGTATGTAGTCTTTCACAAGCCCATACCAGAGCTAATGCTTCACGCTCTGTCTGAGAGTATCTCCTCTCACAATCGGTCAGGCTGCGGCTCACATAACATACAGGTACCATCTCTCCTTGCTGGTCCTGCACTAGCACCGCCCCTAAGCCAACAGGACTTGCATCTGCTATCACCTTTGTTGGTGCTTCTTTATCAAAGTAGGCTAGGGTACCAGCTCTGGCTAGTTCATCCTTCAAAGCTTGAAATGCCTGTTTCTGTTCCGGTCCAAAGTTGAACGGTGTGTCCTTTCGGGTCAAGCGTCGTAGTGGCTCTGATAATGTTGCAAACTGTGATATGAATCTGCTGCTGTAACCGACAAACCCCAGGAAACTTCTCACCTCCGTGGCGTTCTCTGGTTCTCTGGCCTCCATTACAGCTCGCACTCTCTCTTCTGTGGGTCCAATGCCTTTCTCTGACAAAAGTATCCCCATGAATATTAGTCTGTTCATGCTGAACTGGCACTTTTGTGGATTCAGTGTTAGTCCACATTCAGAGAGTCTCCTCATGACAGCGTGCAGGCGCTTGTCATGTGCTTCCTGGTCTGGTGCGTGCACAATCACATCATCTGAGATGTTCTCGACACCTTCAATGCCAGTCAATGCAGCAGCTATCTCATGCTGGTACTGCTCACTGGCCGATGATACTCCGAATATCAGTCTCTTGTATCTGTATACTCCGTTGTGCACTGCAAATGTTGTTATCTCCCGTGACTCTGGTGTCAGTTCTAACTGATGATATCCCCATTTCAGATCTAGCTTACTGAATATGGCTGAGCCATTCATGCCTTGGAGTATTTCATCCACAGTAGGAATAGGGTAACGTTCCCTCACGATTGCCTCATTTGCTCTTCTCATATCCAGGCACATCCTTATATCCTTGTCAGGCTTTGGGAGCACCACGACTGGGTTCACCCACGGGGTGGGGCCCTTGACACGTTCTATAATGTCCATGTCTGTCAGTTCTTGTATCTTTTTCTCTACAGCCTCCCTGAGATTGTACGGTATGCGTCGGAGGGGCTGGGCTACAGGTTTCACTTTTGGGTCTATGTACAGACTAATCTGCTTGGTGTTCAACTTTCCCACTCCTCTGAATACATTTGGGTATCGCTGCTGGAGAGTGTCTTTAATGTCTGTAATAGCTGAGACATTTTCACCTATTTTCAGCACCCCTAACTTCATGGCTGTCTTTTTTCCCAGGAGTGGTTCGCCATTGCCTTTAATCACAATGAATTCTGCCTGCTCAGTTTTATTGCCAATTGTAATTTCACACTTGAATGCCCCTTTAACTGGCAGTGATTGACTGGATGAGTATGGGTACAGGTTTCGCTGTTCTTTTGGCACATATGAATGACACTTTATCTTTTCTGCCTTCATTCTGTTCCAAACATTTTCTCCCATCACATTACTTGTAGCACCTGAGTCTACTAACATTTCCAATTTTACTCCCCCCACACAAAAGGTAAGTCTCTCTGACATTTCATCCTCTTTGACAATAAATGCAAACTCTTTTTGTTCTTCTACCTCAACACTGTTCACATTTTGTTTCCTCGATCCTTTTGTGCGGCACACTTTTGAGAAGTGATCTTTTCCATTACACTTGTGACATGTCTGTCCACGTGCAGGGCATTTGGGATCCTTTCCCATATGGTCCGTGTAACCACATCTGTAGCATTTTCTTTCCGTTTTGCCCTCATCTTTATTCATTGTCCTTCCTCTTGTTTTTGTGTATTTTCCTTCTTTTTGTGTGACACGATGAACAGTCTCTGTCCCTCTCCTTTCTTCAGACAGCGACATGGCTGTCATCTGTTCCTCAATTCTTTCACACTGTGATGCCACTTCTAATGTACGTGCTAATGTTAGCTCCCGTCCATCCTCTAGTAGTTTTCTGCGCACATAGTCTGATGTACATTTGCTCAGAATTGCATCTCTTATCTGGTTATCTGTCTCTACTCGAAAATCACAGTCTTTTTGGCTCAGACCTTGTTTCTGGTACAACTTGTGAAACGTCTGGCGGGCAAACGCTGTATTAACTTGGGGAACGAAGTATGTATTCAGCGCACCGACCGCCGCTGTGTAGTCCGTCGCTGTTCCGGTGTTTAACAGAGTCGAAAATATGTCCTGAACATCTGGTCCAGCGAGGTGCAAAAGTAGAGCTCGTCTCCTCTGTTTAGTATTATCTGTAGCATCATCATTAATTATCAGTCCTTTCCCATCCGCATATAATTCAAATGATGTCAGCCAACGTGTCCATCTTGGTCCAAGCGTAGCTGGTTCCGTGTAACATGCAAACGGTTGAAGTCCCGATTTTTCAAGCTAACTTTCGTCGCTGCCCTTTTCTTCAGAAGTCCTATATCCTCGTCGCCATTGTTGTGTGCCTATCTTAATAGTTAATTAGATAGCATCTCCTGAATCTAATCATGACATGAAGCTTCTTCTTTTACTTGCTTTATTGTCCAGAACAACGGTAACATCACCAGTTCACCGGTTACGCCTCCGGGCTCCCACATTCACCTCAAACTTCCTGTTTTTCCTAAACATGTGACCTATATAAACCAATACATGACAATAGTGATAACTTATAAACATATATTCACATACTGGTTTTTAAATAAACTTTCCACAGGATCTCGAGCAGGCAGTCTGATTTCAGTAGTTAGTCTTGTGCACCGGAGTATTTAAAAAATTAAATAAATAACCTATTGCTTGTTTTTTTTCTTCATATTTCCAGGCTTACTGACTGTAAGCTCTCAGAGAGAAGCTGTGCAGCTCTGTCCTCAGTTCTCAGCTCCCAGTCCTCTAGTCTCAGAGATCTGGACCTGAGTAACAACAACCTGCAGGATTCAGGAGTGAAGCAGCTTTCTCCTGGACTGGAGAGTCCACACTGTGGACTGGAAACTCTCAGGTTAGTTTTTTCAGATGTTTTAAAATTACAGCCCTGTCCCCATTTGTTTACTTCCTATATGCATTATGTGATGTTCCTACTTTAACAATTGAAATTAAATTAAACAAGAAAGGTTGTACCTGGTCAGTGTTGGGTATCCACACAGCAGACTTGAAACTCAAGTTAAAGTTATAATGACTGAATCTTATGATACTGTTATATTTTCTTTATTGAATATATTCATTACGTAACATGGCCTCTTATAAAAATCTTTATATTTCCAGGCTGACTGACTGTAACCTCTCAGAGAGAAGCTGTGCAGCTCTGTCCTCAGTTCTCAGCTCCCAGTCCTCTAGTCTGAGAGATCTGGACCTGAGTCACAACAACCTGCAGGATTCAGGAGTGAAGCAGCTTTCTGCTGGACTGGAGAGTCCACACTGCGGACTGCAAACTCTCAGGTCAGATTTATGATTATGTATATGTCTTCACACCAACATGTGAGTCAGTATATATGTTTCTGTCATTTGATCTTCAATAAAGACTTCTTACTGTCGTTAGAAATGTTGTATGTTCACAAACAGACTAAACTTTCCACAGAACCTCGAGCAGTCTGATTTGAGTAGTTAGTGGAGTGGAGTATGAAAGAGCCGAGTCACATTATTCCAGCTGAATTCCCTCCAGGAAGGAGAGTTTGTCACTGGCCACTGCTGTCTGCAGATCCTGTCCCACTCTAAACAATATTTAACTTTAAAGACATTTCTTCTGCCAAAGTAAAAACAGAATGACATCAGATTAAACTCTGAGCTTCAGCAGTTTCAGCCTCCAGCAGCAACATGTGCTTTCTCTGCTTCTACTAACCTAAAATATGTCTGCATGACACCAACATACAGCAGGGGGCGCTGAGTGTGAACATAAAGGCCTGAAGGACAAAATCCTGTTTATTGAGTTGAGAATGTTTTTAAGCTCATTAGATGAAGTGTTGTGTGTGTGTTCAGTCTGTCAGCATGTCTGATCACAGAGGAAGGCTGTGCTTCTCTGGCCTCAGCTCTGAGGTGCAACCCCTCCCATCTGAGAGAGCTGGACCTGAGATACAATCATCCAGGAGACTCAGGAGAGAAACTTCTGTCTGCTGGACTGAAGGATCCACACTGGAGACTGGACACTCTCAGGTATGGACAGACAGACAGACACTCTCAGGTATGGACAGACAGGTGGACACTCTCAGGTATGGACAGACAGGTAGACACTCTCAGGTACGGACAGACAGATGGACACTCTGACTAACTGAGGACTCTGGTTCATGTTTAATGGTGGATATGAGTGAAGGTATATGAAGCTGATTGTGTCTTTGTCTCTTCCTCCAGGATGGACCATGGTGGACCGCAGAGACTGAAACCTGACGTGAGGAAGTGTGAGTGTGTTTTCAGTTTGATTCATGAGAGCTTTGAGAAAAACTGGATGAAATATGTAAAAGAAGTGAAAAAAGTTCAAAATGATGGAAAATGTGTTTAGTCAGAAATGGGCGTGGCCTAAACTGACATTTATCTTGAACCAATGAATCCATGAAACAGAAATTTCCTTCTGTTGGTCACAGTTCAGGAGTTAAAAGAGAAATGTTTTATAAATGTCCACATGGTGGCGCTACCTGCTCCAAAATGTCCCTCATGTCTCTCCTGCAGATAAAGTTCATTCATTCATACTGACTTCAGCTGTTTGGAGCATTTGGACTAAAATGTGTTTGTAACAGACGACAGTTTGAGATGAAAATAACAGACTTGATGTGCAAAGACCTTCACTTTACACCAAACCTGATGAACAATCAGTATTATAACAATATATATCATATATATATGATATTCAGTAATATAACAATATTACTGAATATCACTGTCATGTTGACTGTTCATGTTCTAACTGAACTGTTAAAGGTCCACTTACTCTGTATGTCCAAAGCTTTCAGTCACATCTCATGGTCTTCCTCAGTGATGTCTCAGTTGTTGGGACTCAGTAGGAGCAGGTTTGATTATCAGCAATAAGTAATAGTTATCAAAGATAATCATTAAAAATCAATAAAAACATGAATATGAATGAATAATTAGGTATTGCCTCCCTGAGGTCCAAACAGTCATCAGAGATATGAACAGTGATTATCAGCTAGTCTGAAGGCAAGAAAGAAGCAAATGTGTGTGTGTGTGTGTGTGTGTGTGTGTGTGTGTGTGTGTTTACTTTCTTCTTCTTGTGTGTGTGGGAGAGAGAGAGTGTGTGGGGGTTAGGGGGACATTTTGTTTGTATCAAAACTGCCTGGGTAAATCTGAGGAGTCTAACTGGAGTCTCAGCTCCTGTCATCTCGATCGTTAAATTTAAGGTGGTAGTCCTAGTCTTGGACTTGCGATAATATCAAACGAGTTTGAATGGTTTAAAACATACAATTAACCCCCCCCCCCACTAATAATAAAAACAAAGTACAGAAAAATAGAAAGAGAGAAATAAAATGCTAGAATAGAGCATTAAATATAAGATTGCAGCATAAAATAATAATTAGCTTTAAATCTCTCCAGTACTGCTATCTTCTGGAGAAGCTTGTGGTAATCATCACAATGTAGAGTGAGACAGCTGCAGAGTGAGACAGATGAAGAGTGAGACAGCTATAGAGTGACACAGCCATAGAGTGAGACAGATGCAGAGCAAGACAGCTACAGAGTGAGACAGCTATAGAGTGAGACAGTTGCAGAGTAAGACATCTACAGAGTGAGAGAGATGCAGAGTGACAGCTACAGAGTGAGACAGCTGTAGAGTGAGACAGATGCAGAGTGAGACAGTTGCAGAGTGAGACAGCTATAGAGTGAGACAGCTGCAGAGTGAGACAGCTGCAGAGTGAGAAAGTTACAGAGTGAGACAGCTACAGAGTTAGACAGCTATAGAGAGTGACAGCTACAGAGTGAGACAGATGCAGAGTGAGACAGCTACAGAGTGAGACAGCTACAGAGTGAGACAGATGCAGAGTGAGACAGCTATAGAGTGAGACAGATGCAGAGTGAGACAGCTATAGAGTGAGACAGATACAGAGTGAGACAGATGTAGAGCGAGACAGCTGCAGAGTGAGACAGATGCAGAGTGAGACAGATACAGAGGGAGACAGATGCAGAGTGAGACAGATGCAGAGTGAGACAGCTACAGAGTGAGACAGATGCAGACTGAGACAGCTATAGAGTGAGACAGCTACAGAGTGAGACAGCTACAGAGGGAGACAGATGCAGAGTGAGACAGATGCAGAGTGAGACAGCTATAGAGTGAGACAGTTACAGAGTGAGACAGCTATAGAGTGATACAGATGCAGAGTGAGACAGATGCAGACTGAGACAGCTATGGAGTGAGACAGCTATAGAGTGAGACAGCTGCAGAGTGAGACAGATGCAGAGTGAGACAGCTACAGAGTGAGACAGATGCACAGTGAGACAGCTACAGAGTGAGACAGCTATAGAGTGAGACAGATGCAGAGTGAGACAGCTATAGAGTGAGACATGCAGAGTGAGACAGATGCAGAGTGAGACAGCTATAGAGTGAGACAGATGCAGAGTGAGACAGATGCAGAGTGAGACAGCTATAGAGTGAGACAGCTATAGAGTGAGACAGATGCAGAGTGAGACAGCTATAGAGTGAGACAGATGCAGACTGAGACAGCTATAGAGTGAGCCAGCTATAGAGTGAGACAGTTATAGAGTGAGACACCTGCAGAGTGAGACAGTTACAGAGTGAGACAGCTACAGAGTGAGACAGATGCACAGTGAGACAGCTGCAGAGTGAGACAGCTGCAGAGTGAGACAGATGCAGAGTGAGAGAGATGCAGAGTGAGACAGCTATAGAGTGAGACAGATGCAGAGTGAGACAGATGCAGAGTGAGACAGCTATAGAGTGAGACAGCTATAGAGTGAGACAGATGCAGAGTGAGACAGCTATAGAGTGAGACAGATGCAGACTGAGACAGCTATAGAGTGAGCCAGCTATAGAGTGAGACAGTTATAGAGTGAGACACCTGCAGAGTGAGACAGTTACAGAGTGAGACAGCTACAGAGTGAGACAGATGCACAGTGAGACAGCTGCAGAGTGAGACAGATGCAGAGTGAGAGAGATGCAGAGTGAGAGAGATGCAGAGTGAGACAGCTATAGAGTGAGACAGATGCAGAGTGAGACAGATGCAGAGTGAGACAGCTATAGAGTGAGACAGATGCAGAGTGAGACAGCTACAGAATGAGACAGATGCAGAGTGAGACAGCTGCAGAGTGAGACAGCTATACAGTGAGACAGCTATAGAGTGAGACAGCTATAGAGTGAGACAGATGCAGAGTGAGACAGCTATAGAGTGAGACAGATTCAGAGTGAGACAGCTATAGAGTGAGACAGCTATAGAGTGAGACAGATGATGGACATTTCTTTTTGATATTAAAAGTTATAATTTCTATAAACAGTCGTTATCCGGAGCAGCAGCAGAAAGTTTCCAGAACTTACAGGATTGATTGGACGCGATTAATACCGTATAACAATTTAATAAAGTTGGATAAAGTCAATCAATTACTGAATCAGTCAAATATCTGAAGTTATGAATTCTTATGATTATATGGGTTTTATTAACTAACAGTGATAAACAATCAATAAAACACATTGTGAGTAACACATGAATATATGGTAAATGTTCTAATGGATGAAAGATGATGATGAATGGTGGAATCAGACGGAGGGTTTAGGTCTTATGATGATGATATTAAAAAGAGATTAAAGGTAATAAATATTTGAAGCTCTTAATTTAACAGCAGCCTGATTAAAATGAGAGAAGGTTTAGTCAGCCTACAGGTAGGGGGCATACTCTGAAAAACAGACCCCATGTCCAGCTCCAGTTGTGTTGTGTTAGAGTTGATATGTGGCTATGAGAGCTAGCTGCCAGGTTGTCACAGGCTGCAGTACTTTATGAATGTTAAGTTATTGTATCATGATGGTTCATGATGCTGTACCATCACGTTTGATGGGATTTAAAATGTAGTGAAGTACAATACTTCACACAAAACATACTTAAGTTAAAGTAAAATACAGATTTATAAAACTACTTTAAAAAGTACAAGTACACAAAAAACTACTGAATTACAGTAACGCCAGTAAATGTAATGAGTTACTTTCCACGTCTGATTGTCAGTAAAGTAGTTCATAAATCAACAGATGATAAACTGCAGCTGTATTGTGTCTCGTTCTCTCCATCAGATGCCTGTGAAGTGGAACTGGATCCAAAGTCAATGAGCAAATACCTCAAACTGTCTGATAACAACAGGAAGGTGACACGTGTGAAGGAGGTTCAGTCATATCCTGATCATCCAGACAGATTTGACTACTGTCCTCAGCTGCTGAGTAGAAATGATCTGACTGGTCGCTGTTACTGGGAGGTCGAGTGGAGAGGAAGAGTTTCTATATCAGTGAGTTACAGAAGAATCAGCAGGAAAGGAAACAGTGATGACTGTGAGTTTGGAAGGAACGATCAGTCCTGGAGTCTGAGGTGCTCTGATGATGATGATGGTCGTTACTCTGTCTGGCACAATAAGAGACAAACATCCATCCCCTCCTCCTCCTCCTCTGTCTCTAACAGAGTAGCAGTGTATGTGGACTGTCCTGCTGGCACTCTGTCCTTCTACAGAGTCTCCTCTGGCACACTGATCCACCTCCACACCTTCAACACCACATTCACTGAACCTCTGTATGCTGGGTTTGGGGTCTACTGGTCCTGGTCTGGTTCTGATTCAGTGTCTCTGGTTCCTCTGTAGGAGGGAGAGGGGGTGTTGGAGTTAGTCTGATTTTATTTTGTCTATGTATTCATTTATTCATGTTTTTCTTCTAATGTAAAACTAGTGGAACATATATGTGTACATTATACTGGTCATCTGTACTTTACTGGTTTCCAATAAAGAAAACCAATAAAAAAACATGAATGAGGAAGTGAAGCCTCAGTGAAATGAAAATGAATCCTGTGTCTGTGTTTCCTGCTTATTTATCTCTAATGGAGCCAAATATGTCATAAAATCAGTATTTTGACATCATCACATCTTTTCTCTTCCTGTTAAATAGTTTCACATGTTTGATCATAATGTGTCAGAGGCATTTACTAAAGTTCAGCCAATCAGATGTGACTTTGTGTGAGTATCCACACTGGACATATAAAAGCACACTTCACTGTGTGTGGGTCAGAGCAGCTAACAGAGCAATATGGAGAGAGATTAGAAGAGAGATGTGTTTTATATCAGAGGATAAAACGAAAGTTACAGCTGTAACTACGGTTCTATGAATCCTGGATGACCGCCAGAGGCGGTGCTTAAAGCACTGGATATCTCCGTCTTGCGCATGCACGGGTCGAGTACATATACCAACAAAGTCACCTGTGACCCTCACGTGACCCGAAGGGATAAATTCCGGTGTCACCTGAGGATCTGTTCCACTCGAATCTTCTCGCGAACCCACGAAAGTCCGAGTGACTGAACGCTCTGGCGGTCATCCAGGATTCATAGAACCGTAGTTACAGCTGTAACTTTCGTTCTATTTCATCCTTCCTGACCGCCAGAGGCGGTGCTTAAAGCACTGGATGACCAATACCAACAGAGTCACGAGGAATGCAGAAACACACACCTCAGGAACTCGCGGTAGAGACTCCGGGAGTAAGGACAGCCCCTAGAGGAGAGGGAGCAGTCACATTAACCCGGTAGAATGTGCCGGGGGAGGACCAGGAGGCCGAAGCACAAATATCAGCCAGGGGCACCCGTCGCAGGGCCGCCCATGAAGCTGCCAATCCCCTAGTGGAGTGGCCGTGCACCCCTGAAGGTGGAGGCCACCCACAGGCCTGGTAGGCAAGAGTAATGGTGTCCACAATCCAGTGGGACAGCCGCTGCTTGGACAGGGCCCTGCCCCTCCTCGGACCACCATGGCAGAGGAAGAGCTGCTCCGTCCGCCTAATACTGGCGGTGGCTGCGATGTAGGCCCGTAGGGATCGCACTAGGCACAAAAGGGGTAAACCACCCCCGAAACGGGCCAGATGGAGTGGCTGGTTCACATAAGTGGCCAGCACCGAAGGGAGGAACGCCACATTCGGCCATAACGTGACCACAAACACCCTCAGCGTGGACGGAGAGCGTCCACTGTCAAAGAGATGCTGCAGGAAGTCCAAGATGACGGCGACGGAGCCGTGCAGCGGGTCCATACGCCTCTCGGCGCACCACCGAGAGAACATCCGCCACCGACAGCTGTGCCGCACCCTTGTAGATGGTGCCCTGGCATGGAGGATAGTGGCCCTAACAGAGTCACTGCAGCCCATCAGGCCGGGGTCGGGCCCTGCAATGGCCAAACCCACAGGTTGAGACGGGTCGGGTCCGCGTGCCAAATCTGACCCCCCAGCCGTGACAGGAGGACCCTCCTGTCGGGGAGGCGCCACGGCGAGCTGCAGCAGAGCCTGCGCAGCAGCGGAAACCAGGTCCTCCCCGGCCAGTAGGGGCCACCAGCAGAGCCTGTGGCCCTGCTGAAGGACCCCCAGCGGCGTCGGCCAAAGCAGAGGCAGAGGGGGAAAGGCGCACGACAGGACCATCGGCCAATCGTGGGCCAGGGCGTCCTGCCCAAGGGGGCAGGACACCTCCATCCACGAAAACCACAGTGGACAGTGGGTCGACTCCTCGGAGGAAAGAGGTCCACCTCCGCCTGACCGAAGCGCCTCCAAATCTCGTCCACCACCTCCCCGTTAAGCCGCCATTCGCCCGGCGGGGGCCTGCGCCGGGAAAGAAAGTCCGCCAGGGGGTTGTGAACCCCAGGCAGGTGCATCGCCCTCAGCCCAGCCAGACAGGGAGCAGCCTATGACAGGAGCCTCGTAGCCTCCCGAAGCAGTCGTGCCGACCTGGTGCCTCCCCTGATGGTTCAACTGGGCCACAGCAGCCATGTTGTCTGAGCGCACCAGAACATGCCGCTCCCTCAGGGAGGACCCAAAATGCTCTAGCGCCAGGCGAATGACTCGCAACTCCAACACATTGATGTGGAGTGCGCCATCCTGAGGAGACCAGCGCCCCTGCGCAGTCCTCCTCTGCCAGACTGCCCCCCAACCTGCGGGGCAGGCATCCACTGTCACAACTTCCCTGCGGGACAGAATGGAGCCCATAGGTACCCCCTGGGATAGAAAGGCCTGCAGCCCCCAGGGAGCCAGTGCCAACACACAGCGCTGCGACACCCTGACCGCCCTGTGCCTGTGACGCCCTGCATCCAGGTGCAGGGCGTTCACCCACCTCCGCAGGGGGCGCACCTGCAGCAAGTCCAGCGGAACCACTGATGAGGCCGCCATCAACCGGCCCACCAGGCGTAACACCTGAATGTAGGGGACCACCCTGACGGGCCGTCATTGCGGTAGAGTCCAGAGACATACCCAGGTATGTGACCCGCAGCGCCGGCTCCAGGCGGCTCTTCTGTAGGTTCACCCGTAGCCCCAAGCGGGCCATATGGCCGAGCAGGCGTGCAGTGTCCTGCACCGCCTGCTCTCGGGACGGAGAGCACACCAGCCAGTCGTCCAGGTAAGGCAGGACCCTCAACCCCTCGCCCTGGACGGGTGCGAGGGCCGCCGCCACACACCGGGTGAACCCCCTCGGGGAGAGGGCCAGCCCGAAGGGAAGCACCCTGAATGGATAATGCCGCTGCCGGAAGGCGAACCGCAGCAACGGCCTGTGGTGGGACGCAATGGGCACGTGGAAGTAGGCATCCTGGAGGTCCACCAGAGTGAACCACTCCCCTGGAGCCACCACCCTCAACACCTCCGCCGTTGTCAACATTTTGAAGGGGAGGACCTTCAAAACCTGTTGAGACCCCTCAGGTTGAGGGGTCTCAACCTGAGGGGTTGAGGGTCTCCAGAGGCTGGAGGGGTCTCAACAATTTCGGCACCAGGAAATTGGAGGAACAAAACCCCCCCCCCCGGCTGCCGCAAGGGGTCCACCACTTCGCCAGCGCCCTTGGCCAGGAGGGTGGACAACTCCTGGCTCAGGGCCAAGGCCCTGGCCGGGTCCGCAACCAAGGGCCGGCGTCGGAACTGCAAGGTGTACCCCTGCTAGCAAGGGTGCAGGAGTGCGACATGGCAGCGGCGCTCCTGGGGTAACTCACACCGGGAGAGAAAGCGAGACGCAGCCCTCCCGGGAATCCCCACCAAAGCCGCCGGTAGTGTGAGCGAGAGCGCTGATGCTATCACCGGCCAACAGGAGCGAACCGGCGTGAGCGAAACACTGCAACCGGTCACAACAAAAAACGATAGATAATACTGCGATTGCCACAGGAAACTAGCAGGTACCCGGGTACGAGCGTAAACACTGCCCCCGGGACCGGCAGAGGGGAGAACAACAAAAGGCGACAGCAAAGCTGCTTTCATTTTGCCCTGTTTTTATTGGAAAGCACCCAGGGGTCCGGCGTACAAGCAGCCCAGTAGCGGAGCTGCCGCCGGGAAAAAGCAGCCGACGACCGGCTGCGGAGAGTCAAGACCTGGGGGCACGGTCCCCCGCCCTCGGAGGGCGGGGCCTGCGCCCTGAGCCTGTGGGTCGCCGCGGGGCGGTCCGACCGGAGCTCGAAAGTCACGGAGCCGCTGCTGCGCAGCCTGACGGGGACCGCTGGGACCAGCCGACGACCGAGCATGGTGTCGGGGCCTGCTGCGGTTCAACCAGCACCGAGCTGAGGACCCTCTGGCACGTATCCGTCAGCGGCCATGCAAAGATGCGTCACTAAAATCCTTTCTAGAAACGGATGCATTCGCCATCCTGCAGGTGAGCAACGCCCAGGCAGGGGGGGGGACAGAGATCATGGCCATCCCCCAACTCCAGGGGTGCCATAGATTCAGTGCAGGAGTGCGATATGGCAGCGGCGCCCCTGGGGTAACTCACACCGGGAGAGAAAGCGAGACGCAGCCCTCCCGGGAATCCCCACCAAAACCGCCGGTAGCGTGAGCGAGAGCGCTGCTGCTACCACCAGCCAACAGGAGCGAACCGGCGTGAGCGAAAACACTGCAACCGGTCACAACAAAAAACGACAGATAATACTGCGATTGCCTGCTGGAGGGACGCCGAGAGGGCCAACATGAGGTGGGAAAGGGAATTCCCAATGCGGCCCATCCGTGCCCCAGCATCGTACGCCTCGGCCAGCAAGTCATCAGTGACCCGACACTGAGGACGCGGGCACCTGGCGTCTCGCCGAAGCGTCCCGTCCGGAGGCCGATGGCTGGCTCCACTGACGGCACACGCCCCAGGCCATACCTAGCGGCGCTCTCTCTCTCTCGAAGAGCCCCCAGTGGAGTCCCGTGAGAGGGACCCCGAGGCTTGGGGGGGGCGCAGCCCCCACTGAGTCCTCGAACAGGGTTGCCGACGCCGCGAGGGAAATGGCATCCCCCTCAGCGGGCCGTGCCCCTAGGGCCCCCTGCCCTGGAGCCCTCGGTTGAAGGGCCAGAAGAAGCTCCCTCATCTGACCCAGTCCCGCCGAGAGCATGTCCACCCGCGCCACGAGCCCCCTCTTGGCTCTCTTCGCTGGTGGGGCCCCTCGGGGACCACCTGCTGCTCCATGTCTAGGTCTGCCCGGCCGAGTCGCCGAAGCAGAGCCGGGTCAGGGGAAACACTCGCCCCTCCAGCCCGTCGCTCCACATCCCTCAGCCAGGCCACACGGACCGGCCAAGGCACGCACCTGCAGTTCATTGCCGGGTCCTCCGAGAGCCCATCCTGCAGGCGAGCAACGCCCAGGGGGGGGGGGGGGGGGGCAGAGATCACGGCCATCCTCCAATTCCAGGGGTGCCAGACACTCAGTGCAGGAGTGCGACATGGCAGCGGCGCTCCTGGGGTAACTCACACCGGGAGAGAAAGCGAGACGCAGCCCTCCCGGGAATCCCCACCAAGCCGCCGGTAGCGTGAGCGGAGCGCTGCTGCTACCACCGACCAACAGGAGCGAACCGGCGTGAGCGAAAACACTGCAACCGGTCACACAAAAAACGACAGATAATACTGCGACTGCCACAGGAAACCAGCAGGTACCCGGGTACGAGCGTGAACACTGCCCCCGGGACCGGCAGAGGGGAAAACAACCTCTCCTTTGTTTACCATTGCTTCCTCTCTGTTCTGTCTTTCTCTCCTATTGTTCTACTTACCTTTTATCACACCGGGAGAGAAAGCGAGACGCAGCCCTCCCGGGAATCCCCACCAAAGCCGCCGGTAGAGTGAGCGGGAGCGCTGCTGCTACCACCGGCCAACAGGAGCGAACCGGCGTGAGCGAAAACACTGCAACCAGTCACAACAAAAAACGACAGATAAAACTGCGACTGCCACAGGAAACCAGCAGGTACCCGGGTACGAGCGTGAACACTGCCCCCGGGACCGGCAGAGGGGAAAACAACAAAGGCGACAGCAAAGCTGTGTGCGTCCAATAAACTGTTAATACAGAAAAAGACAACAACGTCCCTCGCAGCAACAGCCGCGGCAACACGAAGCCGAAGGTTGGCATGAGCGGGAGCACTGCTGCCAACCAAGCGGCCCGCTTCCCATTTCAAATACCTCACAATCCCACGTTGGTCTGGATGGACAGTCCGTCACAGCCTCTGGAGGGCGAACGCGATGTCCGCGGCACCGATCCCCGGGATCACGAAGCTGCCAGTGACGACTAAACCACACACCATAAACCAACGAGCAGATACGACCACGCGTGCAAGCGAGAAGATGAGAGGAACAGATCCTCAGGTGACACCGGAATTTATCCCTTCGGGTCACGTGAGGGTCACAGGTGACTTTGTTGGTATATGTACTCGACCCGTGCATGCGCAAGACGGAGATATCCAGTGCTTTAAGCACCGCCTCTGGCGGTCAGGAAGGATGAAATAGAACAAAGAGTCTGAGCTCTGATTCATTTAAAACATCTTTGTTATCTTAAATCTATATTATTTATATTATTATCTATTTTATTATCTACCACATCAGTGTTAATAATGTTTCTGTTACACTGATTTATTATATCAGTCATGAATTATGACTGAATATTAAAAACTTGACTCATAATTTTACTGTTACATTTTATTCCTTCACATTAATCTGAAAACTTTCAAACTAAACGTAATCACTTTATAGTTTAATAAATGTTGTTTTTTAAAACTGAACATGCAGGGTATTTGTTAATTGTTTGTTTGTATGGGATTATTGACATTATTTATATCTGCCTGTACCCTAAAACAAGGATTGACACTTGTTATGTGCACCTTTGACCACTGGGTGGCACTGTGGGACTGTGGCCGATTGTGAGTAGCTCCGTTTTCCTCTCCGGTGTTTTATTTAGTTTTCCTGACTTTCAGGTTAGTCAGGTGCCAAACTTACTGTAAGTTATGTAAGTTATGTGTCATCAAGCACGCACACGTTTTATTAGTGGTACAAGCCGTTATTTGAAAGGAGGTTTGTTTCCATTATATGAACCGTGTGTAACGGCGGCGATGCTAGGCTGTTAGCAGCTAATAGTAGCAGCTAATAGTAGCTCTGTAAACTCCAGTATATTCTACTTTGTGTTATTTATTTTGGCTTACCTGGCTCCATCATTGCATTAGGTCATGTTATAATCTATTGTTTGGGGCGGCTGTGGGCAGGAGGTAGAGCGGTCGTCCCCCAATTGGAAGATTGGTGGTTCGATTCCCGGCTCCTCCAGTCCACATGTCGATGTGTCCTTGGGCAAGACACTTAACCCCAAATTGCTCCCGTTGCTGTGCCAACGGTGTATGAATGTGAATGAATGGTTAGATCCCCCTGATGAGCAGGTTGGCACCCTGCGTGGTAGCTCCTGCCATCAGTGTATGAATGTGTGTGAAAGGGTGAATGACATACGATGTAAAGCGCTTTGAGTGGTCGCACAGACTAGAAAAGCGCTATATAAGTACAGTCCATTTACCATTTACCATTGTTTGAATGTGTAACCAAGCGGAATTATTTTAGCTCTCTGTGGGAACAATATAAAACTAGTGGAACATATATCTGTACATTATACTGATTAGTAGAGAGATGTGTTTTATATCAGAGGATAAAACTTTGTTTCCATGTTCAGAACAAAGAGTCTGAGCTCTGATTCATTTAAAACATCTTTGTTATCTTAAATCTAAATGATTTATATTATTATCTATTTTATTATCTATCACATTACAAGTAAAAACACTTGGTCTAGAAATGTGTAAAAATGGTGGAGGATTAAAATAAAGAGATGATGTTGTCCTCCTGTCCTCCTTTCCTTCCTTCCTTCCTTCCTTCCTTCTTTCCTAACCAGACTGAGACTGGGACGTTGTAGTCTTGCAGGTTGTTTAAAAGTTGTTGGGAAACATCCAGATGTTGTTCCTTCCTTCCTTCCCTCCTTTCCTTCCTCCCTTCCCTCCTTTCCTTCCCTCCTTTCCTTCATCTGTTGGGAGAGCAGTTATAAAGTATCTCCATTCTACTCTCCTTTCCTTTCTCCCTCCTTTCCTCCCTCCTTTCCTTCATCTGTTGGGAGAGCAGTTATAAAGTATCTCCATTCTACTCCTTTCCTTCCTTCCTTCTTCCTCCCTCCTTTCCTTCATCTGTTGGGAGAGCAGTTATAAAGTATCTCCATTCTACTCTCCTTTCCTTCCTCCTCCCTCCTTCCTCCCTCCCTCCTTTCCTTCATCTGTTGGGAGAGCAGTTATAAAGTATCTCCATTCTACTCTCCTTTCCTTTCTCCCTCTTTTCCTCCCTCCTTTCCTTCATCTGTTGGGAGAGCAGTTATAAAGTATCTCCATTCTACTCTCCTTTCCTTCCCTCTTTTCCTTCCCTCCTTTCCTTCATCTGTTGGGAGAGCAGTTATAAAGTATCTCCATTCTACTCTCCTTTCCTTCCCTCCTTTCCTCCCTCCTTTCCTTCATCTGTTGGGAGAGCAGTTATAAAGTATCTCCATTCTACTCTCCTTTCCTTCCTCCTTTCCTTCATCTGTTGGGAGAGCAGTTATAAAGTATCTCCATTCTACTGGACTATATGTGAAAATATAGGATGATGGTTATCTTACGCCTGTAGAGGGCAGCATTACGCTCTTTTACATACAGCCTGCCACAACTTTATTAGAAGAAGAAAATGGCTTCCTCCCTCTCACCCTCCTTTTTAAAACTAGTTTATTTAATTAATGTTTAATAATGATTCCTTTAATTTGATCTATTACTGTGAGCTCCTCCCTTCTTTATGCTCTTAAAGGAGCCGGGCATAACAAGTAGGGGCTCATGTAGTTAAGAACCTGGGACATGTTGAAGTGTTGGGTGAGTTTGAGCAGTGTATTTGGTTTGAGAAGCTCACAGTGATAGTTTCCTTTGTTTAAGTTGAGCAGGTAGGGTTTGAGACTCCTTTAGTTCTTTCCTTCCTTCCTTCCCTCCTCCTTTCCTTCCTTCCTAGGTAGGGTTTGAGACTCCTTTAGTTCTCTATGATGTTGAACTGCATATAATGTGTGTAGCCAAGGTGAATGGTGAGTGTGGGTTCATTCCTTCCTTCCTTCCCTCCTTTCCTTCCTTCCTAGGTAGGGTTTGAGACTCCTTTAGTTCTTTCCTTCCTTCCTTCCCTCCCTCCTTTCCTTCCTTCCTAGGTAGGGTTTGAGACTCCTTTAGTTCTCTATTATGTTGAACTGCATATAATGTGTGTAGCCAAGGTGAATGGTGAGTGTGGGTTCCTTCCTTCCTTCCTTCCTCCCTCCTTTTCTTCCTCCTTTTCTTCCTTTCTTCCTTCCTTCCTTCCTTCCTTCTTTCCTTCCTTCCTTCCTTCCTTCCTCCCTCCTTTTCTTCCTCCTTTCTTTCCTTCTTTCCTTCCTCTTTTTCTTCCTTCTTTCTCCCTTCTTCCTCCCTCATTTCTTTCCTTTCTTCCTCCTGCCTTTCCTTCCTTCCTTCCCTTACTCCTCCCTTCCTTCCTCCTTTTCCCTCCCTCCCTTCTTATGTTCATTTACTGTAATACTGCAGTACTTTTACTGTAATACTGCATACTACATCACTATAATACTGCAGTACTTTTACTGTAATACTGCATACTACATCACTATAATACTGCAGTACTTTTACTGTAATACTGCATACTACATCACTATAATACTGCAGTACTTTTACTGTAATACTGCATACTACATCACTATAATACTGCAGTACTTTTACTGTAATACTGCATACTACATCACTATAATACTGCAGTACTTTTACTGTAATACTGCATACTACATCACTATAATACTGCAGTACTTTTACTGTAATACTGCATACTACATCACTATAATACTGCAGTACTTTTACTGTAATACTGCATACTACATCACTATTATACTGCAGTACTTTTACTGTAATGCTGCATACTACATCACTATAATACTGCAGTACTTTTACTTGTAATGGAGTATTTGTACATTAGTGTATTAGTAGTTTTACTGCAGTAAAGTATCAGAGTACTTCTTCCAGTACTGTTAGTAGTAATAATATGAAGCTAACAGCAGCAGTTCTTCTTTAAGCAGCCTGCTGAATGTTTTTAGTTCAGAGTTTAACTTGTTTGTTTCTGATCAGATTAAATTCATGTCCAAGGTCTATAAATTAATTGAACTTGTTATATAACGCAGCACCTTGCACCTGTCTTCATCTCTCTGCTCATTTCCTGTTTGTTGCATCCATTTATTTCCTTTAACCTTTGGACTTTTCACTGTGACGCAGATATGTTCTCCGTGTGAAGCTTGGGTAAGTGACAGTTTTCAGTGATTTGACAGTAAAAAGTGTAAAAAGTAAAAAGTGAAGCTGCTGTTAGTGTTGAGAGGAGCTCAGCTCAGTTAACAGCTGACTCTGATTAGTCCAGGACTGAGTGGGAATCAACTTTTGATCCAGAACAGACTCAGACGGTTTGTAGTTGTTCCTTTTTCTCTCAGTCCAACATTTAGTCAGTTTGGTCTTTCTATAATATTCTCTAAACTATATTATAACTACTCAGTTGTGTACTATATAATAGTCTATATATTCTATAGTAGGGGAAACTGGGGAAGGTTGTAACACTTTTTGTCTCAGCGCCTATATTGAACATTAATTTGTTTACTGCAAACAGAAATGTTTTAAACTTCTCCAACTATATCACCGTATTCAATAATGGGTGTAAAATGCAAGCAGAGCCTCTTTAGATGACACATGAGTTCTTTACAGGAGCCATCTTGTTTCCTCTGCTGTTAGCTACCTCTGACTTCTTCTTCAATTGCTTAAATTGATTTCATAATTTAGAAGAATTAAGAGACAGTGTTAACACGTCATGGTTGTGACACCAGCAACATCAATAAATATGTAATGTATTTATCAGATGTGCAGAATGGAAAAGGGGTCCTCAGGAATATAACTGACCATAGAGTTGTCTGATTTTATTATTTATGAATATCTAACAGTGCTCTGTTCACAAAAACACAAAATAAAGTAAATATTGTAGAAAAATTAACAGATTTTAGTTTAATGCGTATTTTCAATTCATTCTTCATCTGATATTTATATTATACATTTTAATTTATTTTGTTCAGTTTCATATGAAATTGAAATGACATCTTGTCTGAGGCTTTTGTGGGTGCTGGCTTTGCATATAATCAAATAATTTATAAAATTATAAACAAACAAATGAAAAAAAGTTAAATTTGTGCTAAAACATCCTCAGATTATCAACCCTGATTATTTTAAATAAAATTTGATTAATCTTCATATAAATTGGCAATATTCTCCAGAATGAGTGACCTACTGACACAAACACATGAACAAAATTAGCTCATCATAACACACGTAATATTCTGGGAAGATGTTTGACAGTTAACAAACCAACAAGCATGAACATTATTCTGTTAGTCTAAAATGATGAAACATGAAGTGCAGTGTGTGTATCTGTGTGTGTTATCTCATCAGAGTCATCAGTGTAGCAGTAGATAGGACGTCCTAATCTGCACCTGTCACATGCTCAGCAGGCCTATTTAGTGTGGAGTGAGTCCACAGTCAGTCAGGGTAAATAGTGTCTTATCCCAAAAGAAGTTGTCGTCTATAGGCTCACCACAGGGGTGTGTCTGTCCCCATTACTATTTATTTTATACACAAATGACTGCAGAAGTCACTACAATGACAGGCACTTCCTGAAATTTGCAGACGACACAGTCTTAGTCAGTCTGCTCCAGGATGGAGAGGTTGACCATGGGCCAGTTGCGATGGACTTTGTGGAGTGGTGTGTCAGCCATTTCCTCAAGTTAAATGTTCAAAAAACTAAGGACATGGTCATTGATTTTAGAAAAATATCACAATCAGCTTGCCCAACTTTGATCAAGAGTACAGCTGTAGAGATGGTTGCTTCCTACAAGTACTTGGGGACAGTGATAGATAAAAACCTGACTCATGATCTCAACACTTCAACAATCAGCAAAAAGGGCCTGCAGAGATTAGACTTTCTGCACAGACTAAGTTCTTTTAATGGTGACAAGATTTTAATGGTTTTATTTTATAAAGCTTTTAGATTTTAGAGTCCATTTTAACATTTTGCTTAATCTCGTTTTATGGAAACTTTTCAATAAAGAACAAAAATCGTCTGCAAAAAATAGTGAAAGAAGCCAGAAAGATAATTGGCATGCAGCAGCGTTCCCTCTCAGAGATCTTTGACAGGCTTGTTTTTAAAAAAGCACGGTCAATCATGTCCTCGAGCACGAACAAATAGGTTAAAATTTTCTTTTGTCCCATGTACATCAATACAGTTAACCTGTACAAACCCTAAAAAGCAACATTTCTTATTTTTATTCGGATTGAAATAGTTCTCTATTTATGGTTGGTGTGTTTTGTTACTGTCACTTTGCAAACCAAATTTCCCCTCAAGGGACAATAAAGCTCTGAACTGAACTGAACTGAACTGAGTCCATAGTACAAGTCTGCTGCCTCAATCAAGTAACCAGTCAACACCTCCTCTGAAGACTTCTCTCACACTATCACACTTAATTATGGTTGAGTTAATGATTGTACTGTACACGCTGGCAGCTTTCTGGAACCTTGTTCTCTGAGGTTTTGCCAGTTTCTTGCAGTACCTGCTCAGTGTCACATGGTAGATAAAGAAGTCTTTGCTGATTGACCTCACTGACTTTATCTGCCTTACCTTATCTGATGCAGCCTTAAGTACAAGTGCAGACACAAGCCTATTCATTTTCCTCTCCCACTGTCTGGGTATACTGAGCATAGAGGTGTTACAACCATCCCAACCCGGTCAGACATTGTTTAAATAGATAGAGGCACATGGTGGTTTGAAATGAGCATAAATCACATTTTAAGAACCTTCACAAGCAAGGTCATGTAGTGAGTGGTTATACATTACAATGATCACAGGACTTTTATGTCATCTCTTATTGGTGAAAGTGACACTGTTACAATCATCCTCAGTCTCCCCCTGTATACATGCTATAATATAGAAGCCTATATACTCTATAGTGGCCAAAACAGTTTATTCTGATTTATGTATTTTTTTACACTGAGCTGCACCTATGAAGAGAAAAAGGTAGAGCTGGTGCTGAAATAGCCAACACTCTTACTCTGCTTCCCTGTTGTGTATAAACGGTACAGAACCGGCTGCAGAGGGAACCGGTTCAGAGTTGGATCAACGCTGACACGGTGGGACAGAGAGTACAGTACAGTGTGTTTTAACAAATAATCATCAGTAAAATGTTTAATGTCCACACAGTAAAATAAAAGACCAACACTCTGATGACAGTGAAGTGATGATGAAGTGACAGCAGCCTCACATCAGATGGACTGATGAAGGAGAATCAGCAGCATCTTCTCTCTCTGTGTTTCCTCCACAGCTGAAGCTCCAAAATCTCTGTGACTGGATGTGAACTGAGCAGCTGAACATCTTCCATGTTGTAGTGAGTGAGTGCAGCTCTCCCAGCAGCTGTTTCTCTGCTATGGATCAGTGTGAGGACAGAGAGGAGGGAGTCCCTCCCTCTAAAAGCTCTCTGTGTGGGGAACATGACAGCCAGACCAAAGCTCAGAGGTGAGATGAGGATCTCTAACTGTCCATCACTGTTCTCCACTCACATCACTCCACCATCATTATTCACACTCACTGTCACATCTGACACTCAACTACTGAATAATAAGTCACAATAACTCAGAATGAACTACTAACTTTGTGAGTTAACAAAGAGCTCAACCACTGATTAGTCAACTAATCAACTAAGATGAGACAGCATCTTTCATCAGATGACATTTTGATGAACAGGAGAACGTTTCTCATCCACTGTCTTCTTACTGATTTTCATTCTGCTTCTAAAACTTCAGCTGCTGACAGTCTGCTCAAAATTCATCTTTTTAAACTATTTGATTTGTTGTTTGTTTGTATCAGGATGCAGCAGCAGAGAGCAGACCCTCCTGAACCCAGCTGTGTGTCCATGAAGAGTGACATGTCTATGGAGCATCCTGCTACGTTTAGAGATGGACGAGCTGCTGATAGAAGGTAAGAATTTAAAAGTGAAGTTTAGTATGTGACTCTCCTGGTGTTGTTTATGAGGACCATTAGTGATAAGAACAGAGACACTGAAGACAGGAGCAGAGACTGAGAGTCGGGGATAGAGACTATTTTGGTTTCCTCACCGTCAAGCAGCGAATGCTTTGCAGGAGCAAAGTGTGACTTCAACGTTCATGGATAGTCATAGTTCATAGGAGTCCATCATGTTTAAACAGATCTGCTCTGTTATAGAAAGTGGAGAAATATCTAGTTTCATCAGTGACATCACAGTGTTCACCTGTACAACAGTCACATGTCAAAGAGTTCAGTGTTATAAGACACCAACATGGTCACTATATCAATATGTGTGTAACTTCATAGTCAAAGGCTGTCTGTCATGTTTGACTTCACCTCTGCTGCTGTTGATAAGCTCCGCCCACGGCTCTGCCTCCAAGCTGTGATTGGACAGCTGATTATTGTTCAGTGTAACAGGAACATCTTCATCTCAGAAAGACTCATCTTCCTCTCTCACAGAGCTTCTGACGCAGTGTTGGCAGGTGTTTGCTGCCCTCTGCAGGACAACACTGACATGTAACACCTCTGTGGCTTTATTTTCTTCTCTTTCACTTTTTTTACTTCATCTGATTCAATTTAACAGACAACACATTGATATCATTACAATATTAATCCACCTGATCCCGACTCCTTTGTAACTCACCCTCATGTACCGGCTCATTCAGCCACAGCTTATACCAGTTTCATTTCATACCTTTTTATTTCTCTTTCTTCTTCTGCCTCCTCTCTTCTAAACAAACACACAAACAAACAAGAAGAGAAAAATGAAGAAAAAGGATCTTTTCCTTTCTTCTCTCATAGATCAGGAGAACAATATGATCAATGATCCCATTCACATCAGAAAATGATTGAAAGTTATTATCAGGATCTGTTTGGATCAGCTGGGAAATGGACAGAAGATTATTAAAAGAAGATACTAAACATTTGATGGATGACAGCGTTACACAAAAAGAGGAAGCTGAAGCCACAACATCTGTGAAAACACATAAAGCACCAGGGCCAGTCTTTAAAAAGATGTTTGGATCACCTTGTAGCTGCTCTAACAGAGTCTGTACAGAGTAAAAGCTGCTTGATGCTGTGTTCATCCGTCTGAAGGTGAACTGGGATGTTTATATTTCCATCTTTAGTTATTGAGGTTAACACAGATTGTTACTGAGCCATCGAACTGCTGTGGAACATCCTCACTTCCTTCTTCTTCTGCACAAATACAAAAGACTTTTGGACATCCATGAAAATACTTTTTTGAAGGGAGGGGCAGGATGTGTATGAAGAGAGGTCTTGTTAAGTTTAAAAATGGACAGCTTGCTGATGGAAGGTAAGAATTTAACATCCAGTAATTAGAGCAGCATTTACAAGAGTTCATTTAGTCATCATGACAGAACATCTTTAATAAGCTGAGTGCAGATTTGAGTCATTAAATGTCCTTAAACGTGATGTTTTCTTCACAGAGTTCAGCAGCAGAGCTCAGAGGTTCCCAGTGATCAGTCTGCACAGCAGCATCAAACACAGCTGGACTCCATATTTATGGTGTGTACATGTACAAACACACCTTTTACTATTAACTCCATCAACCACAGATGAAATAGTAAAGTAACATTCAGGTCCTAACAGTGTCCATGCTGCTCTGTTTAGACCAGCAGGCCTTCAGACTGACACATGAATCACATGTTGTGTTCTACCAGTTTAAATGAAATGTTCACTTTATCTTTCTGTTCCAGCTGCTGGAGGAGAACATTGTCACTTTTGTGAAGAACGAGCTGAAGAGAGTCCAGAGGGGTCTGAGTCCAGATGACCCAGAATGCTTAGGGAGTCAGAGTGAGGATGAGGAGGTGTTGGATGGTGAGGAGGAAGAGCAGAGGAGGAGCAGCAGAGAGGCATTTGTGAAGATCACACTGCACTTCCTGAGGAGAATGAAGCAGGAGGAGCTGGCTGAGCGTCTGCAGAGCAGTAAGAGGATTTTAACAGATTTAACATGATGGAGAGGAAATGGAGGCAACATGGGAGAGCTTTATATTTCAAACTCTGCTGTAAATATGCTGCACACATCTGCATCAGATCAGAGGCTGTTTGTCCTCCACTGATGAGCTTAATAAAACTGATGGAGGAGGAAAAACTACACAGACACACTTACATGTTCAGATTTCTAGACTTTCTGTAGGATCCACTCACTGATTTCATTTGTTGTTTGTTCATTCAGGAGCTCATGCTGCAAAGTGTCGACGTAAACTCAAGTCTAACCTGGAGAAGAAGTTCCAGTGTGTGTTTGAGGGGATCGCTAAAGCAGGAAACCCAACCCTTCTGAATCAGATCTACACACCGCTCTACATCACAGAGGGAGGGACTGCAGAGGTCAATGATGAACATGAGGTCAGACAGATTGAAACAGCATCCAGGAAACCAGACAGACCAGAAACAACAATCAGACAAGAAGACATCTTTAAAGCCTCACCTGGAAGAGATGAACCAATCAGAACAGTGATGACAAAGGGAGTGGCTGGCATTGGGAAAACAGTCTTAACACAGAAGTTCACTCTGGACTGGGCTGAAGACAAAGCCAACCAGGACATAGACTTCACATTTCCATTCACTTTCAGAGAGCTGAATGTGCTGAAAGAGAAAAAGTACAGCTTGGTGGAACTTGTTCATCACTTCTTTACTGAAACCAAAGAAGCAGGAATCTGCAGGTTTGAAGAGTTCCAGGTTGTGTTCATCTTTGACGGTCTGGATGAGTGTCGACTTCCTCTGGACTTCCACAACACTGAGATCCTGACTGATGTTACAGAGTCCACCTCAGTGGATGTGCTGCTGACAAACCTCATCAGGGGGAAACTGCTTCCCTCTGCTCGCCTCTGGATAACCACACGACCTGCAGCAGCCAATCAGATCTCTCCCGAGTGTGTCGGCATGGTGACAGAGGTCAGAGGGTTCACCGACCCACAGAAGGAGGAGTACTTCAGGAAGAGATTCAGAGATGAGAAGCAAGCCAGCACCATCATCTCCCACATCAAGACATCACGAAGCCTCCACATCATGTGCCACATCCCAGTCTTCTGCTGGATCACTGCTACAGTTCTGGAGGATGTGTTGAAAAGCAGAAAGAGAGGAGAGCTGCCCAAGACCCTGACTGAGATGTACATCCACTTCCTGGTGCTTCAGTCCAAACTGAAGAACGTCAAGTATGATGGAGGAGCTGAGACAGATCCACACTGGAGTCCAGAGAGCAGGAAGATGATTGAGTCTCTGGGAAAACTGGCTTTTGAGCAGCTGCAGAAAGGCAATCTGATCTTCTATGAATCAGACCTGACAGAGTGTGGCATCGATATCAGAGCAGCCTCAGTGTGCTCAGGAGTGTTCACACAGGTCTTTAAAGAGGAGAGAGGGCTGTACCAGGACAAGGTGTTCTGCTTCGTCCATCTGAGCCTTCAGGAGTTTCTGGCTGCTCTTCATGTCCATCTGACATTCATCAAGTCTGGAGTCAATCTGCTGGAAGAACAACAAACAACATCCTGGTCTGAATTGTTCAGAGGCAAATCAACACGTTTCTACCAGAGTGCTGTGGACGAGGCCTTAAAGAGTCCAAATGGACACCTGGACTTGTTCCTCCGCTTCCTCCTGGGTCTTTCACTGCAGACCAATCAGACTCTCCTACGAGGTCTGACGACGGAGACAGGAAGTAGCTCAAAGACCAATCAGAAAACAGCCGAGTACATCAAGAAGAAGCTCAGTGAGAATGTGTCTGCAAAGAGAAGCATCAATCTGTTCCACTGTCTGAATGAACTGAAGGATCGTTCTCTAGTGGAGGAGATCCAACAGTCCCTGAGATCAGGAAGTCTCTCCACAGATAAACTGTCTCCTGCTCAGTGGTCAGCTCTGGTCTTCATCTTACTGTCATCAGAAAAAGATCTGGATGTGTTTGACCTGAAGAAATACTCTGCTTCAGAGGAGGTTCTTCTGAGGCTGCTGCCAGTGGTCAAAGCCTCCAACAAAGCTCTGTAGGTGCACACAGAACTATCAGATTATTGTAGTTTAATCTTTGTTAAAGTAATATTTACAATTGTTTTCTTTTGTTCTGCTGATTCTTCTCCAGGTTGAGTGGCTGTCATCTCACAGAGAGAAGCTGTGCAGCTCTGTCCTCAGTTCTCAGCTCCCAGTCCTCTAGTCTGAGAGATCTGGACCTGAGGAACAACAACCTGCAGGATTCAGGAGTGAAGCAGCTTTCTGCTGGACTGGAGAGTCCACACTGTGGACTGGAAACTCTCAGGTTAGTTTTTCAGATGTTTTAAAATTACAGCCCTGTCCCCATTTGTTTACTTCCTATATGCATTATGTTATGTTCCTACTTTAACAATTGAAATTAAATTAAACATGAAAGCTTGTACCTGCTCAGTGTTTAGTATCCACACAGCAGACTTGAAACTCAGGTTAAAGTTATAATGATTGAATCTTATGACACTGTTATAATAATATATTATAATATATAAGTTTTCAGGTGGGATTTAAAGGTGGAGACAGAGTCTGAAGTGCGAATGTCAGGTGGGAGAGAGTTCTTGAGGCGGGGGGCATATCGGCTGAAAGCTCTTGACCCCATGGTGGTTAAGGTGGCAGATGGGGCAGAGAGCTGGTTGGCAGAGGAGGATCGGAGAGTTCGAGAAGGTGTGTAGATGTGAATAAGTTCAGAGAGATATGATGGTGCCAGATTAGGAAGGGTCCGGGCGGGGGGGGCGGGGGGGAGTTTAGGGTTATGAAGGATCTTGAATGTGAGGAGTAAAATCTTAAAGTCAATGCAGGATTTGATAGGGAGCCAGTGAAGTTGCTGCAGGGCAGGAGTGATGTGTTCAATAAAGGGAGTTCTGGTTATGATACGAGCGGCTGCGTTCTGGACCAGTTGGAGTTTGTGGAAAGAGGAAGACCAAAGAGGAGAGAGTTACAGTAGTCCAGACGGGAGGGTTGGGATTAGGATAGGGTTAACCCTAACCCTAACCCTGATCTGGGTGTTTACCAGGATAGCGGTGCAGGTTGGTGACAGTGAGGGACGGAGACAATTGATGTTACGTAGATGGAAGTATGCAGACCGAGTAACGCTATTGATGTGGGCTTCAAAAGATAGTGTGCTGTCCAGGATGACACCCAGACTCTTTACTTGAGGGGATGGAGGAACAGTGGAATTGTTGATGGACATGGAGAAAGTGTTGAGTGTTGCTAAGGTTGATCTGGTACCGATGAGAAGGACCTCAGTTTTTTCGCCGTTAAGTTTAAGAAAATTGAGTGAGAGCCATGATTTAATTTCCAGTAAGTAGTCGGATAGAGCTATGGGTGGCAGAGTGGAAGTAGGCTTAGTGGAAAGAAGGTGGGTATCATCAGTGTAACAGTTTCCTGAGAATGTGACCAAGAGGCAGAAGATAAATAATGAACAGGAGGGGGTCAAGGACAGAGCCCTGGGGAACACCACTAGAGACTGGAGAGGAGCCGGATCTCAGGTTTTTGATTTGAACAAACTGTGTGCAGACAGAGAGATATGATGTGAACCAAGCCAGAGGGATGTCAGTGATTCCAATGGAGGCTAGTCTGCCCAGGAGGATGTCATGAGAAAGCTGCACTCAGGTTGAGGAGAACCAGAATGGAGAGAAGTCCAGAGTCAGATGCCATCAGGAGGTCGTTTGTGATTTTCACTAGGGCTGTCTCAGTGCTGTGGAGGGGACGGAAGCCTGACTGAAATTGTTCATAGAGGTTGTTGTCAGACAGATGAGTGTGGACCTGAGCTGCAACCGTTCTTTCTAGTATTTTCGAGAGAAATGGTTAGAGATGGGACGGAAGTTGTTCAAATCATTTGGATCTGTGCCAGGTTTCTGGAGTGTTGGTGTTATTGCAGCAGTCTTTAGTGATGATGGAACAACACCAGAAGTCAGTGAGGAATGAATGATGTCAGTTGTAGCTGAGACTAAGTGGTTCAGGTGTGGTAGCCGTCGCCAAGGGGTGTTGATCAGACACAGAGGAGGCAGAACTTCCTTTACCATTTATTAGACGAATATGTGTGGTCTACAGGAAACAAACATATGCAAAATCCAGAGGCAATTAGGTTACACCTTAAATGTAATCCTAACATTACATACTGTAACTAACCATAGAAATAAGACAGCAAATTCGAGGTAAGTAATGGTCTGCATATACTCTATTAAAGCAATGATCAACAGAAACAATATTTATAAAATAATGCATAAACTGGCCTTCAGTCTCCTTCATTTGGTACATCACATCTTTAACTGAAAAACATGCCTTATGGTCTCATAAACTCCAGGTGGCACTCTCTAAAGTTTCACATTTCAAATTATGCATTAATCACACAATAGCACTAAACTGGATGCATGCACTGTCACCAAAATAACACTACACCTTATGCATCAATTATCTGCACTCAATAAACACCACAGTATTATTATTACTCTGTCCTGCTTACATACATAAAGTTACAGAATAATTATGCCAGAAGTATAGCTTACAGGAATAAAGGAAATGCTATAAACATCCATACTAAGCATTTCTTGGTAATATGGGTTAGCTGTGAAACTTAGCTAAACACGGGCTGTAACAACTTAACGAGCTGCATCTACATGTAGCGAAAATAATTACAAGCTAAACTTAAATGCAGGTACGTGCACTTACTTTTTTACATTCACGCACACAGAAAGTCCAAGGAAATAAACTGACTGATAACTGGTACTATTAACTTCTAAACTCTCATTTGCTCCAAAACTCTTTCCTTCTCCTCCCGGCCTTTACACTGTTTTTGTCTGCTGCAGAACTAGTCAGCTCTGATTGGCTGCTGCCACTCAACGAGCAGCTGAGAGGAGCAGGAGGGGAGGGGGGATATGCTCATGATCGCTGCATGATCTCAAGTCCGCATCTCAGAGTCTCTTGAACATCAGTTATTAACGCGGACAGGGCAGGTAGGCAGCTTTTGACCAGGTGGGTAGGTAGTGGGTCTAACTGGCAGGTAGATGGCTTGGATTTATGAATGAGACCACTTATTTCAGAGACAGTTGGCAGTATGAAACTGGTGAGCGGAGAGCTAGAGGAAGATGTAGGCCAAGAGTGCAGAGAGGATGGAGAGTTTTTAGTAGCAGTCAGTGTCTGGTGGATATTTTCAATTTTGGCATTGAAGAAGGTCATGAAGGTATCACACTGTGTAACTGTGAGCAGATGAGGTGGTAGAGCATCAGGTGGTTTCAGAATGTTGTTGAGAGTTGAGAATAGGGCTCTAGTGTTCCCATCAGCTGTCCTGATTAAGGTTGTGTAGTATGTGGTCTTGGCTGAGGAAAGAGCATCCTTGTATTGGAGTATGTGATTATAGTACATTTCTTTGTGAACTGCAAGGCCGGTTTTAATATAAAGGCGCTCCAAACGACGGCCTTTAGTTTTGAGCTGGCGTAGGGCTGGTGTAAACCAAGGAGCAGAGTGGGTGAAAGAAACAGACCTATTTTTCAGAGGTGCAAGAGTATTGAGCAGTCCATGAAGTCCATCATTGTAGTGGGATACCAGTTCATCTGTGGTGGATAAATTTTCTCTGCTGGGTAGGTCATCAATACCAATAGAGAGAGCCAACAAGTCAATATGTTTAATGTTTCGGAATGTGATAGAGCGATGCATAATAGTCTTGGATAGTCTTAGGTTGATGTTGCAGGATATTAACTTGTGGTCTGAGATAGGCAGATTTGAGGCACAGCAGTTATGAGGGATTACACCAGAACAGCAGATTAGGTCAAGAATGTGTCCCTTGGAGTGTGTTAGAAAGTCAATATATTGCTGTATTCCAAAGCTGTCAAGGCATGAAGTAAAGTCCCTTGTGAAGGCATTGTTGATGCTATCCAAGTGAATATTAAAATCACCCAGCAGTAGTAAATTTGGGGACACAGAACATAAGGTTGTTAAGAAGGCAGAGAATTCCTGCAGGAAGGCATTGTTCGGCTTGGGTGGACGATAAATAGTGGTGAGGATGGTAGGAGTTGGGCCCTTGATTTGGAGAGCAATGGATTCAAATGAAGGGTACACAGGTACAGTAATAGAGGACACTTTCCACTTTTCACTGTAGAGTATTGTCAGGCCGCCCCCTCTACCAGAGAAACGGGGTTGTGATGTGTAGACAAACCCAGGAGGAACGGTTTGATTCAGTGGTGAGAAGTCCTTAGGCTGCTGCCATGTCTCAGTCAAGCAAAAGAAATCAAACTTACGATCATTCAGGAGATCATATAGCAGAGGTCCCTTGTTAGTCAGCGAACGGATGTTAAATGACCCAAAGGTTTTGGGTTAACTGACCTGGCTGGATTAACTAGGACACTGTGATCGACAGTTCGTCTGCACCTGTGCCTGTGCCTTGGTTTGCGATGTGAAATAACAACAGGAATTGGCAACCTGTTAATCACAGCATTGGAAGTAGCTTTATGGCAGTTATATTTTCTTTATTGAACATATTCATTACGTAACATGGCCTCTTATAAAAATCTTTATATTTCCAGACTGACTGACTGTAAGCTCTCAGAGGGAAGCTGTGCAGCTCTGTCCTCAGTTCTCAGCTCCCAGTCCTCTAGTCTGAGAGATCTGGACCTGAGTAACAACAACCTGCAGGATTCAGGAGTGAAGCAGCTTTCTGCTGGACTGGAGACTCCACACTGTGGACTGGAAACTCTCAGGTCAGTTTTTATGATTATGTATATAAAGTAATATCTTTTTTTCCCCAGTTTCTAGTTTACATAAAGAGTTCTTATACTAAAAATATTTTCTGCACGTTTTGAGCCGATGTGTTGTAATATCAAGTATCGCGCCCCCCCCCCCCCCCCCCCCCCCCGGTTTAAATATTGTGCAGACCCCGCATGTCAACGTCACATTTTATGAATCCCAACACCTATGTTCACATTTAGACCAAAAATTATTAGTCTCCTTTTTACGGTTTGGCCGTGAGCTCGAGTTAAAAATAAAAATTAAGGTTATTTTTTACTGCTTCTCTCACTCAAGCTAACTGCTGCTTCCACTCTAACTTTGAAGAAAAAGTGATTTCCACTCCTCGTTTGACTGCTCATAGTTTGAAAAGTTTACATGATATGTAAAAACAGTTTGGTGTTTTGGAGAGAGCACAAGTTTTCCTCTGTTTTAAAGTTTGAATCACATTTCTACTACTGGCTAGGTGACTCCGATAAAAGGTGAAATTTTATGGGTTTAAAAAAAAATTCCCATTAATTTCCAATGGAGAATTATTCCTGTTTTTTGGGAAAAATTGGAATTTCAACACCAAAATATAAGCTTGGTTCTTTCATTTAAAAGTATGTCTCTCCATTACTTAAATAGTATAGATTATATCAATGCACTCATTTATTGGTGGTTTGTCTTTCTTAAGCCATTTTCTGGTCCAGGCCTTTTTGCATCCCACTAACAAACTCTCAGCAGGTATTTATCCTACTTTGCATATTCTAGTCTGATCACATCACCAAGGTACATGATTTTAAAATTTAAGTACATTTTCTTTTTAAAAACAGCCTCCAGGACCCCATGGACATCTCTCCAAAATGGATTCACATAGAGACATAGATACATGTACCCACACCTCATTAATCCCAGCAGCTCAGAGAGTATACGCATAGTGATAACTTATAAACACATATTCACATACTGGTTTTTTAAATAAACTTTCCACAGGACCTCGAGCAGGCAGTCTGATTTCAGTAGTTAGTCTTTTGTGACGGAGTATTAAAAAAATGAAATAAATAACCTATTGCTTGTTTTTTTTTCTTTATATTTCCAGAGTGACTGACTGTAAGCTCTCAGAGAGAAGCTGTGCAGCTCTGTCCTCAGTTCTCAGCTCCCAGTCCTCTAGTCTGAGAGATCTGGACCTGAGTAACAACAACCTGCAGGATTCAGGAGTGAAGCAGCTTTCTGCTGGACTGGAGAGTCCACACTGTGGACTGAAAACTCTCAGGTTAGTTTTTATGATTATGTATATAAAGTAATATCTTATTTCCCCCAGTTTCTAGGTTACATGAAGAGTTCTTATACTAAAAATATTTTCTGCACGTTTTGAGCCGATGTGTTGTAATATCAAGTATATAGTAAGTAAAATTCCTTTCAGTCCAACATGTGAGTCAGAACATATGTTTTACAAAGTTCAATTTTACCTTGAAGATGTACGGCACATTAAGTGCATCAGGCCATGTCAGGAAACTTCAGTGAATACTTTTCTTACTACAACATCGAACTGCACTGTGTAAATAATGCATTGATTATTTGGAGTCAGGGTCAATGGGGAGCGAGACAGGTATTGCTGCCGGTCTCGCCCCCCCCCCTCGTTTAAATTTTGTGCAGACATCGCCTGTCAAAGTTACATTTTATGAATCCCAACATCTATGTCTACATTTAGACAAAAAATTATTTGTCTCCTTTTTACGGTGTGGCCGTGAGCTCGAGTTAAAAATAAAAATTAAGGTTATTTTTGACTGCTTCTTTCACTCTAGCTAACTGCCGCTTCCACTCTAACTTTGAAGAAAAAGTGATTTCCACTCCTCGTTTGACTGCTCATAGTTTGAAAAGTTTACATGTTATGTAAAAACAGTTTGGTGTTTTGGAGAGAGCACAAGTTTTCCTCTGTTTTAAAGTTTGAATCACATTTCTACTACTGGCTAGGTGACTCTGATAAAAGGTGAAATTTTGTTGGTTTTAAAGAAAATTCCCATTAATTTCCAATGGAGAATTATTCCCGTTTTTTGGGAAAAATTGGAATTTCAACACCAAAATATAAGCTTGGTTCTTTCATTTAAAAGTATGTCTCTCCATTACTTACATATTATAGATTATATCAATGCCCTCATTTATTGGTGGTTTGTCTTTCTTAAGCCATTTTCTGGTCCAGGCCTTTTTGCATCCCACTAACAAACTCTCTGCAGGTATTTATCCTGCTTTGCATATTCTAGTCTGATCACATCACCAAGGTACATGATTTTGAAATGTAAGTTCATTTTCTTTTTAAAAACAGCCTCCATGACCCCATGGACATCTCTCCAAAATGGATTCACATAGAGACATAGATACATGTACCCACACCTCATTTATCCCAGCAGCTCAGAGAGTATACGCATAGTGATAACTTATTAACACATATTCACATACTGGTTTTTTAAATAAAGTTTCCACAGGACCTCGAGCAGGCAGTCTGATTTCAGTAGTTAGTCTTTTGCGCCGGAGTATTTAACAAATTAAATAAATAACCTATTGCTTGTTTTATCCTTATATTTCCAGGCTGACTGACTGTAAGCTCTCAGAGAGAAGCTGTGCAACTCTGTCTTCAGTTCTCAGCTCCCAGTCCTCTAGTCTGAGAGATCTGGACCTGAGTAACAACAACCTGCAGGATTCAGGAGTGAAGCAGCTTTCTGTTGGACTGGAGAGTCCACACTGTGGACTGGAAACTCTCAGGTTAGGTTTTATGGTTATGTATATAAAGTAATATCTTATTTCCCCCAGTTTCTAGTTTACATGAAGAGTTCTTATACTAAAAATATTTTCTGCACGTTTTGAGCCGATGTGTTGTAATATCAAGTATATAGTAAGTAAAATTCCTTTCAGACCAACATGTGAGTCAGAACATATGTTTTACAAAGTTCAATTTTACCTTGAAGATGTACGGCACATTAAGTGCATCAGGCCATGCCAGGAAACTTCAGTGAATACTTTTCTTACTACAACATCGAACTGCACTGTGTATATAATTCATTGGTTATATAGAGTCAGGGTCAATGGGGAGCGAGACAGGTATTGCTGCCGGTCTCGGCCCCCCCCCCCCCGTTTAAATTGTGAGCAGACCCCATGTATGAGGCAAGGTTAAGTTTGCTGATTTTCTTATTTCTCCTTATATTATTCTTATATATACATTTGATATTGAAGCTTTGAGTTTGGAAGTTTTGTAATGGCCTAAATGTTATCTATAAGTATGTTTTATTGAATTTGATTATTTGTTAATCCTTTCTAGAATAAGCTATTTCAGTGAGTTTGAAATTTGGGTACTGTAGCTTTAAGAGACAGCAGCCTCACGCACAGGTTACACAGTAGCGGTGACCTGGGTTAATAAGTGGACCTTAGAGTAGCTGTGGAGACACACGGTTTTCATACCGTGTCCTGTCCTATATTGTTTTTAGTAAGAAAGGCCAAGTCTGTGGATATTTTTGTGACACTTGTGGAATAAACACCTTTTGTATTTTTCAACGTTACATGGACTTGGAGTGGATTATTAAAAGCTACATCGGCTGGACATGTGTATGCCAAGACACACAGCTACCTGACATCTTGCAGCTACATTAGTATGAAAACCACTTTCCTCGTGGTCTTGGCTTGTGGACTGAAAGTACATTGGAGCTACTGGACTTTGGAAAGGATTTGTTTAACTGGAAAAGCGCAGCAGCAGCTCAAGTAAGTGCATGACTGACGCTGCAACTGCTGGTGGAAAGCTAAAGGCATATGCTAGTTATGCTAATTAGCACGCGGAACGACCCGCTAACGACTCACGGAACGACCCGCTAACGACTCAAGGATGACCCGCTAACGACTTGCGGACTCCTAGTCGTTGTGTGTGCCTTTGAAAGACATTGGATCACTTTGCTGTATTGAGCTAACTGCAGCTAGCAAGTGGACAGGGCTATCTTGGAATCATGGAGGATGATACAGATTCAGCCACATTGGAAAGAAGGCAAGTGAAACCTACAGCCAAAGTTATGGAAGACACATTACAAAGAAAAATAGGGTCAAGGAAAGCTTCACTGGCTAAGCTTACAGCAAAAAGGAATGAGATGCTACATTTAATGGATGATGATGGCAATTTGGAAGTGGTCAAGACCAAGTTGGCTGTTGAGTTCAATAAGCTTTTTGGAGAGTTTTGTGAGTTGAACATCTCTGTTAAAGGGCTGTTTCAGAAAGTTACATCAGATGAGGAAATGAACAGTGATCAGCAGTATTGGTTTAAGCCAAAAGCTGATTCATTCAAGGACTTTTCTGATCAAGTTGATGCTTGGATAGAAGCTGTCCATAGACGCATGGAGGAAGCAAGGACAGTTAATGAAAATGTTAACCCCTCCGATAGCATATCAGAAGCAGCATCTAGGAAGTCCAAAAGGTCCAAGGCAGGCTCTAGTCGTTCTTTAGCATCTTCCGCCTCTTCAGCACGCTTGAAAGCAGAATTGGAAAAGGCTGCACTTATGGCAAGGGCAGCAGCATTAAAAAGGAAGGAAGCTTTGGCTAATCAAGAAGCAAAGCTTAAGGCTGAGCAGGAAGAACTTGAGATTCACACAGCTCTGGCTGCTACAGATGCTAAACTTAAGGTTTTGCAAAAGTTTGAGGAAGCAGATGCTCCACAAAAGGATGATGAACACTCTAAGCCACAAGAGCGTCAGTCAACTGCGGTAAAGACAAGTCCTGGAGAGCCCGTGACAAATAATAACGTGGCCACTGAGTATCATGGGAGCACAAGAAATAAACATAACCCATCACCTCTCTACAACAATGCTGCACAGTCAAATCAGTCAGCTAGAAGCGACGTAAGTGATGTTGTTTCTTCTTCAAGCAGCAGTTCCGCTGAAAGTTCAGTAAGTTCAGAGGCTTTGCCCACTATAATGCAACGGCAAAACGACATTACAGACCTATTGATCAAGCAGCAAAAGCTTTCCACTCTGCCACCACAAAATGTTCCCATCTTCAAAGGAGATCCTTTGGAATATAGACTCTTTATCAGAGCATTTGAGCATGGTGTCGAGAGTAAAACAGAGAGCAGCAAGGATCGTCTGTACTTCATGGAGCAGTACACCAGCGGACAGCCCAGAGAGTTAATACGGAGTTGTCTACATATGGATCCGGACAAGGGTTACCTCAAGGCAAGTGAACTCTTGAGGGAGCATTTTGGCAATGAATATAAGATCTCTGTGGCATACATAAATAAGGCTCTAAGTTGGTCTACAATCAAAGCAGACGATGGTGAAGCTCTCAATGCACTGGCCCTCTTCCTCACCAGTTGCAGCAATGCAATGACAGACTTGGACTATATGGAAGAGTTGGATAATGTTGCCAACATGCGTGCCATTGTCAATAAGCTTCCATACAAGTTGAGAGAGAGGTGGAGGAGTGCTGCCTTTGATATCCAGGAGAAAAGGGCTCGAAGACCCAAGTTTAAAGACCTTGTCGAGTTTATTAACAGGCAGGCTAAGGTTGCGCTACACCCTTTGTTTGGAGATATAAAGGACAGCAACAAGGGACAAGCCAAATCTCCAGTAAACTTCACGTCAGAGAGGAAGAGCGGTAAAACGATCTTTACCACATCTGCAACGCCCGTGCACAACCAAACAGGTGTGAGCACAGAGTTCAAGCTAAACAAAAGGAGTCTTACCAGCCCTGTCAGTGCTTTCACCAAGCCCTGTCTCTTCTGTCAGGGTGAACACAGCATGGTGCAATGTAAGAAAATGAGGAAATCCCTTCACAAAGATAAGATAGACTTTCTCCGTGGTAAAGGACTATGCTTCAGTTGCTTGTGCACAAAGCAAACAAAACATGTTCCGGAACTGGGGCCGGGGACGCAGACAGTATCCTTGCCATCGTTCCAGTCCAAGTAAAGGCAAAGAAGGGCAATAAGGTGGTTACGTCATATGCTTTTTTGGACCCAGGAGGTACAGCCACCTTTTGCACTGAAGAGCTGATGAATGAGCTCAACCTAAGTGGAAAGAAGATTGACATTCTCTTAACAACCATGGGAGAACAAAAGACTGTTCGCAGCCATGTTGTAACAGGTTTGGAAGTGAGTAGCCTAGACAGTTGCAACTTCATAGAGCTACAGGAAGTTTTTTCTCAAAAGACCATCCCAGCTAATAAAAGGAACATTCCACTGCAAGAAGACGTGGACAGGTGGCCTCATCTGGAGCAAGTGCAAATCCCCTACATCAATGCAGAAATAGGGCTACTGATTGGGACCAACGTGCCAAAGGCCATGGAACCAGAGGAGGTCATCAGGAGTGTCAGTGATGGCCCTTACGCTGTAAGAACTATTCTTGGATGGACAGTAAATGGGCCATTGAGAGACAGCAACTGCGAATCAACTGGAGATGGAATAACATACATCACGTCCAACAGAATAGCAGTGGCTAAACTGGATGAACTGTGGAACCAACAGTTCAAATACGACTTCCCGAAAGGTAACCAAGAACAGCTGGAGATGTCCCAAGACGACCTCCGATTCATGGACAGTGTGTCACAGTCTGCTAGACTGATAGAGGGGCATTACTTCATTGGCCTGCCACTTAAGAACAAAGAGCTTCAAATGCCTAACAAATGTGTAGTAGCAGAGCAGCGTGCCCTGAACTTGAAGAAGAAGCTTCTCAAGAACCACTCATTTTGTGAGGACTACATTACCTTTATGAGCGATATGATCACCAAAGGCTACGCAATGAGGGTTCCTGATGAGGAGCTTGGCCGCAACGATGGAAAGGTTTGGTACATTCCACACCATGGAGTGTACCATCCCAAAAAACACAAGCTGCGTGTTGTCTTCGATTGTGGTGCTTCTTATCAGGGTGTCACACTGAATGAACAACTTCTTCAGGGGCCAGACCTCACCAGTTCCCTGTTTGGAGTCATCACAAGTTTCCGGCAAGAACATGTTGCTACTATGGCTGATGTGGAAGCCATGTTCCACCAGGTAAAGGTCCCACCTGAAGACGCTGACCTACTTCGGTTTCTATGGTGGCCTGGTGGAGATGTCAACAAAGCACTGGTGGAGTACAGGATGGTAGTGCACCTATTTGGCGCTACTTCATCACCGAGCTGCGCGAGCTACGCCCTCAGACGATGTGCTGAAGACAACAGGGACCAGTTTGATGCTTCAGTAATCAGCACGGTATTGCACAACTTCTATGTGGATGACTGCCTCAAGTCAGTCAGCTCCGAAGAAGAGGCTGTGTTGCTTTGCCATAATCTGAAAGCCATCTGTCAGAAGGGGGGCTTCAGTTTAGTGAAGTGGATTAGCAACAGTCGAGTGGTGCTAGCAGCCATACCTGAGAAGGACATGGCAAGGGAAATAAAGGACCTGGATCTGGATCAAGATTCACTCCCCATCGAAAGAGCATTGGGAGTACAATGGTGTGTTGAGTCTGACCAATTTAAGTTCAGGATCGTCATTCAAGATAAACCTCCCACCCGAAGAAACATACTCTCCACGGTGAGTTCCATCTACGATCCGTTGGGAATCCTGGCTCCGGTGGTTCTACCTGCAAAAAAGATCTTGCAAGAGCTCTGCAGGCTAAAGCTCAGCTGGGATGACATGATTCCAGATCATCTTGCACAACAGTGGCTTGATTGGATTAAAGATTTGCAGTTGCTCAGTGATTTTGGAGTTGATCGATGTTTCAAGCCAGCACATTTTGGAGAGCCTACATTCGCTCAGCTGCATCATTTTTGTGATGCAAGTGAAGAGGGCTATGGCACGGTCACCTACTTAGTCCAGCAGAACAGCAAAAACCAAGTCCATTGCGCATTTGTCATGGGAAAGGCTAGCGTTGCCCCGCTCAAGCCCACCACCATCCCACGCCTGGAATTAACAGCGGCAACCATGGCAGGGCGCATGGACCGGATGTTAAGGAAGGAACTGGAGCTGCAGCTTGTGGTCTCAATGTTTTGGACGGATAGCACGGCTGTGCTTAAGTACATTAACAATGAAACAACAAGATTCCGCACATTCGTGGCCAATAGAGTGTCGGAAATTCGAAAAGTGTCAACAGGATCTCAATGGAGGCACGTCAGCACACACTTGAATCCTGCTGATTACGCATCAAGAGGACAGAAGGTGGACTCTTTTGTGCAGAACCAAGCCTGGATTTCTGGACCTGACTTTCTCATTCAGTCATCTGACAACTGGCCAGAGAACCCTGATCATCTGACAGACCTCAGCACCGCTGATCCTGAGGTCAAGAAAAATGTCACCGTCAATGCTCTTGCATTAGAAGAAACAGTGGATGTAATGCAGCAGCTAATAGAGTATTACTCCTCATGGATGCGCCTTAAGAAAGCAGTGACATGGATCCGTAAAGTAAGGGACACATTGCTTGGCATGGCTAAGGAGAGAGAGGAGCAGAGTGTAGCCATTGCACTGTCTGACACTGCCAAGGATCAACAAATACGGCAGTTGCACAAATTTATGGCGAACTACAAGACAAGTCTCCGCAAAGAATCCCTCACAGTAGATGATCTGAAAGAGGCTGAACATGAGATCATACGCCACTGTCAGAGAAAGAAATTCCAAGAGGAGATCAACGCTCTACAAAAGGGGGAGCCTGTCAAAAGGAGCAGCCACATATATAAGCTAAACCCGGTTCTTCAAGATGGAATTCTTAGAGTTGGAGGAAGGCTCAACCGGGCAGCCATGCCAGAAGAATCCAAACACCCTGCTATTCTGGCTAAGGACCTGCGGGTGTCAGAGCTCATCCTTCAGGAGATCCACAAAGAAGTAGGTCACAGTGGACGCAACCATGTCCTATCCAAGCTGCGTCTTAAATATTGGATCCCCAATGCCAGTACGACAATAAGAAGAGTCCTATCCAAGTGTCTTGTGTGTCAGCGACTACAGGGTGCTGCTGGGCAGCAACAGATGGCAGACCTGCCACAGAATAGAGTCTTACCCAATGAACCGCCTTTCACTAGAGCTGGAGTGGACTATTTTGGTCCTTTTGAAGTCAAGCGTGGAAGAGCTACTGTGAAGAGATATGGCGTTATTTTCACCTGCTTAGCCATTCGAGCTGTCCACTTAGAAGTGGCAGCATCCCTGGACACAGACTCCTTTATTAACGCTCTTCGCAGATTTATCGCACGAAGAGGTCAGGTTGTGGAGCTGCGTTCCGACAACGGGACAAATTTTGTTGGAGCAGAGCGAGAGCTCAAGAAGGCTATACAAGAGTGGAACACCTCCAAAATAGAGGACATGTTGCTTCAACGAGGCATTAAGTGGATGTTTACCCCCCAGCTGCCTCACACCATGGAGGAGTATGGGAGCGTTTAATCAGGTCCATCAGAAAGATCCTTAACTCCACCCTTAGAACACAGAGTATGGATGAGGAGAGCCTCCAAACATTTCTTTGTGAAGCTGAGGCCATCATTAATGGACGACCCATTACCACACCTTCCAGTGACCCCGACGACCTTGAGGCACTCAGCCCGAATCACCTCCTACTACTGAGGAGCAAGCCGTCTCTACCTCCAGGACTTTTCCAGAGGGAGGACCTCTATGCACGCCGGAGGTGGAGGCAGGTCCAGTACATGGCCGACCTTTTTTGGAAACGCTGGATGAGAGAGTACTTGCCTGAGCTCCAAGTGCGCCAAAAGTGGTCACGGGTGTCAAGAAACTTTGTGCCAGGGGACATTGTTTTGCTGGTGGACGAGACTGCACCACGAAATTCATGGGTCATTGGCAAGGTCATTAAGGCGGAGCCAGATGAACATGGACTCGTTCGACGGGTTCGTGTAAAGACTAAGACCAGCGAGCTAGATAGATCCATCACCAAGGTCTGTCTCCTCCTAGAAGCAGTATGAGACAGTGGTAAAGACTGCCCTCCTGCAGTACGTCCAGTACTAGAGACTTCTAATAACAAAAGAAAGAAGACAAGACTTGAGATTGTTCGTAATACTTTAATTACCCCATAGCTATTTTGATTTGTCGTTGGTAATTGTTTCTAAGTCTAGAGAACAATTAGGGGCCGGGTGTGTATGAGGCAAGGTTAAGTTTGCTGATTTTCTTATTTCTCCTTATATTATTCTTATATATACATTTGATATTGAAGCTTTGAGTTTGGAAGTTTTGTAATGGCCTAAATGTTATCTATAAGTATGTTTTATTGAATTTGATTATTTGTTAATCCTTTCTAGAATAAGCTATTTCAGTGAGTTTGAAATTTGGGTACTGTAGCTTTAAGAGACAGCAGCCTCACGCACAGGTTACACAGTAGCGGTGGACCTGGGTTAATAAGTGGACCTTAGAGTAGCTGTGGAGACATACGGTTTTCATACCGTGTCCTGTCCTATATTGTTTTTAGTAAGAAAGGCCAAGTCTGTGGATATTTTTGTGACACTTGTGGAATAAACACCTTTTGTATTTTTCAACGTTACATGGACTTGGAGTGGATTATTAAAAGCTACATCGGCTGGACATGTGTATGCCAAGACACACAGCTACCTGACATCTTGCAGCTACACCCCACCTGTCAACGTCACATTTTATGAATCGTAACACCTATGTCTACATTTTGACAAAAAATTATTTGTCTCCTTTTTACGGTTTGGCCGTGAGCTCGAGTTAAAAATAAAAATTAAGGTTATTTTTTACTGCTTCTCTCACTCAAGCTAACTGCCACTTCCACTCTAACGTTGAAGAAAAAGTGATTTCCACTCCTCGTTTGACTGCTCATAGTTTGAAAAGTTTACATGTTATGTAAAAACAGTTTGGTGTTTTGGAGAGAGCACAAGTTTTTCTCCGTTTTAAAGTTTGAATCACATTTCTACTACTGGCTAGGTGACTCCGATAAAAGGTGAAATTTTGTTGGTTTTAAAGAAAATTCCCATTAATTTCCAATGGAGAATTATTCCCGTTTTTTGGGAAAAATTGGAATTTCAACACCAAAATATAAGCTTGGTTCTTTCATTTAAAAGTATGTCTCTCCATTACTTACATATTATAGATTATATCAATGCCCTCATTTATTGGTGGTTTGTCTTTCTTAAGCCATTTTCTGGTCCAGGCCTTTTTGCATCCCACTAACAAACTCTCAGCAGGTATTTATCCTGCTTTGCATATTCTAGTCTGATCACATCACCAAGGTACATGATTTTAAAATTTAAGTACATTTTCTTTTTAAAAACAGCCTCCAGGACCCCATGGACATCTCTCCAAAATGGATTCACATAGAGACATAGATACATTTACCCACACCTCATTTATCCCAGCAGCTCAGAGAGTATACGCATAGTGATAACTTATAAACACATATTCGCATACTGGCTTTTTAAATAAAGTTTCCACAGGACCTCGAGCAGGCAGTCTGATTTCAGTAGTTAGTCTTTTGTGACGGAGTATTTAACAAATTAAATAAATAACCTATTGCTTGTTTTTTCTCTTTATATTTCCAGACTGACTGACTGTAAGCTCTCAGAGAGAAGCTGTGCAGCTCTGTCCTCAGTTCTCAGCTCCCAGTCCTCTAGTCTGAGAGATCTGGACCTGAGTAACAACAACCTGCAGGATTCAGGAGTGAAGCAGCTTTCTGCTGGACTGGAGAGTCCACACTGTGGACTGGAAACTCTCAGGTCAGTTTTTTCAGACGTTTTAAAATTACAGCCCTGTCCCCATTTGTTTACTTCCTATATGCATTATGTGATGTTCCTACTTTAACAATTGAAATTAAATTAAACAAGAAAGGTTGTACCTGGTCAGTGTTGGGTATCCACACAGCAGACTTGAAACTCAAGTTAAAGTTATAATGATTGAATCTTATGACACTGTTATATTTTCTTTATTGATTATGTATATAAAGTAATATCTTTTTTCCCCAGTTTCTAGTTTACATGAAGAGTTCTTATACTAAAAATATTTTCTGCACGTTTTGAGCCGATGTGTTGTAATATCAAGTATACAGTAAGTAAAATTCCTTTCAGTCCAACATGTGAGTCAGAACATATGTTTTACAAAGTTAAATTTTACCTTGAAGATGTACGGCACATTAAGTGCATCAGGCCATGTCAGGAAACTTCAGTGAATACTTTTCTTACTACAACATCGAACTGCACTGTGTAAATAATGCATTTATTATATGGAGTCAGGGTCAATGGGGAGCGAGACAGGTATTGCTGCCGGTCTCGCCCCCCCGTTTAAATTTTATGCAGACCCCGCCTGTCAACGTCACATTTTATGAATCTTAACACCTATGTCTACATTTTGACAAATAATGATTTGTCCCCTTTTTACGGTTTGGCCGTGAGCTTGAGTTAAAATAAAAATCAAGGTTATTTTTTAGTGCTTCTCACACTCTAGCTAACTGCCGCTTCCACTCTAACTTTGAAGAAAACGTGATTTCCACTCCTCGTTTGACTGCTCATAGTTTGAAAAGTTTACATGTTAAGTAAAAACAGTTTGGTGTTTTGGAGAGAGCACAAGTTTTCCTCCGTCTTAAAGTTTGAATCACATTTCTACTACTGGCTAGGTGACTTTGATAAAAGGTGAAATTTTGTGGGTTTAAAACAAAATTCCCATTAATTTCCAATGGAGAATTATTCCCGTTTTTTGGAATAACTTTGGAAAAAATTGGAATTTCAACACCAAAATAATATAAGTTTGGTTCTTTCATTTAAAAGTATGTCTCTCCATATCAATGCCCTCATTTATTGGTGGTTTGTCTTTCTTAAGCCATTTTCTGGTCCAGGCCTTTTTGCATCCCACTAACAAACTCTCAGCAGGTTTTTTTCCTGCTTCTCATATTCTAGTCTGATCACATCACCAAGGTACATGATTTTAAAATGTAAGTACATTTTCTTTTTAAAAACAGCCTCCAGGACCTCATGGACATCTCTCCAAAATGGATTCACATAGAGACATAGATACATGTACCCACACCTCATTAATCCCAGCAGCTCAGAGAGTATACGCATAGTGATAACTTATAAACACATATTCACATACTGGTTTTTTAAATAAACTTTCCACAGGACCTCAAGCAGGCAGTCTGATTTCAGTAGTTAGTCTTTGGCCGGAGTATTTAAAAAATTAAATAAATAACCTATTGCTTGTTATTTTTCCTTTCTTTCTAGACTGACTGACTGTAAGCTCTCAGAGAGAAGCTGTGCAGCTCTGTCCTCAGTTCTCAGCTCCCAGTCCTCTAGTCTGAGACATCTGGACCTGAGTAACAACAACCTGCAGGATTCAGGAGTGGAGCAGCTTTCTACTGGACTGGAGAGTCTAGACTGTGGACTGGAAACTCTCAGGTTAGTTTTTTCAGACGTTTTAAAATTACAGCCCTGTCCCCATTTGTTTACTTCCTATATGCATTATGTGATGTTCCTACTTTAACAATTGAAATTAAATTAAACAAGAAAGCTTGTACCTGATAAGTGTTGGGTATCCACACAGCAGACTTGAAACTCAAGTTAAAGTTATAATGATTGAATCTTATGACACAGCATTGGAAGTAGCTTTATGGCAGTTATATTTTCTTTATTGAACATATTCATTACGTAACATGGCCTCTTATAAAAATCTTTATATTTCCAGGCTGACTGACTGTAACCTCTCAGAGAGAAGCTGTGCAGCTCTGTCCCCAGTTCTCAGCTCCCAGTCCTCTAGTCTGAGAGAGCTGGACCTGAGTAACAACAACCTGCAGGATTCAGGAGTGAAGCAGCTTTCTGCTGGACTGGAGAGTCCACACTGTGGACTGGAAACTCTCAGGTCAGTTTTATGATTATGTATATGTCTTCACACCAACATGTGAGTCAGTATATATGTTTCTGTTATTTGATCTTCAATAAAGACTTCTTACTGTCGTTAGAAATGTTGTCAACAAAATTTAACTTTTTTGTAACTGACTTTTTGGGAGGATCTGAGTGTTAGATAAGACAGCAGAATTAGATACCCACACTTGTATATTCACAAACAGACTAAACTTTCCACAGAACCTTGAGTAAGCAGTCTGATTTGAGTAGTTAGTCTTTTGCACTGGAGTATGAAAGAGTGGAGTCACATTATTCCAGCTGAATTCCCTCCAGGAAGGAGAGTTTGTCACTGACCACTGCTGTCTGCAGATCCTGTCCCACTCTAAACAATATTTAACTTTAAAGACATTTCTTCTGCCAAAGTAAAAACAGAATGGCATCAGATTAAACTCTGAGGTTCAGCAGTTTAATCCTCCAGCAGCAACATGTGATGTCTCTGCTTCTACTAACCTAAAATGTATCTGCATGACACCAACATACAGCAGGGGGCGCTGAGTGTCAACATAAAGGCCTGAAGGACAAAATCCTGTTTACTGAGTTGAGAATGTTTTTAAGCTCATTAGATGAAGTGTTGTGTGTTTTCAGTCTGTCAGGATGTCTGATCACAGAGGAAGGCTGTGCTTCTCTGGCCTCAGCTCTGAGGTCCAACCCCTCCCATCTGAGAGAGCTGGACCTGAGCTACAATCATCCAGGAGACTCAGGAGAGAAGATCCTGTCTGCTGGACTGAAGGATACACACTGGAGACTGGACACTCTCAGGTATGGACAGACAGATGGACACTCTCAGGTATGGACAGATGGACACTCTCAGGTATGGACAGACAGACAGACACTCTCAGGTATGGACAGACAGGTGGACACTCTCAGGTATGGACAGACAGATGGACACTCTCAGGTATGGACAGATGGACAGACACTCTGACTAACTGAGGGACTCTGGTTCATGTTTAATGGTAGATATGAGTGAAGGTGTATGAAGCTGATTGTGTCTTTGTCTCTTCCTCCAGGTTGGACCATGGTGGACCGCAGAGACTGAAACCTGGTCTGAGGAAGTGTGAGTGTGTTTTCAGTTTGATTCATGAGAACTTTGAGAAAAACTGGATGAAATATGTAAAAGAAGTGAAAAAAGTTCAAAATGATGGAAAATGTGTTTAGTCAGAAATGGGCGTGGCCTAAACTGACATTTATCTTGAACCAATGAATCCATGAAACAGAAATTTCCTTCTGTTGGTCACAGTTCAGGAGTTAAAAGAGAAATGTTTTATAAATGTCCACATGGTGGCACTACCTGCTCCAAAATGTCCCTCATGTCTCTCCTGCAGATAAAGTTCATTCATTCATACTGACTTCAGCTGTTTGGAGCATTTGGACTAAAATGTGTTTGTAACAGACGACAGTTTGAGATGAAAATAACAGACTTGATGTGCAAAGACCTTCACTTTACACCAAACCTGATGAACAAACATGAATATTACTGAATATCACTGTCATGTTGACTGTTCATGTTCTAACTGAACTGTTAAAGGTTCACTTACTCTGTATGTCCAAAGCTTTCAGTCACATCTCATGGTCTTCCTCAGTGATGTCTCAGTTGTTGGGACTCAGTAGGAGCAGGTTTGATTATCAGCAATAAGTAATAGTTATCAAAGATAATCATTAAAAATCAATAAAAACATGAATATGAATGAATAATTAGGTGTTGCCTCCCTGAGGTCCAAACAGTCATCAGAGATATGAACAGTGATTATCAGCTAGTCTGAAGGCATGAAAGAAGCAAATGTGTGTGTGTGTGTGCGTTTACTTTCTTCTGGTGTGTAATTTGTATCCATGGGTGTATTTGCGTGTGTCTGTGTTTATGTGTGTGGGAGAGAGAGAAAACTGCCTGGGTAAATCTGAGGAGTCTAACTGGAGTCTCAGCCCCCGTCATCTCGATCGTTAAATTTAAGGTGGTCGTCCTAGTCTTGGACTTGCGATAATATCAAACGAGTTTGAATGGTTTAAGACTAACCCCCCCCGCCCTCCCCCCTACTAATAATAAAAACAAAGTACAGAAAAATAGAAAGAGAGAAATAAAATGCTAGAATAGAACATTAAATATAAGATTGCAGCATAAAATAATAAATTAGCTTTATAATCATTAAAAGGACATAGAGTGTAAATGAAAGATTAAAATGTAAAGTGCTTTAAAAGACTTCAATCATAAGCTCAGGAGAAGAGAAATGTTTTTAACCTGGATTTAAAAATGTTCACAGTTGGGGTCGCTGGAGTTCAAGAAATTGCTGAGTTGATTAAAAACTTTGGTGTTTTAGTTGAAAAAGTGTTTTATCTTATTCACAGCCACCCACTATCAGCGTCTGAGGCCCAGTGGTTAGCTCTTTCTGCTGCCTTTTAGTTTGTGATTTAGCCTCATACCTTTCTCTGGTGCTGGAACATGACCTTTCTTTTGGGGAGTCAGGGTCTTGTAAAGCAGCAAATCTGTTCTCTAGTAGAATCCCTGTGTCTTGGGTCGGTTTGCTCTTACTTTTTGTTTTTGCCACAGTCCACGGCTGTTTTCTCCTTGGTACTGGGGTTTCATTCCCATATTGACCATTTACCTCCACGTTGACTTTGAGTCGCTGAATTTTCATCTCCAGTACTGCTATCTTCTGGAGAAGTTTGTGGTAATCATCACAATGTAGAGTGAGACAGATACAGAGTGAGACAGCTGCAGAGTGAGACAGCTATAGAGTGAGTCAGATGCAGAGTGAGACAGATGAAGAGTGAGACAGATGCAGAGTGAGACAGCTACAGAGTGAGACAGATGCAGAGTGAGACAGATGCAGAGTGAGACAGATGCAGAGTGAGACAGCTATAGAGTGAGACAGCTAAACATACTTAAGTTAAAGTAAAATACAGATTTATAAAACTACTTTAAAAAGTACAAGTACACAAAAAACTACTCAATTCCAGTAACAGCAGTAAATGTAATGAGTTACTTTCCACCTCTGATTGTCAGTAAAGTAGTTCATAAATCAACAGATGATAAACTGCAGCTGTATTGTGTCTCGTTCTCTCCATCAGATGCCTGTGAACTGGAACTGGATCCAAACACAATGAATAGAATCCTCAAACTGTCTGACAACAACAGGAAGGTGACACATGTGGAGTATTATCAGTCATATCCTGATCATCCAGACAGATTTGACTCCTGGGCTCAGCTGCTGTGTAGAAATGATCTGACTCGTCGCTGTTACTGGGAGGTCGAGTGGAGCGGATGGGTTGATATATCAGTGAGTTACAGAAGAATCAACAGGAAAGGACGCAGTGATGACTGTGGGTTTGGAAGGAATGATCAGTCCTGGAGTCTGAGGTGCTCTGATGATTACTCTGTCTGGCACAATAAGAGAGAAACACCCATCTCCTCCTCCTCCTCCTCCTCCTCCTCCTCCTCCTCCTTCTCTGTCTCTGACAGAGTAGCAGTGTATGTGGACTGTCCTGCTGGCACTCTGTCCTTCTACAGAGTCTCCTCTGACACACTGATCCACCTCCACACCTTCAACACCACATTCACACAACCTCTGTATGCTGGGTTTAGGGTCTGGTCCAGGCCTGGTTCAGTGTCTCTGGTTCCTCTGTAGGAGGGAGGGGGGGGGGGGTGTTGGAGTTAGTTTGATTTTATTTTGTCTATGTATTCATTTATTCATGTTTTTCTTCTAATATAAAACTAGTTGTTGCAGCCAATTTGTGTGTGTGAATGAATGTGGGTGTGTCAGTGGTGAGGCACTATGGTTGCTATGGGTTACCTGCACACCTGTGGGCTTGGGTGGTTAATCAGGCAGACAAAGGTTAGATGAGGGAGACACAGCTCAGTAGTGTCAGGGAATCAGGATCAGGGAAGCCACACAGTTTTTCAACCGTGTCTGTGTGTGTGAGAGGTGCTGAATGAGTTTTGTATCACCGTCTTAGCATTTTTGTATGAGCTCATTTTTAAGTTTAATTAGCACCCGGCTTTTTGTAGGTGTTTTTTAAAGATGCAAAATTAATAAAGTGTTGAACTTATTGTCAATGGAGGACCTCATGTTTCACACACCACCAGGAGTTGAGAACGACTTCAGATTCCCTCAAGTGGCCTTTTTTTGTTGGTAGCTAAATTGCCACTACATTTTGTTGAAAAACTGAGCTTTAAGCTGCACTCACCCCATTCCATGCCAGCTGATTCCAATCAAGTGGATACAGACAAAGAAAGCCTGGGCAAAGCAACGCTGAAGAATCACGGTAAGACTGATTAAGAATTGTTAAGCCGTGTGGAAGAGATTGGCCTTCTCACAAAAAGGATACAGGTAAATCCTGCTACAATTCAAATAAAGCCTCCGGCCTTTAAATCAGTCAAAATGGGTGATGTGGCAGCAGTTGTCAATCAAGGTGAAATGGAAAGTGGATGTGATAAAAGACCAAACAAACTCACAGTTAAAGCACTGGAAGCAAAAATAATATCACAACAAAAGGAAAGAAATCATAAAATAAAGAAACTCCATAACTTAAAAAAGGAAGTTCAACAATTAATGACTTCAAAGAAAAATGCATCTGAGGTGCAAACAATGCATGAAGTGTTCTTAAAGCTGTGTGTGGAAATCAAAGAGTTGCATCAATCATTGAAAGCAATATTACCTGTGGATGAAATGTTAAAACAAGATGAATGGTATGAAACCCGAATGCAAAATAATAAAGAAATAATACAAAAAATTGAAGAATGGTTGCTTGATAAAAAAGAGCAAGATGATGATGATGTTGAAACGTACAATGAAGCTGCTGCTGCAAATATAGATGTGCTTGATGATGATGATGATGATGATGATGATGTTGAAAGTAACAATGAAGCTGTTGCTGGAAATACAAATGCGCTTGACGATGATGCCGCTGCAAATGTGCTTGACAATGCTGCTATTTCTGTGGTCAATGATGATATTGCTCCTGGCGACAGCATTTCTAATGTTGGTCGTAAAACGTGTTCATCAGCTGGCCGCTCCAGCTACAGGTCTTCAACCTCCTCTGCATATTTAAAGGCAGAGGCTGAAAGGGCTGCTCTCATTGCAATGGCAGCAGGCCTCAAAGAAAAACATGAACTGGAAGCTCAGGAGGAGCAAATCAGAAAGAAAAGGGAGCTTGTTGAATTGCAAAGTAAAATTGCTGCTCACACTGCAAAGGTTACTGTGTTGAAGTACAGAGAATCTGATGGTCAGAGCTCCAGAGCCCCTTCGAATGGAATGAATTCATATCTGGAAAGATCAAAGCGTAAATCATCTCTCAGACCCTCTGTTACAGAATTTGTTCCACAAGGCTTAAAGCATCAGTTCAATCTTCCATCATCAGGAGGCAGTAAGGCTGCAATGCTAATGGAGGCACAGCCCAAAAAGCTAGACCATCAGTTTCCACCATTACAAGATAACAAATTTGCCATGTCAATGGATGCACAGCCCTTAAAGTCAGATCATCAGCTCCATCGTCCACCTACGGGCAGCATCAAAGCTGCATTTCCGATGGAGGCTCAGTTCAACCAGTCAAACCACCAGTTTCATCATCCACCACTAGGAGGCAGCAAGGCTGCAATTTCAATGGATGCACAGCCCATAAAGTCAGATCATCAGCTCCATCGTCCACCTACAGGCAGCAGCGAAGCTGCAATGCCGATGGAGGCTCAGTTCAACCAGTCAAACCAACAGCTCCATCGTCCACCTACAGGCAGCAGCGAAGCTGCAATGCCAATGGAGGCTCAGTTCAACCAGTCAAACCACCAGTTCCATCATCCACTATTAGGAGGGCACAAAGCTGCCACATCAATGGGTGCACGACCCAAGGAAAACTTTGCACATGGGGGACCAAGACCTTATGTTATGAATTCAAAACCAAGCATGCCTCAAGGATTTCAGGAAACATCTCATGTGCATCACACACAGGAACCCACTTTGAATTTTATACAGGAACCCATTCAATACAATGACCTAATGCAAACTAACGTGAATCAAGGCAATCTGTTAACCATCATGCAACGTCAAAATGACATTACAACCCTTCTGATACAGCAACAGTCCTCATTGTCACTCCCTCCAAGAGATATACCTACCTTTGATGGAGATCCACTTGAATACAGTGCATTCATAAGAGCCTTTCAGCATGGAGTGGAAGGAAAGGCTGCCAGCAGTATGGACTGCCTGTATTTCCTAGAACAATACACAAAAGGACAACCAAAAGAACTGATTAAGAGCTGTCAACACATGCCACCTGACAGGGGATATCGAAGAGCAAAGGAATTGTTAAAAGAACAATTTGGAAATGAACTAAAAATAGCCAGTGCATATATGGAGAAAGCCCTGGGATGGCCACCGGTGAAGTCAGAGGACATCAAGGCTTTGCAAGCATTGTCATTGTTTCTCCGTGTCTGTTGTAATGCTATGGAGGATATCAGTTACATGTCAGAGATGAACATGCCTTCCAATATGCGTGCCATTATCCTTAAGTTACCTTATAAATTGAGGGAAAAATGGAGGAACACTGCTTATGAGCTGCAGGAGAGGCACCAACGTCAAGCAGGCTTCAGTGACATTGTCAAATTCATTGAGAGACAAGTGTCTATTTTTTCTAATCCACTTTTTGGAAACATTCAGGACACAGTCACTTCATCACAAGATCATAAATTTGGAAACAAAATCTCACAGGCTCGAATAAAGGGAAAAGGAAGTAGTTTTGCAACTTCTGTGGCAGCTGTCAATTCTAAAACTGTGACTCAAATGCAAAGGGAGAAAAACTTACCTGATAGATCAATAAATGTGTCTTGTCTGCTGTGTGAAGAGGGTCACAAATTGGAGTCGTGTCCCAAAATGGAAAAGAAGTTGCATCGAGAGAAAATCGACTTCTTAAGAGAGAAAGGTGCTTGTTTTGGTTGTTTAACTGTTGGACACATGAGCAAAGACTGTTATAGGCGTCTGTCTTGCAAATTGTGTAACCTGAAACATCCCACCATCCTCCACATGTATTCAAAGAAAGAGATCAAATCAGAGGACACACAGCAGGAAACACCAGAGAACAGTCACATGGTTTCTCCTAAGACATGTGGCCATATAGGGGCCGGATCACAGGATTGTGTCTTGGCTATCGTACCTGTACAGATCAAGGCCAACAAAGGCAGCAAGATATTAACCACGTATGCATTCTTAGACCCCGGCAGCACGGCCACTTTCTGTTCTGAGCGACTCATGAGGGAGCTAAAGGTCAGAGGAAGAAGTGCCAAATTTCTCTTGAAAACAATGAACCAAGAAAAATTTGTTGACAGTCACATCATCTCAGGACTGGAGATAGCAGCACTCAACAGTAACACCTACTTCAAATTACCTGATGTGTATACACAGTATAGGATGCCAGTGACTCGTGATAACATTCCACGACAGGAAGAGTTAAGTGCCTGGTCTCATCTCAGCTCTGTTGAAATTCCTGTCATTGATGCTGATGTGGAACTGCTAATCGGAACCAATGTTCCTAAGGTAATGGAACCGTGGGAGGTGGTAAACAGCAATGGTGAAGGACCGTATGCCATCAAAACCCTACTGGGCTGGGTTATTAATGGACCACTGAGAGGAGGCAGTGATATTAACAGCAGCTGTCATACCATTACTGCTAACCGAATATCCATTGCTCACATTGAAGAACTGCTGGTAAAGCAATACAACCACGATTTCAATGAAAAATCAACAGATGAAAAGCCAGAAATGTCCAGAGAAGATCTTAAATTCATGGATATTATGAACAGCTCGGCTGAACTTAATAATGGACATTATTGCTTGAGATTACCATTCAGAAATGATGATGTTGTCATGCCCAATAATCGCCACGTTGCTGAGCAGAGGATCCGCTGTCTGAAAAGGAAAATGCAGAAAGAGGTTACATTCAAAGAAGAATACACTCAGTTTCTCAGTGATGTCATAATTAAAGGTTATGCAGAGAGAGTGCCAGAACACCAGCTGGACGGAAAAGCAGGCAAAGTCTGGTACATCCCGCATCATGGCGTGCGCCATCCAAAGAAGGGAACCATGAGAGTGGTGTTTGATTGCGGTGCAAGTTTTAAAGGCACCTCTCTCAACAGTCAGCTACTGCAGGGGCCGGACTTGACAAATTCTGTTTGGAGTTCTCACAAGGTTTCGTCAAGAACCTATTGCAGTGATGGCAGATATACAGGCAATGTACCACCAAGTCAACGTTACAAAACAGGATGTAGACTTCCTTCGCTTCCTCTGGTGGCCGGATGGCGATCTGGCACAATGTCTCACTGAGTACAGAATGACAGTTCATCTGTTTGGCGCAATATCATCACCTAGCTGTGCTAGCTTTGCCTTAAGAAGGGTCGCTGAGGACAACAGGGCAGTATTTCCATCATATGTCATTGATACCATCAAGCACAATTTTTATGTGGACGACTGCTTGAAGTCCGTGTCTTCAGAAGCTGAAGCCACAGCATTGGTGAGAGATCTGACAGCTGTATGTTGTTTGGGAGGCTTTCAGCTGGTAAAATGGATAGCAATAACAGATCAGTGCTGGAATCCATTGAAGTGGAAAAACGGGCCAAAGAACTAAAAGAATTGGACTTTGACAGAGATAGTCTCCCTGTTGAGAGAACACTGGGGTTGCAGTGGTGCGCAGAAACCGACACCTTCAGGTTCAAGATGACAGTCCAAGAAAGACCATGCACAAGACGAGGTATTTTGTCTATTGTGAGTTCAGTGTATGACCCCATTGGATTTTTGGCCCCCTTTACCTTACCTGCCAGGTTGATGTTGCAAAACCTTTGTAGGCTGAACTACAGTTGGGACGAACATATCCCCCAAAGCTACCAGCAGCAGTGGGTCAGGTGGCTAGAAGATTTAAAAAGGCTCAGCACATTCAGCGTGCCACGATGCATAAAGCCCAAAGATTTTGGACAACTCATAAGTGCCCAATTGCACCATTTTTCCGACGCCAGTGAGGATGGGTACGGCACGGTTTCCTACCTTCGTCTGCTGAATGAACAGAACCAGGTTCACCTGGCTTTCAGCCTGGGAAAGGCACGAGTTGCTCCAGTAAAGAAAGTGACAATTCCTAGGATGGAACTAACAGCTGCTGTGCTTGCAGTGAGGGTCGACAGGATGTTGAAAGCGGAGCTGCAGTTGAATCTGGAAAGTTCTATCTTCTGGACAGATAGTACAACTGTGTTAAAATACATCGGGAATGAAACCAAGCGCTTTCACACCTTCGTGGCTAACAGGATTTCTGCTATAAGAGAAGCTACTGTCGTCTCACAATGGAGGTACGTGGACACCAAGCAGAACCCAGCTGATGAGGCCTCTCGTGGCGTCAAGGTTGAGTATCTTCTTACAGCCAGCAGATGGATCCACGGCCCAGACTTTCTTTTCAAGAGTGAAAGAGAATGGCCCACTAACATTGTGGAGTCCATTTCCATCAGCAGTGACGACCCAGAGGTTAAAGGAGAGGCCATAGTAAATACTGTGATCATCAATGATGCACCAAAAGCAACAACTCAGCTACTGAACTACTCTTCTTCATGGAAAAAGTTGAAGACCTCAGTAGCTTGGTTTCTCCAACTGAAAAAAGTGTTGCAGTTGTTGAGTCAGAAGAGGAAGGAAATGGAAGCTTCGGTGTCGAGCAAGGGGTTCGACACAATTCAACAAAAGAATGAAGTTGAAAGAGCCATGAGGGCATTTAGAACCGCACTGGGTGGTCAAACCTTGTCTCTCGAAGATACTCTTACAGCTGAGAGTGCCATCATTCAGTATTGCCAACTAGAAAGGTTCAGCGGTGAAATAGCTGCACTGAAAGCTGGAACATCTGGAGTGAAGAAAAGCAGTCACATTTACAAACTCGACCCAGTGCTGGAAAATGGGCTTTTGAGAGTGGGAGGACGGCTCAGCAAAGCAGCTATGCCAGATGACATGAAACATCCAGTCATTCTTGCTAAAGATCAGCACATCTCCACTCTCATCATACGCCACATTCATGAACAGCTGGGACATTGCGGAAGAAATCACCTGCTTTCCAGACTTCGCCAACGTTATTGGATCACTAACGCAAATTCTGCCGTCAGAAGGCTCCTTTCTTCTTGTGTTATGTGCAGACGCTACAGGGGAAAGCTGGGGGAACAAAAGATGGCAGATTTGCCAAAAGAGAGACTTCAACCTGACCTCCCACCATTTACAAATGCGGGTGTTGATTATTTCGGCCCTTTTGAGGTGAAGGTAGGCCGCAGCCTCATCAAACGCTACGGCGTCATATTCACTTGTATGGCCAGTAGGGCTGTGCATTTGGAAATGGCATATTCTTTGGACACCAGTTCTTGCATCAATGCACTGCGCAGATTCATTTCTAGAAGAGGCCAAGTCTTACATCTCAGGTCAGATAACGGAACTAACTTTGTGGGGGCAGAGCGTGAGCTGAGGGAAGCTCTGTCTGCACTTAACCACAAGAAAATTCAAGGTGCATTACTTCAGTCTGGAGTCAAATGGAGCTTTAACACTCCTGTTGCATCCCATCATGGAGGAGTATGGGAAAGAATCATTCGGATGGTCCGAAAGGTACTGAACTCTGTACTTCAGCAGCAACACACAGACGATGAAGGATTGCAAACTCTTCTGTGCGAGGTGGAAGCCATACTGAATGATCGTCCACTCACAAAGATCTCAGATGATCCTAATGATTTAGAACCCTTGACTCCAAATCACATCCTGTTGTTGAAAGGCAAACCCGCTTTACCACCTGGCCTTTTTGAGAAAGGTGACCTTTATTCTAGACGACGTTGGAGACAAGTTCAGTTCCTGGCAGATCTGTTCTGGCACCGATGGATTCGTGAGTACCTACCTCTGTTGCAGGAGCGACAACAGTGGATAAAGGACAAGAGAAGCTTTGTCGCTGGAGATATCGTTCTTGTGGCGGACTCGACTGCTCCTCGCGGATCCTGGCTGTTAGGGAGGATACTGCAGACTTTTCCGGGCACAGGAGGGCTCGTACGGTCTGTCAAAGTTCAAACCAAGCACAATATATTGGAGCGACCAATTACGAAGATTTGTCTTCTGCTGGAAGCTGATGAACTATCTTGTGACTCACGTCGTACACATCAAGCTGATTCTATGGACATATGAACATTACCAATTGGGATATATAAAAAAAAAAAAAAAAGGAGAATGCTTGTAATTGGCTTCAGTTGTTCTGTTGTGTTGAATTGTTATGTTATTATACAGTAACAATTAGGGGCCGGTGTGTTGCAGCCAATTTGTGGGTGTGTCAGTGGTGAGGCACTATGGTTGCTATGGGTTACCTGCACACCTGTGGGCTTGGGTGGTTAATCAGGCAGACAAAGGTTAGATGAGGGAGACACAGCTCAGTAGTGTCAGGGAATCAGGATCAGGGAAGCCACACAGTTTTTCAACCGTGTCTGTGTGTGTGAGAGGTGCTGAATGAGTTTTGTATCACCGTCTTAGCATTTTTGTATGAGCTCATTTTTAAGTTTAATTAGCACCCGGCTTTTTGTAGGTGTTTTAAAGATGCAAAATTAATAAAGTGTTGAACTTATTGTCAATGGAGGACCTCATGTTTCACACACCACCAGGAGTTGAGAACGACTTCAGATTCCCTCAAGTGGCCTTTTTTTGTTGGTAGCTAAATTGCCACTACACTAGTGGAACATATATGTGTACATTATACTGGTCATCTGTACTTTACTGGTTTCCAATAAAGAAAACCAATAAAAAAACATGAATGAGGAAGTGAAGCCTCAGTGAAATGAAAATGAATCCTGTGTCTGTGTTTCCTGCTTATTTATCTCTAATGGAGCCAAATATGTCATAAAATCAGTATTTTGACATCATCACATCTTTTCTCTTCCTGTTAAATAGTTTCACATGTTTGATCATAATGTGTCAGAGGCATTTACTAAAGTTCAGCCAATCAGATGTGACTTTGTGTGAGTATCCACACTGGACATATAAAAGCACACTTCACTGTGTGTGGGTCAGAGCAGCTAACAGAGCAATATGGAGAGAGATTAGAAGAGAGATGTGTTTTATATCAGAGGATAAAACAAAGAGTCTGAGCTCTGATTCATTTAAAACATCTTTGTTATCTTCAATCTATATTATTTATATTATTATCTATTTTATTATCTACCACATCAGTGTTAATAATGTTTCTGTTACACTGATTTATTATATCAGTCATGAATTATGACTGAATATTAAAAACTTGACTCATAATTTTACTGTTACATTTTATTCCTTCACATTAATCTGAAAACTTTCAAACTAAACGTAATCACTTTATAGTTTAATAAATGTTGTTTTTTAAAACTGAACATGCAGGGTATTTGTTAATTGTTTGTTTGTATAGGATTATTGACATTATTTCTATCTGCCTGTACCCTAAAACAAGGATTGACACTTGTTATGTGCACCTTTGACCACTGGGTGGCACTGTGGGACTGTGGCCGATTGTGAGTAGCTCCGTTTTCCTCTCCGGTGTTTTATTTAGTTTTCCTGACTTTCAGGTTAGTCAGGTGCCAAACTTACTGTAAGTTATGTAAGTTATGTGTCAAGCACGCACACGTTTTATTAGTGGTACAAGCCGTTATTTGAAAGGAGGTTTGTTTCCATTATATGAACCGTGTGTAACAACGGCGATGCTAGGCTGTTAGCAGCTAATAGTAGCTCTGTAAACTCCAGTATATTCTACTTTGTGTTATTTATTTTGGCTTACCTGGCTCCATCATTGCATTAGGTCATGTTATAATCTATTGTTTGAATGTGTAACCAAGCGGAATTATTTTAGCTCTCTGTGGGAACAATATAAAACTAGTGGAACATATATCTGTACATTATACTGATTAGTAGAGAGATGTGTTTTATATCAGAGGATAAAACTTTGTTTCCATGTTCAGAACAAAGAGTCTGAGCTCTGATTCATTTAAAACATCTTTGTTAACTTAAATCTAAATGATTTATATTATTATCTATTTTATTATCTATCACATTACAAGTAAAAACACTTCGTCTAGAAATGGGTAAAAAAGGTGGAGGATTAAAATAAAGAGATGATGTTGTCCTCCTTTCCTCCCTCCTTTCCTCCTTTCCTTCCTTCCTTCTTTTCCTAACCAGACTGAGACTGGGACGTTGTAGTCTTGCAGGTTGTTTAAAAGTTGTTGGGAAACATCCAGATGGTTTGTGTGAATGTGGTAAACTGTGAAACATGTTTTGTTCTCATGTAACAAATATAGAAGTGAAAGGCAGAAGTTATTTAAAGAGTTTTCACATTTGGCTTTTTCTCTTAAATCCATGTTTGGAACAGAGCAGAACATTGAATGTGTTGGGAGAGCAGTTATAAAGTATCTCCATTCTACTCTCCTTTCCTTCCTCCCTTCTTTCCTCCCTCCTTTCCTTCATCTGTTGGGAGAGCAGTTATAAAGTATCTCCATTCTACTGGACTATATGTGAAAATATAGGATGATGGTTATCTTACGCCTGTAGAGGGCAGCATTACGCTCTTTTACATACAGCCTGACACAACTTTATTAGAAGAAGAAAATGGCTTCCTCCCTCTCTTTTTTTTATTTTTTATTTGGCTTCCTCCCTCTCACCCTCCTTTAAAACTAGTTTATTTAATTAATCTTTAATAATGATTCCTTTTATTTGATCTATTACTGTGAGCTCCTCCCTTCTTTATGCTCTTAAAGGAGCCGGGCATAACAAGTAGGGGCTCATGTAGTTAAGAACCTGGGACATGTTGAAGTGTTGGGTGAGTTTGAGCAGTGTATTTGGTTTGAGAAGCTCACAGTGATAGTTTCCTTTGTTTAAGTTGAGCAGGTAGGGTTTGAGACTCCTTTAGTTCTTTCCTTCCTTCCTTCCTTCCTCCCCCCTTCCTTCCTATGTAGGGTTTGAGACTCCTTTAGTTATTTTCTTCCTTCCTTCCTTCCTCCCCCCTTCCTTCCTAGGTAGGGTTTGAGACTCCTTTAGTTCTCTATGATGTTGAACTGCATATAATGTGTGTAGCCAAGGTGAATGGTGAGTGTGGGTTCCTTCTAGGGTTGCAAAGGGGTGGAAAGTTTCCGGTAAATTTCCATGGGAAGTTAAGCTGGGGAATTTTGGAAATATTCCAAATTGCAAATTCCAAACTGAGCTGTTGAAGTTATATTAAATTATACAATTATTTATAATTTAATATTAAAAAAACAACTAAATGTTATTATTCTTAATGGTTTCACACACAACTCTGAAAAAATACAACAATGTGTCTGTGAAGCTACACATCCCTGAGGGGGATGTGTCCAATGTACCCTGGTGGAGATACAACTCATAAAATCCAAAATATACAAGATGTTTTTAAAACTATTAGTTATTGTTATTTACTTAGGTGCAAATGATATAACTAGTAACATCAAAGTTCCACTCCTGTCTATGAAAGTAATATTTACTGTATAAATTGTGGTTTATTTGGTTTTGACCAGTTTTATTTTTTCCACCATAAGGCTAAATATAGCACTTACATATAAAAATATCCCTAAATATATATTACCATATAATGTCATCAAAAGCACAGGCTCAAAAGTCTGGCTTCAAGTTGTGTGCTCTGGGCTCAAAAGTGTGGTCTAGGATTGTAGAACATCTGTGCATGTGATGGAGGAATGCACAGTGCATGTAGGGGGCGTGGTCTCAGATAGCATAGATATTCAACTGTACTGCATGATGATGTTGTTTTAGTCAGGATTATGCTAAAATATTATTTTACACAACTATATTTAAGTTCCCTAATAAAAACATACCTTCAGTTTAGTAAATTCCCAGTTTATTCCCGTTACTTCCCATTAATTCCCATGGAAAGTTTCCAAGTTTGAAAATTCCCGGAATTTTGCAACCCTAGTTCCTTCCTTCCTTCCTTCCTTCCTTCCTTCCTTCCTTCCTTCCTTCCACATGGTGAGTGTGGGTTATGCAGTATACAGCTGTGTGATGGTTGTAGATGAGCAGCTGGGCCATTTGTTGTCTGGCTGGAGCATTTTATTGTGTCCCCAGGTCGGCTGTAGCAGCAGTCATCTCACAAAGAGGCTGTTGCTTTGTTTTCCTTCCTTCCTTCCTTCCTTCCTTCCTTCCTTCCTTCCTTCCTTCCCTCCTCCTTGGCTGTAGCAGCAGTCATCTCACAAAGAGGCTGTTGCTTTGTTTTCAGAGCTGTTTGTTATTTTTGTGTGTTGTCTGAGCGGCTGGCAGCATTTGGCTCAGGAGCACCCCGAAGTATTGGCTGGGGCAATTTGTCTTCCTCAATACAGACGGTTTGTAGGTGCATAAGTACCCACCACCGCTACACACATGAAGACTTCCTTCCTTCCTTCCTTCCTCCTTTTCTTCCATCCTTCCCTCCTCCATTCCTTCCTTCCTCCCTCCTTTCATCCCTTCCCTCCTCCTTTCCTTCCTTCCTCACTCCTTTCCTTCCTCCTTTTTCTCCTTCTTCCTCCCTCCTTTCTTTCCTTCCTCCTTTTTCTCCTTCTTCCTCCCTCCTTTCCTTCCTCCTTTTTCTCCTTCTTCCTCCCTCATTTTCTTCCTTCCTTCCTTCCTCCTTTCCTTCCTTCCCTCCTCCTGTCCTTCCTTTTTCCTCCCTTCCATCCTCCTTTCCTTCCTTCTTTCTCTGTTCCATCCTTCTTTCTCTCTCCTTTCCTTCCTTCTTCCTCCCTTCCATCCTCCTTTCCTTCGTTCTTTCTCTGTTCCTTCCTTCTTTCTCCCTTCTTCCCTCCTTTCCTTCCTTCTTCCTCCCTTCCTAACTTCCTTCCTTGACTCGAGGACAACAGGAGGGTTAAGAAAGATCTCCTGATTCACCTCATCTCCAAGATCATCACAGAAACATCTCCACTCAGCCTCTAGGGGTCGCCCAAGAGCCAGTTCATCTGTCAGTGAGGCATGTTCCAGGGACTTCTTCCTCCCTCCTTTCCTTCCTTCCTTCCTTCCTTCCTTCCTTCCTTCCTTCCTTCCTTCCTTCCTTCCTTCCTCCTTTTCATGTTCCAGGGACAAATGGCAGGTTTGATCCAGCCAGGATTTGTCATTCATGTAAGAACAAGGGACACTGGAAAGGGGAATGTCCAATCAGTAAGGCAGGACAGAAATCAGCTGACTCCAGTGTGTATGAGTCTGATCTTCCTGTAAAGGCTGCTTCACCTAAAAGTGTTAATGAGATGTATGCACTCTTTTTCTTCCTTCCCTCCTCCTTTCCTTCCTTCCTTTCTTTCCCTCCTCCTTTCCTTCCTTCCTCCCTTTCCCTCCTCCTTTCCTTCCTTCATCCCTCCTTTCCTTCCTTCCTTCCCTCCTCCTTTCCTCCCTCCTTTTCTTCCTTCCTCCTTTCCTTCCTTCCTTCCTCCCTCCTTTCCTTCCTTCCTTCTCTTCTGAAAGATGTATGCACCGCTTGTTTCAGATGGTTTTGGGTCCTTGGATGGAAAGACAAGACCCCTGTTTCCTTCCTTCCTTCCCTCCTAGTAGTGGGGCTACTGAGAGTCTCATTGTGGAGAGATGTCCTTCCCCCCTCCTTTCCTCCTTTCCTTCCTTCCTTCCCTCCTAGTAGTGGGGCTACTGAGAGTCTCATTGTGGAGAGCATTTAGCCTTTTTCAACCAGGACTGCTACTAGTGGTGAAGCTCCTGTACTTGGTGTTGGGTTGGTTCCTCTGTTGGTTCCTCTGTTGGTTCCTCTGTTGGTTCTTGTGCATCATTTTCATCTCTTCTCTGATCTGGTTTGTTGAGGTTGATATGCGTGTACGTCCCCAACTGCCAATCCAAGGCATAGACATTATTCTGGGGAACAACTTGGCTGGTGTGAGGGTCTGGAAAGATGGTCCACCACTAGCTTCATTACACATTAACAGTGAATATATTCAGTTTATGCTTTATGAAGAATTCAAAGGAAAGTAAAGAGTGAGACTACCAACCCGGTTCTGACCTGGTTAAAAACATTTCTCTTTTCATGAGCTGCAGTACTTTTACTGTAATACTGCATACTACATCACTATAATACTGCAGTACTTTTACTGTAATACTGCATACTACATCACTATAATACTGCAGTACTTTTACTGTAATACTGCATACTACATCACTATAATACTGCAGTACTTTTACTGTAATACTGCATATTACATCACTATAATACTGCAGTACTTTTCCTTGTAATGTAGTATTAGTACATGAGTGTATTAGTAGTTTTACTGCAGTAAAGTATCAGAGTACTTCTTCCAGTACTGTTAGTAGTAATAATATGAAGCTAACAGCAGCAGTTCTTCTTTAAGCAGCCTGCTGAATGTTTTTAGTTCAGAGTCACTTTGCAGGAACTAGTTTAACCTGTTATATGACACAGCACCTGGCAGGTATTTTTCTCTTTTTTCATTTCCTGTTTTTTGCACCCATTTATAACTTTTCACTGTGACGCAGATATGTTCTCCGTGTGAAGCTTGGGTAAGTGACAGTTTTCAGTTATTTGACAGTAAAAAGTGTAAAAAGTAAAAAGTGAAGCTGCTGTTAGTGTTGAGAGGAGCTCAGCTCAGTTAACAGCTGACTCTGATTAGTCCAGGACTGAGTGGGAATCAACTTTTGATCCAGAACAGACTCAGACGGTTTGTAGTTGTTCCTTTTTCTCTCAGTCCAACATTTTGTCAGTTTGGTCTTTCTATAATATTCTCTAAACAGGCTGCAGGTAGAGGACTGCTCCTTGCTGAAATAGTCATGTTATGTCTAGTATGAAGAGAAAAGGGTAGAGCTGGTGCTGAAATAGGCAACACTCTTACTCTGCTTCCCTGTTGTGTATAAACGGTACAGAACCGGCTGCAGAGGGAACCGGTTCAGAGTCGGATCAATGCTCACACGGTGGGACAGAGAGTACAGTACAGTGTGTTTTAACAAATAATCATCAGTAAAATGTTTAATGTCCACACAGTAAAATAAAAGATCAACACAATATACATGTATGTATTCAGACTAATATAAGCTCTATTAAAGTGAAATTATAATCATAATGATAATATGAAGAATAAGTTGAGGCCTACATGATGATCCTGCAGTCCTAATATAAAGTATAAAGTATAAATAGAGAGGGAGAGGGAGGAGGTCACAGGAAGACAAACAGCATCATCAGCTTTGTGAATTTGTGGTCAGAAAAGCTTGAGAAAGAACAGCAGGACAGCTTGAACTTCATTTATTGTTCAGAGAGAAAAAGACAGGTGAGAAATGATGTTGGATTAGATTCCTGTCCAGTGAAATAGTGTGGTGTTACACAGGTACAGATGTCATTACTCTGATGTCATTAGATTAGTAGAGAATGAATGACTGATCTTTGTCAGAGAGCAGCAGCAGGGTAACAAGGTGGAGGAGAGAGGGAGTCATGTGACTCATTTCACTTGTGAGGAAACTCTGAATGAAGTCAGTCTGCTGCTTCAGCTTTACTGTCATCACACAATCCAGGACTGTACAGTGAAATGCAGCTGAGACACAAACACATGTCATTAGAATGAGAGAAGTGAAATAAAGCAGTTAGAGTGAGTTTGTGAGGTCCAGCTGCTGCAGTGTGATCCAACAGTCCTGCAGTAAATCCTCCTTCATCAAGCTTTAATGTTCACTTTGTGTTCATTCAGCTTCTTGCTCATTTTGGAGGCTGCACTTTGGGCTGCTGTTGAATGATATTGTTCTACTGAGAGCTGTTTCTCATATTTAGTCCATTTCTATCAATGAGGGTGGACTAAATAATAGAAACAGCTGATGTTCAGAGCATCAGAGAACAGTAGAGAGAACAGTAGAGAGTCAGTGATGCAGGAACCTGAAGCTGTTCACCTGTTCCACCTCAGCTCCTTTCATGTAGACACACTCATGTGTCTTCACCTCCTGTCTCCTAAAATCTATCAGCTGATTGGTTTAGCTGATGTTGAGCAGCAGCCTGTCAGATGTTTGTCTCCTGGCTGTTTGTAATGGATGGTGGTGTGGTCCCTCCTCCAGCTGTCAGTAGAAGCACATTTGATGTTTGTAGACTTTGACAGTGAAGTGATGATGAAGTGACAGCAGCCTCACATCAGATGGACTTATGAAGGAGAATCAGCAGCATCTTCTCTCTCTGTGTTTCCTCCACAGCTGAAGCTCCAAAGTCTCTGTGACTGGATGTGAACTGAGCAGCTGAACATCTTCCATGTTGTAGTGAGTGAGTGCAGCTCTCCCAGCAGCTGTTTCTCTGCTATGGATCAGTGTGAGGACAGAGAGGAGGGAGTCCCTCCCTCTAAAAGCTCTCTGTGTGGGGAACATGACAGCCAGACCAAAGCTCAGAGGTGAGATGAGGATCTCTAACTGTCCATCACTGTTCTCCACTCACATCACTCCACCATCATTATTCACACTCACTGTCACATCTGACACTCAACTACTGAATAATAAGTCACAATAACTCAGAATGAACTACTAACTTTGTGAGTTAACAAAGAGCTCAACCACTGATTAGTCAACTAATCAACTAAGATGAGACAGCATCTTTCATCAGATGACATTTTGATGAACAGGAGAACGTTTCTCATCCACTGTCTTCTTACTGATTTTCATTCTGCTTCTAAAACTTCAGCTGCTGACAGTCTGCTCAAAATTCATCTTTTTAAACTCTTTGATTTGTTGTTTGTTTGTATCAGGATGCAGCAGCAGAGAGCAGACTCTCCTGAACCCAGCTGTGTGTCCATGAAGAGTGACTGGTCTATGGGTATTCCTCTTTTCTTTAAAGATGGACAACCTGCTGATGGAAGGTAAGAATTTAAAAATGAAGTTTAGTATGGGTGTAACCCAGTAGAAACAGAGTTCCTTATTTTTATTAAATAGAATTTAATTTAATTTAAGATTTATTAATAAATACTTTTATTGTCCTACTACTTTCTGGTTCACCAAACTATGTTTATTTGAAGTTATTTGATTGATTTATATGCCTGTCAAGATTATTTAATTGTTATTTGCCAAATCACTGTTTGGGCTGAATAAACCTCCTGTGTTATGTGGGGCGGAGCAGGTGAACCAGGCTCAGACAACACAGACAGGTTAAATGGAAACAGGTGAAAACCAGCAGGAAACTTAGCTGATACCCGTCTGCTGCTTCAAAAGGCCCCAAAGGTGTTACCCAAAAAAACCCCACTATGTTCTTAATACAGCAAATTTGTATCACAACTCGCTTCACTGCTATGCATCATGGGAATTCTGAGGCATTTTTATATTTTACATTGTTAATTTTTTATTTGTATCAGCTGTGTGTCCGAGGACAGTGACGACTCCATAGAGCGTCCTCCTCACTTTAAAGATGGACAACCTGCTGATGGAAGGTAAGAATTTAACATCCAGTAATCAGAGCAGCATTTACAGGAGTTCATTTAAAAATTACTGTGAGAAGTGCTGATGGATGATGGCTTGTTGCCTTTCAAGACTTTGTCAATAAAAATTAAGCAGTGCATGTCTCACCAGTAGTTAATCTGAGTCCAGTGGTTTTACAGCTTGGATGAGCTGATTCCTGCAGGGCAAGGGACATTAACATAACTATGATCCATCATCCGTTTCTCGATCTTACACAGATATGTAATCCAGTAATCAGAGCAGCATTTACAGGGGCTCATTTAGTCATCATGACAGAACATCTTTAATAAGCTGAGTGCAGATTTGAGTCATTAATGTCCTTAAACGTGATGTTTTCTCCACAGAGTTCAGCAGCAGAGCTCAGAGGTTCCCAGTGATCAGTCTGCACAGCAGCATCAAACACAGCTGGAGTCCATATTTATGGTGTGTACATGTACAAACACACCTTTTACTATTAACTCCATCAACCACAGATGAAATAGTAAAGTAGCATTCAGGTCCTAACAGTGTCCATGCTGCTCTGTTTAGACCAGCAGGCCTTCAGACTGACACATGAATCACATGTTGTGTTCTACCAGTTTAAATGAAATGTTCACTTTATCTTTCTGTTCCAGCTGCTGGAGGAGAACATCCTCACTTTTGTGAAGAACGAGCTGAAGAGAGTCCAGAGGGGTCTGAGTCCAGATTACCCAGAATGCTTAGAGAGTCAGAGTGAGGATGAGGAGGTGTTGGACGGTGAGGAGGAAGAGCAGAGGAGGACCAGCAGAGAGGCTTTTCTGAAGATCACACTGCACTTCCTGAGGAGAATGAAGCAGGAGGAGCTGGCTGAGCGTCTGCAGAGCAGTAAGAGGATTTTAACAGATTTAACATGATGGAGAGGAAATGGAGGCAACATGGGAGAGGTTTATATTTCAAACTCTGCTGTAAATATGCTGCACACATCTGCATCAGATCAGAGGCTGTTTGTCCTCCACTGATGAGCTGAATAAAACTGATGGAGGAGGAAAAACTACACAGACACACTTACATGTTCAGATTTCTAGACTTTCTGTAGGATCCACTCACTGATTTCATTTGTTGTTTGTTCATTCAGGAGCTCGTGCTGCAAAGTGTCGACGTAAACTCAAGTCTAACCTGGAGAAGAAGTTCCAGTGTGTGTTTGAGGGGATCGCTAAAGCAGGAAACCCAACCCTTCTGAATCAGATCTACACACCGCTCTACATCACAGAGGGAGGGACTGCAGAGGTCAATGATGAACATGAGGTCAGACAGATTGAAACAGCATCCAGGAAACCAGACAGACCAGAAACAACAATCAGACAAGAAGACATCTTTAAAGCCTCACCTGGAAGAGATGAACCAATCAGAACAGTGATGACAAAGGGAGTGGCTGGCATTGGGAAAACAGTCTTAACACAGAAGTTCACTCTGGACTGGGCTGAAGACAAAGCCAACCAGGACATAGACTTCACATTTCCATTCACTTTCAGAGAGCTGAATGTACTGAAAGAGAAAAAGTACAGCTTGGTGGAACTTGTTCATCACTTCTTTACTGAAACCAAAGAAGCAGGAATCTGCAGGTTTGAAGAGTTCCAGGTTGTGTTCATCTTTGATGGTCTGGATGAGTGTCGACTTCCTCTGGACTTCCACAACACTGAGATCCTGACTGATGTTACAGAGTCCACCTCAGTGGATGTGCTGCTGACAAACCTCATCAGGGGGAAACTGCTTCCCTCTGCTCGCCTCTGGATAACCACACGACCTGCAGCAGCCAATCAGATCCCTCCTGAGTGTGTCGGCATGGTGACAGAGGTCAGAGGGTTCACTGACCCACAGAAGGAGGAGTACTTCAGGAAGAGATTCAGAGATGAGGAGCAGGCCAGAACCATCATCTCCCACATCAAGACATCACGAAGCCTCCACATCATGTGCCACATCCCAGTCTTCTGCTGGATCACTGCTACAGTTCTGGAGCATGTGTTGAAAAGCAGAAAGAGAGGAGAGCTGCCCAAGACCCTGACTGAGATGTACATCCACTTCCTGGTTCTTCAGTGCAAACTGATGAAGGTCAAGTATGATGGAGGAGCTGAGACAGATCCACACTGGAGTCCAGAGAGCAGGAAGATGATTGAGTCTCTGGGAAAACTGGCTTTTGAGCAGCTGCAGAAAGGCAACCTGATCTTCTATGAATCAGACCTGACAGAGTGTGGCATCGATATCAGAGCAGCCTCAGTGTGCTCAGGAGTGTTCACAGAGATCTTTAAAGAGGAGAGAGGGCTGTACCAGGACAAGGTGTTCTGCTTCGTCCATCTGAGCCTTCAGGAGTTTCTGGCTGCTCTTCATGTCCATCTGACATTCATCAAGTCTGGAGTCAATCTGCTGGCAGAAAAACAAACAACGTCCTGGTCTTGGTTGCCTGAAGTGTTCCGAGGCAAACCAACACGTTTCTACCAGAGTGCTGTGGACGAGGCTCTAAAGAGTCCAAATGGACACCTGGACTTGTTCCTCCGCTTCCTCCTGGGTCTTTCACTGCAGACCAATCAGACTCTCCTACGAGGTCTGCTGACACAGGCAGGAAGTAGCTCACAGACCAATCAGGAAACAGTCGAATACATCAAGAAGAAGCTCAGTGAGAATGTGTCTGCAGAGAGAATCATCAATCTGTTCCACTGTCTGAATGAACTGAATGATCATTCTCTAGTGGAGGACATCCAACAGTACCTGAGATCAGGAAGTCTCTCCACAGATAAACTGTCTCCTGCTCAGTGGTCAGCTCTGGTCTTCATCTTACTGTCATCAGGAAAAGATCTGGACGTGTTTGACCTGAAGAAATACTCTGCTTCAGAGGAGGCTCTTCTGAGGCTGCTGCCATTGGTCAAAGCCTCCAACAAAGCTCTGTAGGTGCACACAGAACTATCCAGATTAATGTAGTTTCATCTTTGTTAAAGTAAAATTTACAACTGATTTCATTTGTTCTACTGATTCTTCATCAGGCTGACTTACTGTAAGCTCTCAGAGAGAAGCTGTGCAGCTCTGTCCTCAGTTCTCAGCTCCCAGTCCTCTAGTCTGAGAGATCTGGACCTGAGTAACAACAACCTGCAGGATTCGGGAGTGGAGCAGCTTTCTGCTGGACTGGAGAGTCCAAACTGTGGATTGGAAACTCTCAGGTCAAATCATGTCACAGTTTATATTTGATATATTTTTATAACTATGAGGTCCAGCTTCTCTAATGTCAGGATTTCTGATTCACAGATGTTTTCTAACAGGGTTTTATTATTCACAGGAAAGAACATGTTTTAATTTTCCAGTTTATCTTTCTTTGATTCAGGTTTATATTCTTTATGGCACACATACATGATCACTGGCTGAGACAGAGAAACTGATCTTTGCTTTGATATCATGGGATTTAGATCTGTTGATCACTGATTATCATATTTAACTGTCATGTCTCCAATATGTTTAGAATAGAACAACAAAGATTTAAAATAGTGTTGAGAAGATCATTTTTATCGAGCATCACAAAGAGTCCAGAATCAGCTTTTTAACAGAGTTTATTTATTGTCTTATTCATTATTATATCTCCAGACTGACTGACTGTAACCTCTCAGACAGAAGCTGTGCAGCTCTGTCCTCAGTTCTCAGCTCTCAGTCCTCTAGTCTGAGAGATCTGGACCTGAGGAACAACAACCTGCAGGATTCAGGAGTGAAGCAGCTGTGTGCTGCACTGGAGAGTCCACACTGTGGACTGGAAACTCTCCTACTGCCATCAGAAAAAGATCAGGATGTGTTTGACCTGAAGAAATACTCTGCTTCAGAGGCGGTTCTTCTGAGGCTGCTGCCAATGGTCAAAGCCTCCAAAAAAGCTCTGTACGTACTCAGATAGTTGATATTAATTATTATTTAGATATTTTGCCGTATTTTTTATTTTTATTTAATTTAAATACGTAACATTTTGCCTATTTTATTACTTTATATTTCCAGGCTGACTGACTGTAATCTCTCAGAGAGAAGCTGTGCAGCTCTGTCCTCAGTTCTCAGCTCCCAGTCCTCTAGTCTGAGAGATCTGGACCTGAGTAACAACAACCTGCAGGATTCAGGAGTGGAGCAGCTTTCTGCTGGACTGGAGAGTCCACACTGTGGACTGGAAACTCTCAGGTCAGATCATGACACAGTTTATATTTGATATATTTTTATAACTATGAGGTCCAGCTTCTCTAATGTCAGGATTTCTGATTGACAGATGTTTTCCAACAGGGTTTTATTATTCACAGGAAAGAAAATGTTTGAATTTTCCAGTTTATCTTTCTTTGATTCAGGTTTATATACTTTATGGCACACATACATGATCACTGGCTGAGACAGAGAAACTGATCTTTGCTTTTATATCATGGGATTTAGATTATTACATGTTTGTTCATCATTGATTAATTGATGGCTGTGGCTCAGGAGGTAGAGCGGTCGTCCTCCAATTGGATTGGCGCTTCCATTCCCGGCTCCTCCAGTCCACATATCGATGTGTCCTTGGCAAGACACTTAACCCCACATTGCTGCCGTTGCTGCGCTAACGGTGTATGAATGAGAATGAATGGTTAAATTCCTCTGATGAGCAGGTTGGCACTCTGCGTTGTAGCTCCTGCCATCAGTGTATGAATGTGTGTGAAAGGGTGAATGACATGTAATGTAAAGCGCTTTGAGTGGTCGCAAACACTAAAAAGGCGCTATATAAGTAGAGTCCATTTACCATTGATTCTGTCATATTTAACTGTCATGTCTCCAATATGTTTAGAATAGAACAACAAAGATTTAAAGTAGTGTTGAGAAGATCATTTTTATCGAGCATCACAAAGAGTCCAGAATCAGCTTTTTAACAGAGTTTATTTATTGTCTTGTTCATTATTATATCTCCAGGCTGACTGACTGTAATCTCTCAGAGAGAAGCTGTGCAGCTCTGTCCTCAGTTCTCAGCTCCCAGTCCTCTAGTCTGAGAGATCTGGACCTGAGGAACAACAACCTGCAGGATTCAGGAGTGGAGCAGCTTTCTGCTGGACTGGAGAGTCCACACTGTGGTCTGGAAACTCTCAGGTCAGATCATGACACAGTTTATATTTGATATATTATTCTAAACTATGAGGTCCAGCTTCTCTAATGTCAGGATTTCTGATTGACAGATGTTTTCCAACGGGGTTTTATTATTCACAGGAAAGAAAATGTTTGAATTTTCCAGTTTATCTTTCTTTGATTCAGGTTTATATACTTTATGGCACATATACATGATCACTGGCTGAGACAGAGAAACTGATCTTTGCTTTTATATCATGGGATTTAGATTATTACATGTTTGTTCATCATTGATTAATTGATGGCTGTGGCTCAGGAGGTAGAGCGGTCGTCCTCCAATTGGATTGGTGGTTAGATTCCCGGCTCCTCCAGTCCACATGTCAATGTGTTCTTGGCAAGACACTTAACCCCACATTGCTGCCGTTGTTGGCTAACGGTGTATGAATGTGAATGAATGGTTAAATTCCCCCTGATGAGCAGGTTGGCACTCTGCGTTGTAGCTCCTGCCATCAGTGTATGAATGTGTGTGAAAGGGTGAATGACATGTAATGTAAAGCGCTTTGAGTGGTCGCAAAGACTAGAAAGGCGCTATATAAGTAGAGTCCATTTACCATTGATTCTGTCATATTTAACTGTCATGTCTCCAATATGTTTAGAATAGAACAACAAAGATTTAAAGTAGTGTTGAGAAGATCATTTTTATCGAGCATCACAAAGAGTCCAGAATCAGCTTTTTAACAGAGTTTATTTATTGTCTTGTTCATTATTATATCTCCAGACTGACTGACTGTAACCTCTCAGAGAGAAGCTGTGCAGCTCTGTCCTCAGTTCTCAGCTCCCAGTCCTCTAGTCTGAGAGATCTGGACCTGAGGAACAACAACCTGCCGGATTCAGGAGTGAAGCAGTTGTGTGCTGCACTGGAGAGTCCAAACTGTACACTGAAAACTCTCCTACTGCCATCAGAAAAAGATCAGGATGTGTTTGACCTGAAGAAATACTCTGCTTCAGAGGCGGTTCTTCTGAGGCTGCTGCCAATGGTCAAAGCCTCCAAAAAAGCTCTGTAAGTACTCAGATCGTTCGCATTAATTATTATTTAGATACCTTGCCTTCTTTTTTATTTTTATTTCATTTGAATAAGTAACATTTAGCCTGTTTTATTTCTTTATATTTCTAGACTGACTGACTGTAACCTCTCAGAGGGAAGCTGTGCAGCTCTGTCCTCAGTTCTCAGCTCCCAGTCCTCTAGTCTGAGAGATCTGGACCTGAGTAACAACAACCTGCAGGATTCAGGAGTGAAGCAGCTTTCTGCTGGACTGGAGAGTCCACATTGTGGACTGGAAACTCTCAGGTCAGATCATGACACAGTTTATATTTGATATATTATTCTAAACTATGAGGTCCAGCTTCTCTAATGTCAGGATTTCTGATTGACAGATGTTTTCCAACGGGGTTTTATTATTCACAGGAAAGAAAATGTTTGAATTTTCCAGTTTATCTTTCTTTGATTCAGGTTTATATACTTTATGGCACACATACATGATCACTGGCTGAGACAGAGAAACTGATCTTTGCTTTGATATGTAACGGATTATGGATCTTAAAGATATTGAAAATATCTCTCGTAATAAGGGGCACCACCTTCGTAAGAAGGAAAATATTTTTACTTAATTGGTTGTTTGATTAGCCAATTAATAAATCAATAAATCATAATAATTAATAAATCAATACATTTCTGAATCAGTCAAATATCTAAAGTTCGTGGCTCTACGGTTCAATAGATCCCCTGTATCACTTCAAAGAATAGACATACACCATTGATTGAGTTTTATGGATTTTATTAACTACACACTACTAATAAATGATGTATAAATAAATGTAATTATACAATGCAATATGAATTCAAGAGGTTACTCGATATAGCGACATGAATGAAAGATGATGGTGAATGATGAATTTAAATGAAGGATATGTAATTATGTGGAAACTAAGAAAACTTAACCAATAAGTTTTACTGATCCTTACTTTTAAAGGAAATTTGAATTACTCGATCTGACATCAACCCTTGATTAATGCAATATTTGGATCCTAGTTTCATTGATGGAGGGTTTCAGCTGTCCGTCCTTCAGAACCACGTGTACGCACACCAAGTGGAAGATCTCAGAGAGCGTCGCAGGTCCAGGCGGGGTGAGGATGGTCTGGGTCGGCTGGCCTTCGTCAGACTGCCTGGCTCTTGTAGTTGTCCGCTGGCAGACTTTGTTCCTCTCAGTTATGATGAGTCGTAGGGTTGACAGACGTTTATCTGCTCAAAAGTTCTCTCAGGTTGATGAAAGATGGAGGAAACGTCTAATTTAACTAGTTCTCTTTCTGGAGAGATCTCCGTGCTGGCCACACGTCAAAATCATCAAAAATGTCAAAAACAGGCTGAATGCAAAACTTAATGAAGTGTTTACTTAAAGAGCCTTTCCTCTGGACGTTGCTGGTGAAAGTTACAAGATTACAAAACTTAGGAAAACTTAGATAAAGAATAAGCAAAGATTAAGTTAAGAATGTGTGAGGTGAAGAGAAGAAAAGATGGACAGAGCAGAACCCTGTTCAGGTCCGCACAGCCCTGTTCAGGTCCGCAAAGCCCTGTTCAGGTCATGCTAAGCCGTGTTCAGGTCAGCGAAGCCACTTTCAGATGGGCGCAGCTGGTTTTTGTCCCTGGGGAGGGCTTGTGTGTCAGCCAATCAGATTCATCACAGCTACTCTGAGGATCTAATTTCCAGCTTTTTACCATGAAACTTTTCATCATCATCATTCATTCAGTATTTAATCCTGATTATAAAATGCATACTATAATCTATTAACACGGATGTATTATTCTGGCATTGACATGACATCAGCCTGATTCATCAAGCTGCCATTCATTTAAACCTGAAGAGGATTAACATGATCAAACATAACATATTGTTATTCTACTTATTCCATGATAGATAATTGATTATCAACTAATTGTAAGCATAACATCAGTGTAACACTTTCTCACATTAAACAAACATTTTCATACCAAAATTTGTGTTGATGAAAGGAGAAAGTATAATCACAGTTCTTCAAATACACATTTATCTATGATCGCTGTAATAGCTGTTACAGTGGAGGTTTCTTTAGGTAATTGATAATGATATAAGTAATTGGTATTGTTTAAACCATACTTTTCACTAAGATGTTCTGGTTTTGCTTCAAAGAAGACAGGATGGCTTACACGTGGGTCACAAACTTCTCATGAGACTAGGCAGAAGGCCAGAGTCTGCCCCCCACTCCGGGTGAAAAGTTCATTTGGGGGTCAAAGGTCATTTTTCACGCCTCGGGTTAACCTCATGACAGGAAGAATGGGGGGAAGAGGACAAGCCGGCCCATTCTTACAAAGTGAATTATTATTTAATGGCCTCCTTGCAATTAGATCAAAGCATTCCATTTGGACTGATTCTATCCCTCTGTGGATCTTTGTTCGTCCAAGAGGAAGACCCTGTCTGTCTCTATATCAGACCTGGTCCAATTTCCTCATCTGAGGGTCAAAGGTGACTCTGACCAGAGGATGTTCTGAGCAGTACTGATGCTATGTTCGCTACAGATATCGGATTTAGATCATTACATGTCTTTATCATTGATTCTGTCATATTTAACTGTCATGTCTCCAATATGTTTAGAATAGAACGACAAAGATTTAAAGTAGTGCTGAGAAGATCATTTTTATCGAGCATCACAAAGAGTCCAGAATCAGCTTTTTAACAGAGTTTATTTATTGTCTTGTTCATTATTGTATCTCCAGACTGACTGACTGTAACCTCTCAGAGAGAAGCTGTGCAGCTCTGTCCTCAGTTCTCAGCTCCCAGTCCTCTAGTCTGAGAGATCTGGACCTGAGGAACAACAACCTGCCGGATTCAGGAGTGAAGCAGCTGTGTGCTGCACTGGAGAGTCCACACTGTGGACTGAAAACTCTCCTACTGCCATCAGAAAAAGATCAGGATGTGTTTGACCTGAAGAAATACTCTGCTTCAGAGGCGGTTCTTCTGAGGCTGCTGCCAATGGTCAAAGCCTCCAAAAAAGCTCTGTAAGTACTCAGATAGTTGACATTAATTATTATTTAGATACTTTGCCGTCTTTTTTATTTTTATTTCATTTAAATAAGTAACATTTTGCCTGATTTATTTCTTTATATTTCCAGGCTGAATGACTGTAACCTCTCAGAGAGAAGCTGTGCAGCTCTGTCCTCAGTTCTCAGCTCCCAGTCCTCTAGTCTGAGAGATCTGGACCTGAGTAACAACAACCTGTCGGATTCAGGAGTGAAGCAGCTTTCTGCTGGACTGGAGAGTCCACACTGTGGACTGGAAACTCTCAGGTCAGATCATGTCACAGTTTATATTTGATATATTTTTCTAAACTATTAGGTCCAGCTTCTCTAATGTCAGGATTTCTGATTGACAGATGTTTTCCAACAGGGTTTTATTATTCACAGGAAAGAAAATGTTTGAATTTTCCAGTTTATCTTTCTTTGATTCAGGTTTATAGACTTTATGGCACACATACATGATCACTGACTGAGACAGAGAAACTGATCTTTGCTTTGATATCATGGGATTTAGATTATTACATGTTTGTTCATCATTGCTTCATTGGTGGCTGTGGCTCAGGAGGTAGTGCGGTCGTCCTCTAATTGGATTGGTGGTTAGATTCCCGGCTCCTCCAGTCCACATGTTGATGTGTCCTTGGCAAGACACTTAACCCCACATTGCTCCCGTTGTTGGCTAACGGTGTATGAATGTGAATGAATGGTTAAATTCCCCCTGATGAGCAGGTTGGCACCCTGCATGGTAGCTCCTGCCATCAGTGTATGAATGTGTGTGAAAGGGTGAATGACATGTAATGTAAAGCGCTTTGAGTGGTCGCAAAGACTAGAAAGGCGCTATATAAGTAGAGTCCATTTAGCATTGATTCTGTCATATTTAACTGTCATGTCTCCAATATGTTTAGAATAGAACAACAAAGATTTAAAGTAGTGTTGAGAAGATCATTTTTATCGAGCATCACAAAGAGTCCAGAATCAGCTTTTTAACATAGTTAATTTATTGTCTTGTTCATTATTATATCTCCAGACTGACTGACTGTAACCTCTCAGAGAGAAGCTGTGCAGCTCTGTCCTCAGTTCTCAGCTCCCAGTCCTCTAGTCTGAGAGATCTGGACCTGAGGAACAACAACCTGCCGGATTCAGGAGTGAAGCAATTGTGTGCTGCACTGCAGAGTCCACACTGCACATTGGAAACTCTCCTACTGCCATCAGAAAAAGATCAGGATGTGTTTGACCTGAAGAAATACTCTGCTTCAGAGGCGGTTCTTCTGAGGCTGCTGCCAATGGTCAAAGCCTCCAAAAAAGCTCTGTAAGTACTCAGATAGTTGGATTTAATTATTATTATTTAGAAACTCTGCCGTCTTAAATGTTGTTTTAAAAAAAAAAAAGTAACCTAATCCTATTGTTTTTTTCATTCTATTTCCAGACTGACTGACTGTAAGCTCTCAGAGAGAAGCTGTGCAGCTCTGTCCTCGGTTCTCAGCTCCCAGTCCTCTAGTCTGAGAGATCTGGACCTGAGTAACAACAACCTGCAGGATTCAGGAGTGAAGCAGCTTTCTGCTGGACTGGAGAGTCCAGACTGCGGACTGGAATCTCTCAGGTCATTTTTTATGGTTATGTATGTAATGGAAATGTCCTTAATCAATGGTGAGAGAGAAAATCATGAGTCCAGTCAACAAGTTTAAATCACAAACTAATGTTCAGTATACAGCACACAAGGTACATGTACAGAGAACTGACTGTCTGACTAAAAAGCCCAAAGTTATATCTCTCACCCCACATTGCTCTGAGAATCAGCCCATTATACTAAGACATAACAAGGCCTCACAGGTGTCTTATCAGTGCCTGGGTGGGACCTCAGTCCACAGCACTATGAGAGAGATACATTGTTTGCACAAGCATTGCAAAGAGTACAGGTTTTCTTTCAAAAGACTAAAGTGGATATGAAACTATAATGAATATTATTTCTGTACTACAGTATATAATGTAGTACTTTCCCCAGTTTCTAGTTTACATGAAGAATTATTATACTAAAAATGTTTTAGTATTTTTAAAGTTCCTTTCACACCATCATGAGTCAGAATATATGTTTCTGTCATTTAATCTTCAATGAAGAATCAATGTGCATACTGTAACATAAAACATCAGTAAATTTCATCATCTTACTGTATTTAGAAATGTTGTCTAATAATATTTAACTTTAAATTAACTTTCCACAGGACCTTGAGCAGGCAGTCTGATTTGAATAGTTAGCCTTTTGCGCCGGAGCATGAAAGAGTCGAGTCACATTATTATTATCATTATTAACATGTGCTTTCTCTGCTTCTACTAACCTAAAATGAATCTGCATGACACCAACATACAGCAGGGGGCGCTGAGTGTCAACATAAAGGTCTGAAGGACAAAATCCTGTTTACTGAGTTGAGAATGTTTTTAAGCTCATTAGATGAAGTGTTGTGTGTGTTCAGTCTGTCAGCATGTCTGATCACAGAGGAAGGCTGTGCTTCTCTGGCCTCAGCTCTGAGGTGCAACCCCTCCCATCTGAGAGAGCTGGACCTGAGCTACAATCATCCAGGAGACTCAGGAGAGAAACTTCTGTCTGCTGGACTGAAGGATCCACACTGGAGACTGGACACTCTCAGGTATGGACAGACAGGTGGACACTCAAATCAGTGCCAGGCCGGGGGCGGGGCACATGACCGGGCCCTTTAAACCCAATAAAGCTCATGATAATGTAACATATTTTTTTGGCAGACAGCTTAGGATCAATTTATGTTTCTTCCGGTTTAGCATTTACAGTGTATATGTGGAGGGTTTATTTTGGAGGGGTGGAGCAGAAGTGTGTATGTTTTTGTGTGCTGCAATTGACGAAAAAAGGAGACGTGAAAAAGAGTAACAAAGGAGCGCACGTCGTGTTCAACAGCGGAGCCTCCTTGTTTTTAGTTTATAGTCTGTCTAAGTATAGGATGTTCAAACGGACATGAAGTCTAACAAACTGAGAGAACAACAAAAACATTAGGCTACCTGGCCCCTAATAATAAAACAACACAAATTCAAAGCAGTTCAGCACCACGGATAGCGACCACATCATTCTGACAGCCACTTTAACTATTTCAATTAATGAGAGCACAGTAGGCTGCGTCAGTGAGGCGACTGCCTTCAGAAAGTTCATCAAAGTGACGCTTAACTTTTCTGGCCCTGGTTGTTTCAAACTGCGTTTGACTTCCCCATTTAGTAGCTAGAGCAAGAGTGGCAGACTTAACCTCATCAAATTGCTCCCTAAACTCCATCAAAACACTGATGCTTTCAAAATATCAGCGTACTTAGCTTAATAACTGTGAGGCAGCGTTCATACATTCCAGAATCTTGGTTTGCATGTTGACCAAAAATATGAAAGAACACTTGCTTATGGCATTCTTGAGCGCACTTGCTTCACCACGCTCATCTTTTTTGTCACTGGTCAGGGATATTTTGTCTAGGGCTCTTATAATATCTCCATATCTGTGCCTCAATGCAAAAAGCGCATCATGTCGAGAAGACCAGCGAGTGGGACAGAGGCGTTTTAATGTGACATTTCTGCTCTCTGGTGTCATTAACTCACCGAGGAGCACCCATTGTTTGTACAGCATCTCTAGTGTCATAGAACTGCTTCACTCCAGGGACGTTTTGAGCTAGGTTAAGATTATGAGCAGCGCAATAAACATAACTGGCTAGGGGCTCCTCCTCTGTTATTCTTGCCTGTACGCCTGAATACACACCACTCATAATCGCGGCCCCATCATAGCCCTGTCCGCGGCATTTTGACAGATGTATTTGTAGCAGGTTCTGGCTAGGTCTCCGCTAACAGATATATAGATGATCCTCAGATGGAGTTTCCCTGGAAATATAATAAAGAAATCGAGAAATCAGCGACACATGACAACAGTTGCTCCTTCTCCATTCATTTGGATTATGTTTATTTTCATCTTCAACTTAACTTTGTAACTGCAATTATGAATTATTTTCTGTTATTTGGTCTGCTTTGCATTGAAGCACAGGTTATATCCACACTTGGATAACATGAAGCTATATATTCTTCAAAGGTCTGTTTTCACATAAATGTCTCCTCACATATTTTCCAAAAATTAACTAATCAAAGTTTGTATGAAATCAAAACATTTCCCCTTTAAATCACATATTCTGCCTATCATCAATCATGTATGCACTTCTCCCTTTAAACACCTGTCATCTTTGTCCTCTCATCAAAAGAGTATTTTTGTTATAACTGTACATTTTTTTTAAGTGTTCACTTTATACAACAGAATACATCTCATTTGCAGTTAAACTGTATTACATTTCCACTATATGGACACAAACTAAAATAGTAAACATGACTCATAACTTGCCGCCAAATCCCATGAAGTGAAACCGTATCAATGTCTAATATTAACGTGTGCGCCCTTAAACAAGACTGCAAACAAGATTAATATTGAAACAACGTTGATTTTCTAACTGAAGATCAACAGAATTTCAATGGTATTTCAACCAACACAAATGTTGAAACAATGTTGAAATTTCAACCCAACTATAGATCAACATGCTTTCAATGATATTTCAATATTAAATATAATAATATTAAACTATTATAATTACTAAATATGCCTTTATAAAAATAGGCTAATAATACAAGTCCTGCTTTATCTACTGTCAGGGTGTTATAGACATAGGCCTAAATATGATGGGCCTTATTAAACAGGTTTTTATCTAATAGATAATGACAAATCCACACAATGTTTTTTTTAAAACAGTCATTTATTTAATCAATACATTTCACCAAATTTCACAGCTTCTAAGGGCGTCCAATCCCTCCTGACTGGTCTAGGGTGTAATGCAGCCTCTTCTGATCTGCCTGAGAAAAGGTTAATTCGTTTGCAGTCCCCATTTGTAGTGTCAGGGCATCTAAAACAGAAAACACAAGCAAAACACAAACTGTCAGTTAAATAGCTATTACTGTACATGCCATTGTGCAAGTGGTGTGCAGATTCAGATATTAAAAAGAAACAAAAATAAGGCACAAAATACTTTAAAGATGTGCTTACTTTTTTTTTTTTTTTTTAACTTAATTTTTATTTAAGTTTCATACAAAATCATGTACAGAATCATAATCATCTTATCTGCTGTTTCATACACAAGGTAACAGTTATGGTACAACAAGGGAGACGGAGACACAGTGACAAAGAAAAATATAAAATAAAATTGAATAGAATAAAACAAGATGGAATAAAAGAAATAAAATTATATCAGTATACCCATAGCAGGGCTCCACCTTTTAGTGAATATATGTTTTTGGAGCCTCAGGGAATATGTTATTTGTTCCATTTGATATATTTCCTTTATTTTTTCAGTCCACATATTGTGTGTTGGAGGGTCAGGCTTCAACCACCTTACTGTAATACATTTAATTGCTGTTGCTAGTAGTATCTGTAAGAGATATTTTTTGGCTCTTCCTTCCATACCTCTTGGTAATAGACCTAGTAGGGCCACCATTGGGTCCATTGTAATATTTCCATCAAATATTTTATTAAGTGTTTCAAACACTTCCTTCCAGAATGCTTTCAGTTTTGGGCACAGCCAGAGTATGTGGGTCTGATTACCAATGTGTGGCCCACAGTTTCTCCAGCATTTATTTGAGTGTGTTGTGCTAAATTTAGCTGTAATTTCAGGTGTCCGAAAGAATCTCATGACTACCTTCCATTTAAATTCTCTCCATACATTTGAATTAGTTACCATATGTACTTCAGTACAAATTTCTTCCCACATATCATGTGATATGTTGGAATTAATTTCAATTTCCCATCTCTCCTTAACCTGTGCAGTATTATTCAAATTCATGCTCAGGAATATTTGGTAACAATAGCTTATTATTTTCTTATCCCATTTTTTTGTTTGTACTTTAATCAATGACTCTTCAATTAGCGTTGGTTTAGTAACTTTGTCCCAGTCTTTGTGTTTTAATAAGAAATCCCTTAACTGTAAGTATCTGAAGAAATCTGTGCTTGGTATCTTAAATTCCTCCGACAGCTGTGTAAATGATTTTAAATTGCCAGCATTGTGGAGTTGATGTAAATTGGTGAGTCCATACTCAGACCATTTCCTGAAGCCTGTATCCAATTTAGAGGGCACAAAATCATTCATATATCCAATATTTGTAAGTGCTGAAATTGTTTTGGGTAGCCCAAATGTAGATTTTATTGACTTCCGTATTTTTAATGTAATTTTGGTCCAATCACCCATACTTATTTTACTTGGATGGACATCTAAGAATGGCAAGGCCTGTATAGGTCTTTCACATAAGCTCTTTTCAATATTGAGCCAGCGTGTGTATGATAAGTCCTGAAGCCATATTATTAGCGGTTTTAGTTGTGCAGCCCAAAAGTAGTATCTTAAATTAGGTAGTTTGAGCCCTCCCTTCGCTTTAGATAACTGTAACACTTTTAGTCTAATTCTTGGTCGCTTTCTCTGCCAGATAAATATTGAAATTAGTTTGTCCAATTTGTCAAATGTAGTTTTGGGGATGTCAATAGGTAACATTTGAAACAAATATAGTAATTTAGGCAGCACATTCATACGGACACTCTCAATGCGGCCCAGCAGAGATAGGGGCAATATTGACCATCGGTCTAAGTCCTTACTAATGTTATGAATTAAACTTTTGTAATTGAAATCGTATAGTCTTTCTTTTTTAAAGTATATTTTTTTGGGCTTTTCTTGCCTTTAATGCTCAGGACAGTGTAGAGAGACAGGAAACAGGAGGCAGAGAGGGGGGAATGACACGCAGGAGAAGACCGCTCGGCTCGGGATTCGAACCGGGGTCGCCCGCAACGAGGACTATAGCCTCAACACATGGGGCGGGTGCGCTACCCGCTGAGCTATGCTCAACCCCTCGTATAGTCTTTCTAATGACGGTGGTATATGAATTCCTAAATATTTGATGCCATTTATTGGCCAGTTGAACCCACTCTGCAACTTAGTTGTATCTGTGATGTTGCCTCCTATATCCATGGCCATTGTTTTGTCCACGTTTAATTTGTAGCCCGAGAAGTATCCATAAGTTAAAATGATGTCCTTTAAACATGGTATTGTTGTTACAGGTTTTGTAAGGTACAGCAATACATCGTCAGCATACATTGAGATTTTATGCTGTTCTCCGTTTATCGTAACTCCCCTTATATTATCATTATCCCTAATCAGCTGTGCTAATGGTTCAATACTGATATCGAATAACAGAGGAGATAGTGAACAACCTTGTCTACACCCACGTTCCAGAGTGAAACGGTCTGAGAGAAATCCATTCACCTTAACTGCGGATTGTGGATCCGAATACAAGGTTTGTATCCATTTGATGAAGTTCGGGCCAAATTGGAATCGTTTCAGAGTTTGAATAAGGTATTGCCAGGATACTCGGTCGAATGCTTTCATGGCATCTAGGGATAATATCATTGACTCCTCTTCTTTAACTTTTGGGTGTGTCATTAAATTTAATAACCTTAAGACGTGCTTACTTGATAAATGATGTGGATCAATGATCTGTAAAAAGGACAAAAAAGGTTAAGTAAACAGCAATTTAACATTAACAACCAACCACAGTCCTGATAACTCTACAGCAAGTGTTTTTGTAACCATGGAAACACACAGCGTGTACGTGAATCTGCTGTTACTGTGCATGTATTGTGACTTTATCTTTAACTTATAATATTCTACAAGTTATAGTAATCATTATGCCTATTGTATCCAAGCACCATCCATAGCTGTCATGTCGCTAGCGTAAATGCTAACTTCAGAAGAAAAGTGAAGGTCTATCTCTGTAATTAATAAAATGGCTGCAAATTGGTCATATTGCTTTTAAATTTAGCGATAATATGGACTGTATGTATCCTCGATCGCTGATCCTAGATAACACTGTCCTCGTACAGTTAAAAAGATAAGCTATCTTAGCGAGCTACGCTATTGCTAACGCTAATACTAACGCTAACGCTAATGCTAACGGTTATGTATAGCTACACTTCATTGATAATTTCACATCCTGTTTATTTAAAGCTAACATTTCCACGAAATAAACCGGTACATAAATGCTTGCTTTATAACTTCTGAGTGTTTATGAAGCGCTTGAATGAACTTGCTGTGGTGCTGCGTGAATGTGTGTATTAGTATATTAACTTATAAAGTAATGGTAGAAGTTCTGACCGCATACGAATGACTGCATATAATGCTGCACTATGTAAATAAACTATAATGTTACACTTTACGAACATCAATTGGGTACAATTCAGTATTCAAAGATTAGATAACTGTAGATAAATGTGCTTACCTGATATGGATTCAGAAATGAGATGTGCAGTGCAGAAACGTTGGTCCAACACATGATGGTCTCCCGGTCAACTATAAATCAATGTTATTTCAATCATCTTTCCCGGTCAACTATGAATCAATGACTTTTCAATCATCTTTCCCGGTCAACTATAAATCAATGTTATTTCAATCATCTTTCCCGGTCAACTATGAATCAATGACTTTTCAATCATCTTTCCCGGTCAACTATGAATCAATGACTTTTCAATCATCTTTCCCAGTCAACTATAAATCAATGTTATTTCAATCATCTTTCCCGGTCAACTATAAATCAATGTTATTCCAATGTCACTGTTCTCAACGTTGGGTTTCATCGCTATTGTAACAGTAATTCAACATTGATTTAGCATTGAGATTTCAATATCAACCATTCTGATGATTCAGATGGAAAATCAACATTGTTTCAATGACACTTTGCTATCTGGGATGAAGCCAGAGTTACATTTACAATGCGCTCCACAACCTGTCTCCAAAACAAGGCTGCATTACGCACATTCCTCTCCATTTCGTTGAGTTTCCACTGCTCATAGGCTATGCATGCACCAAGATGTATTTGTGTGGATTCATGCTTCTCAATTTTGGTGGAAAGATGTTTCCAGTCTTTTATTCCGTTTACCCATGCGTTGTTGTAATATGGGGCACTTCAGTTGGCAAAAAGCCAGCAAGGCTCACAGTAACAGCAGTCTAATTTGGGGGAACAGCACATCCAGCTGCGGGGAAGTTTCATCCCAACTTTAGTGGTAGAGGTGTAATAACATTCGGAAAAACACTGATTGTCGTTATTCCTTTTCTTTGCACTTTGTCACTCCACTTTTGTGTTTATATGAACTGCCCCTCATGTTTAGCTTAGTTGTAAAAATGATCCACAACTCTGTTGACGTTGGTGGACGGTTGATGACGTTTTTATCCAGAATACACTTGGAGCCAATATTGGCGATCCACTTGTAAATGTGCACGTCGTAAAGTTAACTGTGAGAGTGAAATGAAGCCAGTCATGATGCAGCACAACATTTTATTCAATATTTTACACTTAACTACATGATTAAAGTCAGTCCTTGTAACGTTTTTACTAACCATGACTCATCCTGACTGGGGACAACCTATATAATCCCACACATATCCATTTATTCTGGTGATGGTGAATATAATGCTTCGTGTATTTCACTTTCTATAAGATCCGCGGGAGGGGCTGGTGCCTCCGGGGCGGGGGGAGGGTAGCCCTCCCAGCCCCTCCGTAAGCTCCGCCCCTGCTCTCAGGTATGAACAGACAGATGGACACTCAGGTATGAACAGACAGATGGACACTCAGGTATGGACAGACAGGTGGACACTCTCAGGTATGGACAGACAGGTGGACACTCTCAGGTATGGACAGATGGACAGACTGACTAACTGAGGGACTCTGGTTCATGTTTAATGGTGGATATGAGTGAAGGTGTATGAAGCTGATTGTGTCTTTGTCTCTTCCTCCAGGATGGACCATGGTGGACCGCAGAGACTGAAACCTGGTGTGAGGAAGTGTGAGTATGTTTTCAGTTGGATTCATGAGAAATTTGAGAAAAACTGGATGAAATATGTGAACAAGTGAAAAAATGAATCATAAATAAATTGTACTATCGTTAGTCATATTTCAATGTTTTTGGAGAAGAAGAAAAAACACTTTTTTTAGAAATCACATTGGTATTCAACCAGATGTGTGAACAAGTATACAAAAAAAAGACCCATCATCAATTTCCTAATAAATAAAAAGTGACATTTTTTCTCTTACATATAAATGCAAACATAACATAACCAAAGTTGTTTTACTCTCCTAAATATAACCTCATAATGCACAGTGCATTTATCAAGCTAAGACAACATGTGAAATGCTGTGAGTTTGAGGTTGTGTGTGTGTGTGTGTGTGTGTGTGTGTGTGTGTGTGTGTGTGTGTGTGTGTGTGTGTGTGCGTGCGTGCATGCACTTTCTTCTGGTGTGTAGTTTGTATGCATGGGTATATTTGTGTGTGTTTGTGTTTGTGTGTGAGAGAGAGAGACTACTTAGGCAGGTAGTGTTTTTGGTTACTAATAAGTGTTGTGATTGGCCGAGGACATAGGCAGACATGCAGGATGATGAAGCAGTGGTAGGAGAGTAAAGTTAGGCAGATATCACAATTTGGCCAAAAAATGACTATTATGCTATGAGGCTAACGCTATGTAAAACAAAACATGAAACAAGAAACTGAGAGAAATGAAAACAATCTTAAAGATGAATAAACAATATTTCACAGCAACTTATAAAAAGTGACAATGACGTCACAATGTTTGTGAAAAGATAAAACCTCTTTAAAGTTATCAACCTCACTGTTGTTAGACTCTCCATTCAAAAATAAGAGCAGACTCTCTGTAATAGGAAACAAAACTTTCTGAGTCTCCACATTAATAAGAACATCTGAGTCCAAAAGTTACTGAATGAGTACAAACATAAAATAAATGAGAAAAAGATTCAACTTCCTGTTAGCAGAAGGAACATAAAGAGGAAACATCAGGTGTAAAATAGTGAAACAGCAGAGATGTTGTGATGAATCAGATCAGTGTGATCAGCTGCAGCAGCTCATCAATAAATAAGGAGGCGTGTGAGCCGCTAAAAGACTTGAGTGAAGGCTGCTCTCACGTTTCCTCAGAGCAGAAATACTGTGGAAAGACTTGGGACCAACGTTAAATGGAGGACCAGAACTACTTCCTGTTCAGGCAGGATGGAGGAGGAAATATGAAATAAGAGAGTTGAGATGCAGCCTTTGTTATCAGGCTGTGTGACTGTGTGCACACCTGCTTCTGTCTGCTGGTATGAGGCCAACACAGTCGTCATGGAGACGCTTTAAGTTTGAATGGTTTAAAACATACAATTAACACCCCCCCCCCCCCCCCCACTAATAATAAAAACAAAGTACAGAAAAATAGAAAGAGAGAAATAAAATGCTAGAATAGAGCATTAAATATAAGATTGCAGCATAAAATAATGATTAGCTTTAAAATCATTAAAAGGACATAGAGTGCAAATGAAAGATTAAAATGTAAAGTGCTTTAAAAGAGCTCAATCATAAGCTCAGGAGAAGAGAAGTGTTTTTAACCTGGATTTAGAAATGTTCACAGTTGGGGTCGCTGGAGTTCAAGAAATTGCTGAGTTGATTAAAAACTTTGGTGTTTTAGTTGAAAAAGAGTTTTATCTTATTCACAGCTCCGTCACCCACTATCAGCGTCTGAGGCCCAGTGGTTAGCTCTTTCTGCTGCCTTTTAGTTTGTGATTTAGCCTCATACCTTTCTCTGGTGCTGGAACATGACCTTTCTTTTGGGGAGTCAGGGTCTTGTAAAGCAGCAAATCTGTTCTCTAGTAGAATCCCTGTGTCTTGGGTCGGTTTGCTCTTACTTTTTGTTTTTGCCACAGTCCACGGCTGTTTTCTCCTTGGTACTGGGGTTTCATTCCCATATTGTCCATTTACCTCCACGTTGACTTTGAGTCGCTGAATTTTCATCTCCAGTAGTACTGCTGTCTTCTGGAGAAGTTTGTGCTAATCATCACAATGTAGAGTGAGACAGCTGCAGAGTGAGACAGCTATAGAGTGAGACAGATGCAGAGTGAGACAGATGCAGAGTGAGACAGCTATAGAGTGAGACAGATGCAGAGTGAGACAGCTATAGAGTGAGACAGATGCAGAGTGAGACAGCTATAGAGTGAGACAGCTGCAGAGTGAGACAGATGCAGAGTGAGACAGATGCAGAGTGAGACAGCTACAGAGTGAGACAGCTATAGAGTGAGACATATGCAGAGTGAGACAGTTACAGAGTAAGACAGATGCAGAGTGAGACAGCTATAGAGTGAGACAGATGCAGAGTGAGACAGCTATAGAGTGAGACAGATGCAGAGTGAGACAGATGCGGAGTGAGACAGCTATAGAGTGAGACAGATACAGAGTGAGACAGTTATAGAGTGAGACAGCTGCACAGTGAGACAGATGCAGAGTGAGACAGCTGCAGAGTGAGACAGATGCAAAGTGAGACAGATGAGGAGTGAGACAGCTGCAGAGTGAGACAGCTACAGAGTGAGACAGATACAGAGTGAGACAGTTGTTTGATGGGATTTAAAATGTAGTTCAATACTTCACACAAAACATACTTAAGGTAAAGTAAAATAGAGATTTATAAAACTACTTTAAAAAGTACAAGTACACAAAAAACTACTCAATTACAGTAACGCCAGTAAATGTAATGAGTTACTTTCTACCTCTGATTGTCAGTAAAGTAGTTCATAAATCAACAGATGATAAACTGCAGCTGTATTGTGTCTCGTTCTCTCCATCAGATGCCTGTGAACTGGAACTGGATCTAAACTCAATGAACAGAAAACTCAAACTGTCTGATAACAACAGGAAGGTGACACGTGTGGAGGAGGTTCAGTCATATCCTGATCATCCAGACAGATTTGACTCCTATCCTCAGCTGCTGTGTAGAAATGTTCTGACTGGTTGCTGTTACTGGGAGGTCGAGTGGAGAGGAAGAAGCGTTTATATATCAGTGAGTTACAGAAGAATCAGCAGGAAAGGAGGCAGTTATGACTGCTTGTTTGGACATAATGATCAGTCCTGGAGTCTGTGGTGCTCTGATGATGATGGTCGTTACTCTGTCTATCACAATAAGAGACACACACCCATCTCCTCCTCCTCCTCCTCTGTCTCTAACAGAGTAGCAGTGTATGTGGACTGTCCTGCTGGCACTCTGTCCTTCTACAGAGTCTCCTCTTACACACTGATCCACCTCCACACCTTCAACACCACATTCACTGAACCTCTGTATGCTGGGTTTGGAGTCTGGTTCGGGTCTGGTTCTGATTCAGTCTCTCTGGTTCCTCTGTAGGAGGGAGGGGGGGGGGGGTGTTGGAGTTAGTTTGATTTTATTTTGTCTATGTATTCATTTATTCATATTTTTCTTCTAATATAAAACTAGTGGAACATATATCTGTACATTATACTGGTCATCTGTACTTTACTGGTTTCCAATAAAGAAAACCAATAAAAAAACATGAATGAGGAAGTGAAGCCTCAGTGAAATGAAAATGAATCCTGTGTCTGTGTTTCCTGCTTATTTATCTCTAATGGAGCCAAATATGTCATAAAATCAGTATTTTGACATCATCACATCTTTTCTCTTCCTGTTAAATAGTTTCACATGTTTGATCATAATGTGTCAGAGGCATTTACTAAAGTTCAGCCAATCAGATGTGACTTTGTGTGAGTATCCACACTGGACATATAAAAGCACACTTCACTGTGTGTGGGTCAGAGCAGCTAACAGAGCAATATGGAGAGAGATTAGAAGAGAGATGTGTTTTATATCAGAGGATAAAACAAAGAGTCTGAGCTCTGATTCATTTAAAACATCTTTGTTATCTTCAATCTATATTATTTATATTATTATCTATTTTATTATCTACCACATCAGTGTTAATAATGTTTCTGTTACACTGATTTATTATATCAGTCATGAATTATGACTGAATATTAAAAACTTGACTCATAATTTTACTGTTACATTTTATTCCTTCACATTAATCTGAAAACTTTCAAACTAAACGTAATCACTTTATAGTTTAATAAATGTTGTTTTTTAAAACTGAACATGCAGGGTATTTGTTAATTGTTTGTTTGTATGGGATTATTGACATTATTTCTATCTGCCTGTACCCTAAAACAAGGATTGACACTTGTTATGTGCACCTTTGACCACTGGGTGGCACTGTGGGACTGTGGCCGATTGTGAGTAGCTCCGTTTTCCTCTCCGGTGTTTTATTTAGTTTTCCTGACTTTCAGGTTAGTCAGGTGCCAAACTTACTGTAAGTTATGAAAGTTATGTGTCATCAAGCACGCACACGTTTTATTAGTGGTACAAGCCGTTATTTGAAAGGAGGTTTGTTTCCATTATATGAACCGTGTGTAACGGCGGCGATGCTAGGCTGTTAGCAGCTAATAGTAGCTCTGTAAACTCCAGTATATTCTACTTTGTGTTATTTATTTTGGCTTACCTGGCTCCATCATTGCATTAGGTCATGTTATAATCTATTGTTTGAATGTGTAACCAAGCGGAATTATTTTAGCTCTCTGTGGGAACAATATAAAACTAGTGGAACATATATCTGTACATTATACTGATTAGTAGAGAGATGTGTTTTATATCAGAGGATAAAACTTTGTTTCCATGTTCAGAACAAAGAGTCTGAGCTCTGATTCATTTAAAACATCTTTGTTATCTTAAATCTAAATGATTTATATTATTATCTATTTTATTATCTATCACATTACAAGTAAAAACACTTGGTCTAGAAATGGGTAAAAAAGGTGGAGGATTAAAATAAAGAGATGATGTTGTCCTAACCAGACTGAGACTGGGACGTTGTAGTCTTGCAGGTTGTTTAAAAGTTGTTGGGAAACATCCAGATGTTGTTCCTTCCTTCCTTCCTCCTTTCCTTCCTTCCTTCCTTCCTTCCTCCTTTCCTTCCTTCCTTCCTTCCTTCCTTCCTTCCTTCCTCCTTTCCTTCCTTCCTTCCTTCCTTCCTTCCTCCTTTCCTTCCTTCCTCCCTCCTTTCCTTCCTTCCTTCCTCCTTTCCTTCCGTCCTCGCTCCTTTCCTTCCTTCCTTCCCTCCTCCTTTCCTTCCTTCCTCCCTCCTTTCCTTCCTTCCTCCTTTCCTTCCGTCCTCGCTCCTTTCCTTCCTTCCTTCCCTCCTCCTTTCCTTCCTTCCTCCCTCCTTTCCTTCCTTCCTTCCCTTCTTCCTCCCTTCCTCCCTCCTTTCCTACCTTCCTCCCTCCTTTCCTTCCTTCCTTCTCTCCTCCTTTCGTTCTTTCGTCCCTCCTTTCCTTCCTTCCTTCCTTACTTCCTTCCTCCTTTCCTTCCGTCCTCCCTCCTTTCTTTCCTTCCTTCCTCCCTCCTTTCCTTCCTTCCTTCCTTACTTCCTTCCTCCTTTCTTTCCTTCCTCCCTCCTTTCTTTCCTTCCTTCCTTCCTTCCTCCCTCCTTTCCTTCCTTCCTTCCTTCCTTCCTTCCTTCCTTCCTTCCTTCCTTCCTCCTTTCCTTCCTTCCTCCCTCCTTTCCTTCCTTCCTTCCTTCCTTCCCTCCTCCTTTCCTTCCTTCCTCCTTTCCTTCCGTCCTCGCTCCTTTCCTTCCTTCCTTCCCTCCTCCTTTCCTTCCTTCCTCCCTCCTTTCCTCCCTTCCTTCCCGTCTTCCTCCCTTCCTCCCTCCTTTCCTTCCTTCCTCACTCCTTTCCTTCCTTCCTTCCTTACTTCCTTCCTCCTTTCTTTCCTTCCTCCCTCCTTTCCTACCTTTGGCCGGTATATGCAGTTAGAGAGAGAAAAGGCAGAAATAGAGAAAGAGAGACTAAAGTTAGAGTTGAAGCATGAGAGGATGAGAGTTGAGGCGCCTTAGAAAGGGAGGGGTTGCAGGTAGAGCTATTAAAATTGGAGCTGATAAAAGAGGCTAAAGCACAGGAATCTTTGACTAGTGGTAGAAGTGAACGTGGTGGTTTGGACATTTCTGAAAGTTTGTTTTAATTGTTCCTTCTTTCCTTCCTTCCTTCCTCTTTTTCTTCCTTCTTTCTCCTTTCTTCCTCCCTCCTTTCCTTCCTTCCTCCCTCCTGTCCTTCCTTCCTTCCCTCCTTTCCTTCCTTTCTTCCCTCCTCCTTTCCTTCCTTCCCTCCTCCTTTCCTTCCTTCCTTCCTCCCTCCTTTCCTTCCTTCCTTCCCTCCTCCTTTCCTTCTTTCCTCGCTCCTTTCCTTCCTTCCTTCCTTACTTCCTTCCTCCTTTCCTTCCGTCCTTCCCTCCTCCCTTCTTTCCTTCCTTCCTTCCTTTCCTTCCTCCCTTCTTTCCTTCCTTCCTTCCTTCCTCCTTTCCTTCCTTCCCTCCTCATTTCCTTCCTTCCTTCCTCCCTCCTTTCCTTCTTTCCTCCCTCCTTTCCTTCCTTCCTTCCTTCCTCCTTTCCTTCCTTCCTTCCTTCCCTCTTCCTTTCTTTCCTTTCTTTCTTCCCTCCTCCTTTCCTTCCTTCCTTCCTCCCTCCTTTCTTTCCTTCTTTCCTTCCTCCCTCCTTTCCTTCCTTCCTTCCTTCCTTCCTTCCTTCCTTCCTCCTTTCCTTCCTTCCTCCCTCCTTTCCTTCCTTACTTCCCTCCTCCTTTCCTTCCTTCCTCCTTTCCTTCCGTCCTCGCTCCTTTCCTTCCTTCCTTCCCTCCTCCTTTCCTTCCTTTCTCCCTCCTTTCCTTCCTTCCTTCCCTTCTTCCTCCCTTCCTCCCTCCTTTCCTTCCTTCCTCCCTCCTTTCCTCCTTTCCTTCCCTCCTTCTTTCCTTCCTTCCTTCCTTCCTTTCTCCCCTCCTCCTTTCCTTCTTTCCTCCCTCCTTTCCTTCTTTCCTCCCTCCTTTCCTTCCTTCCTTCCTTACTTCCTTCCTCCTTTCCTTCCGTCCTCCCTCCTTTCTTTCCTTCCGTCCTCCCTCCTTTCTTTCCTTCCTTCCTCCCTCCTTTCTTTCCTTCCTTCCTTCCTCCTTTCCTTCCTTCCTCCCTTCCCTCCTCTTTTCCTTCCTTCCTCCTCCTTTCCTTCCTCCTTTCCTTCCTTTCATCCCTCCTCCTTTCCTTCCTTCCTTCCTCCCTCCTTTCCTTCCTTCCTTCCCTCCTCCTTTCCTTCTTTCGTACCTCCTTTCCTTCCTTCCTTACTTCCTTCCTCCTTTCCTCCCTTCCTCCCTCCTTTCTTTCCTCCCTTCCTCCCTCCTTTCTTTCTTTCCTTCCTCCCTCCTTTCCATCCTTCCTTCCTCCCTCCTTTCCTTCCTTCCTTCCCTCCTCCTTTCCTTCTTTCGTCCCTCCTTTCCTTCCTTCCTTACTTCCTTCCTCCTTTCCTCCCTTCCTCCCTCCTTTCTTTCCTTCCTTCCTCCCTCCTTTCCATCCTTCCTCCCTCCCTCCTTTCCTTCCTTCCTTCCTTCCTTCCTTCCTTTCTCCCTCCTTTTCTTCCTTCTTCCTTCCCTCCTCCTTTCCTTCCTTCCTTCCTTCCTTCCTTCCTTCCTCCCTCCTTTCCTTCCTTCATTCCTCCCTCCTTTCCTTCCTTCCTTCCTCCCTCCCTCCTTTCCTACCTTTGACCGGTATATGCAGTTAGAGAGAGAAAAGGCAGAAATAGAGAAAGAGAGACTAAAGTTAGAGTTGAAGCATGAGAGGATGAGAGGTGAGGCGCCTTAGAAAGGGAGGGGTTGCAGGTTGAGCTCCCTCCTTTCCTATGTTCCTTCCTCCCTCCTTTCCTTCCTTCCTTCCTCCCTGCTTTCCTACCTTTGACCGGTATATGCAGTTAGAGAGAGAAAAGGCAGAAATAGAGAAAGAGAGACTAAAGTTAGAGTTGAAGCATGAGAGGATGAGAGTTGAGGCGCCTTAGAAAGGGAGGGGTTGCAGGTAGAGCTATTAAAATTGGAGCTGATAAAAGAGGCTAAAGCACAGGAATCTTTGACTAGTGGTAGAAGTGAACGTGGTGGTTTGGACATTTCTGAAAGCTTGTTTTGATTGTTCCTTCTTTCCTTCGTTCCTTCCTTCCTTCCTCTTTTTCTTCCTTCTTTCTCCCTTCTTCCTTCCTCCCTCCTCCTTTCCTTCCTTCCTTCCTTCCTTCCTTCCTTCCTTCCTTCCTCCCTCCTTTTCTTCTTTCGTCCCTCCTTTCCTTCCTTCCTTCCTTTCCTCCCTCCTTTCTCCCTTCCCTCCTCATTTTCTTCCTTCCTTCCTTCCTTCCTTCCTTCCTCCTTTCTTTCCTTCCTTCCTTCTTTCCTCCCTTCCTTCCCTCCTTTCTTCTTTCCCTTCTTCCTCCCTTCCTTCCTCCTTTTCTTCCTTTCTTCCCTCCTCCTGTCCTTCCTTCCTTCCTTCCTTCCTCCCGCCTTTCCTTCCTTCCTTCCCTCCTTTCCTTTCTTCTTTCTCTGTTCTTTCCTTCTTTCTCCCTTCGATCCTCCTTTCCTTCCTTCTTTCTCTGTTAATTCCTTCTTTCTCCCTTCCATCCTCTTTTCCTTCCTTCTTTCTCCCTTCCTCCCTCTTTTCCTTCCTTCTTTCTCTGTTCCTTCCTTCTTTCTCCCTTCCTCCCTCCTTTCCTTCCTTCCTCCTTTCCTCCTTTCCATCCTCCTTTCCATCCTTCTTCCTCCTTCCTTCTTTCTCTGTTCTTTCCTTCTCTCTCCCTTCCATCCTCCTTTCCTTCCTTCTTTCTCTGTTCCTTCCTTCTTTCTCCCTTCCTCCCTCCTTTCCTTCCTTCTTCCTCCCTTCCATCCTCCTTTCCTTCCTTCTTTCTCTGTTCCTTCCTTCTTTCTCCCTTCCATCCTCCTTTCTTTTCCTTCCTTCTTCCTCCCTTCCTAACTTCCTTCCTTGACTCGAGGACAACAGGAGGGTTAAGAAAGAACTCCTGATTCACCTCATCTCCAAGATCATCACAGAAACATCTCCACTCAGCCTCTAGGGGTCACCCAAGAGCCAGTTCATCTGTCAGTGAGGCATGTTCCAGGGACTTCTTTCTCCCTCCTTTCCTTCCTTCCTTCCTTCCTTCCTTCCTTCCTTCCTTCCTTCCTTCCTTCCTCATTTTCATGTTCCAGGGACAAATGAGAGGTTTGATCCAGCCAGGATTCCTTCCCTCCTTTCCTTCCTTCCTTCCTTCCTTCCTTCCTCCTTTTCATGTTCCAGGGACAAATGGGAGGTTTTCATTGTGGAGAGATTTCCTTCCCCCCTCCTTTCCTCCTGTCCTTCCTTCCTTCCCTCCTAGTAGTGGGGCGACTGAGAGTCTCATTATGGAGAGATTTCCTTCCCCCCTCCTTTCCTCCTTTCCTTCCTTCCTTCCCTCCTAGTAGTGGGGCTACTGAGAGTCTCATTGTGGAGAGCATTTAGCCTTTTTCAACCAGGAATACTACTAGTGGTGAAGCTCCTGTACTTGGTGTTGGGTTGGTTCCTCTGTTGGTTCTTGTGCATCATTTTCATCTCTTCTCTGATCTGGTTTGTTGAGGTTGATATGCGTGTACGTCCCCAACTGCCAATCCAAGGCATAGACATTATTCTGGGGAACAACTTGGCTGGTGTGAGGGTCTGGAAAGATGGTCCACCACTAGCTTCATTACACATTAACAGTGAATATATTCAGTTTATGGTTTATGAAGAATTCAAAGGAAAGTAAAGAGTGAGACTACCAACCCGGTTCTGACCTGGTTAAAAACATTTCTCTTTGAGCTGCAGTACTTTTACTGTAATACTGCATACTACATCACTATAATACTGCAGTACTTTTACTGTAATACTGCATACTACATCACTATAATACTGCAGTACTTTTACTGTGTAATACTGCATACTACATCACTCATAATACTGCAGTACTTTTACTATGTAATACTGCATACTACATCACTCATAATACTGCAGTACTTTTACTGTAATACTGCATACTACATCACTATAATACTGCAGTACTTTTACTGTAATACTGCATACTACATCACTCATAGTACTGCAGTACTTTTACTTGTAATGTAGTATTAGTACATGAGTGTATTAGTAGTTTTACTGCAGTAAAGTATCAGAGTACTTCTTCCAGTACTGTTAGTAGTAATAATATGAAGCTAACAGCAGCAGTTCTTCTTTAAGCAGCCTGCTGAATGTTTTTAGTTCAGAGTCACTTTGAGATTAAATCCAAACCTGAACTCATTTCCAGGATCTAGAAACTAGTTGAACTGTTGTTGCTTTTAGATTCAACATCCTCACAGACAGAAGTGTGTTTATACTTCTGCTGCAGCACCTGTTTTTATCTCTCTGCTCATTTCCTGTTTGTGACTTCCTGCTTTTAAACTTTCACTGTCGCAGACATGTTCTCCGTGTGAAGCTTGGGTAAGTGACAGTTTTCAGTTATTTGACAGTAAAAAGTGTAAAAAGTAAAAAGTGAAGCTGCTGTTAGTATTGAGAGGAGCTCAGCTCAGTTAACAGCTGACTCTGATTAGTCCAGGACTGAGTGAGAATGAACTTTTGATCCAGAACAGACTCAGACGGTTTGTAGTTGTTCCTTTTTCTCTCAGTCCAACATTTAGTCAGTTTGGTCTTTCTATAATATTCTCTAAACAGGCTGCAGGTAGAGGACTGCTCCTTGCTGGAATAGTCATGTTATGTGTAGTATGAAGAGAAAAAGCTAGAGCTGGTGCTGACATAGCCAACGTGGGTGATTTTCCTTTAAGGAAAATACATATTTATTGTTTGTAAACTTTAGCATTCAAGTCAGAGGTGTTGGAACTTTGAAAGCAGCGATGAATTGGCCCTTGCCCCCATGTATGTCAAGCTGTGGTGCAGTCAGAGAGCAAAATGGCTGACTTCCTGTTGTACTGGGTCCAAGAGGCTTTATTATGCGTCTGGTTATGATATATATACTGAATGTCGTTCATGTATGTGCATGTAGAAGGCGGGGCTTCAAGCTTGAAATATTCCAGGGGGCGCTATCGAACCATCTTGCCACATGAAAGGCCCAGACCATATCAGAAGTCAATATTAGTGACTCTTGATGAATGTGCACAATTTGGTGTGTGTTTTGTCAGTACGAACCAAATGGGAAAAAGCATTAGGGGGCGCTACTGAGCTGATGTGCCACAGCCAGGACTCATGAATTTGAACCTACGTGCCAAATGTGGTGAGTCTGTGAACATCCTTAAGTCCTCTAAACAGTGTCAGAAAAATGAAAATTCCACAAAATTGGTGCACAGGTGGTCGAGTGCTTCAAGCGCATGCCATATACGCTATCTCCCATGTTTCTTGTCTGTCTACTGATAAATAATGCTAAAAAAAAATCTTAAAACAAAAAGAAATCCACAGAATTAATTCCCAGGTTTACAGATGAGACCTAAAAGTCCTGCAAATTTCATGCCGATCAAAGAAAGTTTTTGATGTGATGACCCAGCGTTTGGGTGCTATGGAGTCCTCTGGCCACAGCGCCACTTTGAATCTTCAAACTTTTCACCAAATGTGACTCGTGCAAAGTGTCAGGAGTTTTGGGTTAGGGTTATGGCCGCCAAAAAATATGCTTCTTCTCGGGGAACAAGAACGTGGATAATAATTTAAAAAACCTGAGTCCTCAGACCCTAATAATTCCTGCATATTCAAAAGGGCCTTCACACTGTTTAGTGCTTGGGCCCTAATGAATCAGGGCTTGATGTGTACTAAAACAAAGACAGACAAATTAATTAGTTGCGATTCAGATGATCTTCTGTTTGTATAATTAGAACGAAGAATAGCAGAAACCCCCTCTGCACTGTGCACGTTAGACACATGATCTGTGGTTTGTGTACTCACAGAGACAGCAGGAGCTACGTGCTCAGGATGAGATGTTCAACCACAGACAGCAGGAGCTACGTGCTCAGGATGAGCTGTTCAACCACAGACAGCAGGAGCTACGTGCTCAGGATGAGATGTTCTACCACAGACAGCAGGAGCTACGTGCTCAGGATGAGCTGTTCAACCACAGTATAAGTAAGACAGGATATAGTTTCAATAACGAGAAAGAGGAACTAACTCAAAAGGTGCACTTGTATAGATGACGAAATAAGGAGTTGTGTGACAGTTTAAGGTTCATTTCACTTTATTTGTACCTGTAGGTATATTTGCTTTGCAGTGAGAGAAGACAGACATCTGAACACATTTTACAAACAGCACAGACAACAGAATTAATATCTTAAAATACAGGAAAAAAGAAATGACTAATTGAGAACTGCCTGTTTCGCAGTATATAGTAACAGTTATCTATCTATCTGAATTGTTGTATCCTGTTGTACTGAAAACTATATAAACATAGCACAAAAAGTATGTGTGTGTATGAGTGTTTCTTAGTATCAAAGCTTCTTGGTAATAAATGTTATACGGTTGTAAAGTCTGTTTATCTTTTAAATGGAGCCACATTAGTGAGGAACATGCATCAGTGTGATGAGCAGCAGAGCTCAGTAGCCCAGGCTGTTCCTCCAGCAGGGAGAGGTAACGGGGCTGTTCCATCGTTCCTCCAGTAGGGGGAGGTAACGGGGCTGTTCCATCGTTCCTCCAGAGCATCAGAGAACAGTAGAGAGAACAGTAGAGAGTCAGTGATGCAGGAACCTGAAGCTGTTCACCTGTTCCACCTCAGCTCATGTGTCTTCACCTCCCGTCTCCTAAAATCTATCAGCTGATTGGTTTAGCTGATGTTGATCAGCAGCCTGTCAGATGTTTGTCTCCTGGCTGTTTGTAATGGATGATGGTGGTGTGGTCCCTCCTCCAGCTGTCAGTAGAAGCACATTTGATGTTTGTAGACTTTGACAGTGAAGTGATGATGAAGTGACAGCAGCCTCACATCAGATGGACTGATGAAGGAGAATCAGCAGCATCTTCTCTCTCTGTGTTTCCTCCACAGCTGAAGCTCCAAAGTCTCTGTGACTGGATGTGAACTGAGCAGCTGAACATCTTCCATGTTGTAGTGAGTGAGTGCAGCTCTCCCAGCAGCTGTTTCTCTGCTATGGATCAGTGTGAGGACAGAGAGGAGGGAGTCCCTCCCTCTAAAAGCTCTCTGTGTGAGGAACATGACAGCCAGACCAAAGCTCAGAGGTGAGATGAGGATCTCTAACTGTCCATCACTGTTCTCCACTCACATCACTCCACCATCATTATTCACACTCACTGTCACATCTGACACTCAACTACTGAATAATAAGTCACAATAACTCAGAATGAACTACTAACTTTGTGAGTTAACAAAGAGCTCAACCACTGATTAGTCAACTAATCAACTAAGATGAGACAGCGTCTTTCATCAGATGATATTTTGATGAACAGGAGAACGTTTCTCATCCACTGTCTTCTTACTGATTTTCATTCTGCTTCCAAAACTTCAGCTGCTGACAGTCTGCTCAAAATTCATCTTTTTAAACTCTTTGATTTGTTGTTTGTTTGTATCAGGATGCAGCAGCAGAGAGCAGACTCTCCTGAACCCAGCTGTGTGTCCATGAAGAGTGACTGGTGTTCAGACCTGGACGAAATGACGACTCAGATGCAGAGGTAGGACTGGCAGACTTTTATTAATTCCAACCTCCCTGACATAGTGACAAAAATAACAGGCTAGAAAACTTACTCTTATCAAGGCTAGGAATCTAAGGAGAAAAATAAACAGGGAGAAAATCTAATAAACAAAACCACTCCTAACAAGGACGGAAAAAGCCTAAAAAACTAAGGACTAAAACAACTCACTCCACTAGGAGGTAAACGAAAAAGCCACAACTAGGAAAACAAAACACTGGAGGAACCAAACTCCGTTCACAAAAGAGAAAATAAAACAGAAAATCGGAGGCTCTACAAAACTCTAAGGAACTAAACTGACTACTATGGTTAATCTATGAAAAAATACAAACAAAAGATCACTCGCAAGGAGGCAAAGAACACAGGCTTATGTGACGTGAGAATAACAAGGCTGAGGAATAACATGGACTGTGGAGACTGGCTGGGGTTAGGGTTAGACTGGCTGGGGTTAGGGTTAGATTGGCTGGGGTTAGGGTTAGACTGGCTGGGGGTTAGACTGGCTGGGGTTAGGGTCAGACTGGCTGGGGTTAGGGTCAGACTGGCTGGGGTTAGGGTTAGACTGGCTGAGGTTAGGGTTAGACTGGCTGGGGGTTAGACTGGCTGGGGTCAGACTGGCTGGGGTCAGGGTCAGACTGGCTGCGGTTAGGGTTAGACTGGCTGGGGTTAGGGTTAGACTGGCTGGGGTCAGACTGGCTGGGGTTAGGATTAGACTGGCTGGGGTTAGGGTTAGACTGGCTGGGGTTAGGGTTAGATTGGCTGGGGTTAGGGTTAGACTGGCTGGGGTTAGGGTTAGATTGGCTGGGGTTAGGGTTAGACTGGCTGGGGGTTAGACTGGCTGGGGTTAGGGTCAGACTGGCTGGGGTTAGGGTCAGACTGGCTGGGGTTAGGGTTAGACTGGCTGAGGTTAGGGTTAGACTGGCTGGGGGTTAGACTGGCTGGGGTCAGACTGGCTGGGGTCAGGGTCAGACTGGCTGCGGTTAGGGTTAGACTGGCTGGGGTTAGGGTTAGACTGGCTGGGGTCAGACTGGCTGGGGTTAGGATTAGACTGGCTGGAGTTAGGATTAGACTGGCTGGGGTTAGGGTTGGACTGGCTGGGGTTAGGGTTAGACTGGCTGGGGTTAGGGTTAGACTGGCTGGGGTTAGGATTAGACTGCCTGGGGTTAGGGTTAGACTGGCTGGGGTTAGGGTTAGACTGGCTGGGGTTAGGGTTAGACTGCCTGGGGTTAGGGTTAGACTGGCTGGGGTTAGGATTAGACTGCCTGGGGTTAGGGTTAGACTGGCTGGGGTTAGGGTTAGACTGCCTGGGGTTAGGGTTAGACTGGCTGGGGTTAGGATTAGACTGCCTGGGGTTAGGGTTAGACTGGCTGGGGTTAGGGTTAGACTGGCTGGGGTTAGGGTTAGACTGGCTGGGGTTAGACTGGCTGGGTTAGGGTCAGACTGGCTGGGGTTAGACTGGCTGGGGTTAGGATTAGACTGCCTGGGGTTAGGGTTAGACTGGCTGGGGTTAGGGTTAGACTGGCTGGGGTTAGGGTTAGACTGCCTGGGGTTAGGGTTAGACTGGCTGGGGTTAGGATTAGACTGCCTGGGGTTAGGGTTAGACTGGCTGGGGTTAGGGTTAGACTGCCTGGGGTTAGGGTTAGACTGGCTGGGGTTAGGATTAGACTGCCTGGGGTTAGGGTTAGACTGGCTGGGGTTAGGGTTAGACTGGCTGGGGTTAGGGTTAGACTGGCTGGGGTTGGGGTTAGACTGGCTGGGGTTAGGGTTAGACTGGCTGGGGTTGGGGTTAGACTGGCTGGGGTTAGGGTTAGACTGGCTGGGGTTAGGGTTAGACTGGCTGGGGTGCACGAACAGAATGAGACACTCTGGCACAACACAAGGGAAGACGCAGACTATAAAACACATGAGGGTAATGGGTTGGGGGGGGGGGGTTAGGGTTAGGGAGTAATTGGGAACAGGTGGACACAATCAGGAATCAGGGAAGACAATCAGACTGGTGACACATGAGGAAGGGCAAGTGACCTGAAACAAGAGGAGAGTTCATTTTCAAAATAAAACAGGAAGTCACGAGACAAACCTCACCGCGGTGTGATACTGGTCTATGGAGCATCCTAATGTGTTTAGAGAAGGAGGACCTGCTGATGGAATGTAAGAATTTAAAAGTGAAGTTTAGTATGCGACTCTCCTGAGAAGAGGAATCAATATTTACTTATTTTTACTTATTTGATGATGGAGCCGGACCATTATGACCAAGTCGCTGCCATCCTCTTTTCATCACTGCAGCAATATGAACTCATCAGTCACTCTATTCTGAAACATTTCTATTTAATCTGACATTTAAACTGATGATTAATCCTTCATTTCTTTGGTTTTAACTTCATGTTTTTTTCACTTCTTTATTCATATCAGGATGCAGCAGCAGAGAGCAGACTCTCCTGAACCCAGCTGTGTGTCCATGAAGAGTGACCGGTCTATGGGTGTTCCTTTTAAGTTTAAAGAAGGACAACCTGCTGATGGAAGGTAAGAATTTAAAAGTGAAGTTTAGTATGTGACTCTCCTGAGAAGAGGAATCAATATTAACTTATTTTTACTTATTTAATCTTTATTTAAATCTTGAGGAGGTCATTGACGGCAAGTCCTCATTTTCAGTGATGTGGAGAACACAGAGAACAGAGCAGCTGGAGATCATAGTTTTAAATTGGTCTCCATGGTAACAATTGTGTTGAGTTTGAGTGTCTGTTGTAAAGTATTCCAGGATGATGCAGCAGAGTAAATGATAATAATCTGTTTATAATAATCTTAGAGCAAGATGTTTCCATGTTAGTGTTTCTGAGGCTAAAGGACAGTGGTCACTGATACCAAGGCTGAAAACACCAGAAGCTGTTATATTTTTACTCCTGTTGCACAAATTTAGGTCTATTGAGTTGATCTCCTTCAAGTTCGGTCTAGTTGGCTCATTAATTATCTGTCAGATTCAGATTATTACACATTTCTTTAAAACAATCTGAATCAGATGTGAACCAGTTAAGACCATAGACCAACATCTGTTGTACTGTGTGAGTAAGTCTGTTAAGTTATTGATTGACTGGAGAAAGCTGAGGATGGTCTGTATACTGCCACAACCTTAATGGAGTTATTATGGATAGGTTCATTTTAAGAGCAGTTCATTCAAAGGAGTCAGGAATCAATCAATCAATCTTTATTTATAAAGCGCCAAACCACAACGGAGTCATGTGAAGGCTCTTTCCACATAGAGCAGGTCTAAACCGAACTCTTCAGGTTTCATTTAAAGAGACCCAACATTCCCACATGAGCAGCACTTGGTGACAGTGGAGAGAAAAAACTCCCTTTAACAGGAAGAACCCTCAGAACCAGACTCAGAGTGGGAGAACATCTTTTAACAGGAAGAACCCTCAGAACCAGACTCAGAGTGGGAGAACATCTTTTAACAGGAAGAACCCTCAGAACCAGACTCAGAGTGGGAGAACATCTTTTAACAGGAAGAATCCTCAGAACCAGACTCAGAGTGGGAGGACATCTGCCTGGACCGGTTGGAGTAGAGAGGAGAGGAGGAGAGAGGAAGGAGAGGAGAGGAGAGGAGAGAGAGAGAGAGGAAGGAGAGGAGAGAGAGGAAGGAGAGGAGAGAGAGGAAGGAGAGGAGAGAGAGGAAGGAGAGTAGAGAGAGGAAGGAGAGTAGAGAGAGGAAGGAGAGTAGAGAGAGGAAGGAGAGGAGAGAGAGGAAGAGGAGAGAGAGAGGAAGGAGAGGAGAGAGAGGAAGGAGAGGAGAGAGAGGAAGGAGAGTAGAGAGAGGAAGGAGAGGAGAGAAGAAGGATAGGAGAGAGAGGAAGGAGAGGAGAGAGAGAGGAAGGAGAGGAGGAGAGAGGAAGGAGAGTAGAGAGAGGAAGGAGAGGAGAGAAGAAGGATAGGAGAGAGAGGAAGGAGAGGAGAGGAGAGGAAGGAGAGGAGAGAGAGGAAGGAGAGGAGGAGAGAGGAAGGAGAGGAGGAGAGAGGAAGGAGAGAGAGAGGAAAGAGAGAGAGGAAGGAGAGGAGAGAGAGGAAGGAGAGGAGGACAGATGAAGGAGAGGAGAGAGAGGAAGGAGAGGAGGAGAGAGGAAGGAGAGGAGAGAGAGGAAGGAGAGGAGAGAGAAGCACATTGAAGGTCCAGGACTGGAATCTGTCATCCGGATGTCTACAGGCCCAGATTACCTGTGAGACCAGAAAGCACAGACAACTCCGGGGAAGAAGTTTAGCTTATTGATGCATTAATAGAACATGAACGTTGGGCCAGTCTTTAAAAAGATGTTTGGATCACCTTGTAGCTGCTCTAACAGAGTCTGTACAGAGTAAAAGCTGCTTGATGCTGTGTTCATCCATCTGAAGGTGAACTGGGATGTTTATATTTCCATCTTTAGTTATTGAGGTTAACACAGATTGTTACTGAGCCATAGAACTGCTGTGGAACATCCTCACTTCCTTCTTCTTCTGTAGACTCATGACCAAGTCGCTGCCATCCTCTTTTCATCACTGCAGCAATATGAACTCATCAGTCACTCTGTTCTGAAACATTTCTATTTAATCTGACATTTAAACTGATGATTAATCCTTCATTTCTTTGGTTTTAACTTCATGCTTTTGTCTGTTTTATTAGTATCAGGATGCAGCAGCAGAGAGCAGACTCTCCTGAACCCAGCTGTGTGTCCATGAGGAGTGACGACTCTATGGATCATCGTAATGAGTTTAGAGATGGACGTCCTGCTGATGGAAGGTAAGAGTTTAAAAGTGAAGTTTAGTATGTGAGTCTCCTGAGAAGAGGAATCAATATTTACTCATTTTCACTTATTTAATCTTTATTCAAATCTTGAGGAAGTCATTGACGGCAAGTCCTCATTTTCAGTGATGTGGAGAACACAGTGAACAGAGCAGCTGGAGATCATAGTTTTAAATTGGTCTCCATGGTAACGATTGTGTTGAGTTTGAGTGTCTCTTGTAAAGTATTCCAGGATGATGCAGCAGAGTAAATGATAATAATGTTAGAGCAAGATGTTTCCATGTTAGTGTTTCTGAGGCTAAAGGACAGTGGTCACTGATACCAAGGCTGAAAACACCAGAAGCTGTTATATTTTTACTCCTGTTGCACAAATTTAGGTCTATTGAGTTGATCTCCTTCAAGTTAGGTCTAGTTGGCTCATTAATTATCTGTCAGATTCAGATTATTACACATTTCTTTAAAACAATCTGAATCAGATGTGAACCAGTTAAGACCATAGACCAACATCTGTTGTACTGTGTGAGTAAGTCTGTTAAGTTATTGATTGACTGGAGAAAGCTGAGGATGGTCTGTATACTGCCACAACCTTAATGGAGTTATTATGGATAGGTTCATTTTAAGAGCAGTTCATTCAAAGGAGTCAGGTATACTGACAGTTTATCAGACAGTGACAGATGATTTAACATAAACAGCCACGAGTGAAGTCTGTGGGCCTTCCGGTATGGTATGGTAGCTAGGAGCAGCGTGGCATTGTCTCTCCCCCGTTCAGAACTAAGTAACTCATCTTTCACCACCTGAACCAGCGCAAAAAAATATCAAACTTGACTTCGCAACGCAGAAGTCTGCAAAACAACAAAAAGTTGACCAGCCCCAGGATACGGCAGAAGATCCTGTTGACCTGTGTGCGACTGGGATGTTTATATTTCCATCTTTAGTTATTGAGGTTAACACAGATTGTTACTGAGCCATAGAACTGCTGTGGAACATCCTCACTTCCTTCTTCTTCTGTTGACTCATGACCAAGTCGCTGCCATCCTCTTTTCATCACTGCAGCAATATGAACTCATCAGTCACTCTGTTCTGAAACATTTCTATTTAATCTGACATTTAAACTGATGATTAATCCTTCATTTCTTTGGTTTTAACTTCATGCTTTTGTCTGTTTTATTAGTATCAGGATGCAGCAGCAGAGAGCAGACTCTCCTGAACCCAGCTGTGTGTCCATGAAGAGTGACCGGTCTATGGGTGTTCCTTTTAAGTTTAAAGAAGGACAACCTGCTGATAGAAGGTAAGAGTTTAAAAGTGAAGTTTAGTATGTGAGTCTCCTGAGAAGAGGAATCAATATTTACTCATTTTCACTTATTTAATCTTTATTTAAATCTTGAGGAGGTCATTGACGGCAAGTCCTCATTTTCAGTGATGTGGAGAACACAGAGAACAGAGCAGCTGGAGATCATAGTTTTAAATTGGTCTCCATGGTAACGATTGTGTTGAGTTTGAGTGTCTGTTGTAAAGTATTCCAGGATGATGCAGCAGAGTAAATGATAATAATGTTAGAGCAAGATGTTTCCATGTTAGTGTCTCTGAGGCTAAAGGACAGTGGTCACTGATACCAAGGCTGAAAACACCAGAAGCTGTTATATTTTTACTCCTGTTGCACAAATTTAGGTCTATTGAGTTGATCTCCTTCAAGTTAGGTCTAGTTGGCTCATTAATTATCTGTCAGATTCAGATTATTACACATTTCTTTTAAACAATCTGAATCAGATGTGAACCAGTTAAGACCATAGACCAACATCTGTTGTACTGTGTGAGTAAGTCTGTTAAGTTATTGATTGACTGGAGAAAGCTGAGGATGGTCTGTATACTGCCACAACCTTAATGGAGTTATTATGGATAGGTTCATTTTAAGAGCAGTTCATTCAAAGGAGTCAGGTATACTGACAGTTTATCAGACAGTGACAGATGATTTAACATAAACAGCCACGAGTGAGGTCTGTGGGCCTTCCGGTATGGTATGGTAGCGAGGAGCAGCGTGGCATCGTCTCCCCCCGTTCAGAACTAAGTAACTCATCTTTCACCACCTGAACCAGCGCAAAAAATTATCAAACTTGACTTCGCAACGCAGAAGTCTGCAAAACGACAAAAAGTTGACCAGCCCCAGGATACGGCAGAAGATCCTGTTGACCTGTGTGAGACTGGGATGTTTATATTTCCATCTTTAGTTATTGAGGTTAACACAGATTGTTACTGAGCCATAGAACTGCTGTGGAACATCCTCACTTCCTTCTTCTTCTGTTGACTCATGACCAAGTCGCTGCCATCCTCTTTTCATCACTGCAGCAATATGAACTCATCAGTCACTCTGTTCTGAAACATTTCTATTTAATCTGACATTTAAACTGATGATTAATCCTTCATTTATTTGCTTTTAACTTCATGCTTTTGTCTGTTTTATTAGTATCAGGATGCAGCAGCAGAGAGCAGACACTCCTGAACCCAGCTGTGTGTCCATGAAGAGTGACCGGTCTAAGGAGCATGGTATTAAGTTTAAAGATGGACAACCTGCTGATGGAAGGTAAGAATTTAACATCCAGTAATCAGAGCAGCATTTACAGGAGTTCATTTAGTCATCATGAAAGAACATCTTTAATAAGCTGAGTGCAGATTTGAGTCATTAAATGTCCTTAAACGTGATGTTTTGTCCACAGAGTTCAGCAGCAGAGCTCAGAGGTTCCCAGTGATCAGTCTGCACAGCAGCATCAAACACAGCTGGACTCCATATTTATGGTGTGTACATGTACAAACACACCTTTTACTATTAACTCCATCAACCACAGATGAAACAGTAAAGTAGCATTCAGGTCCTAACAGTGTCCATCTGTTTAGACCAGCAGGCCTTCAGACTGACACATGAATCACATGTTGTGTTCTACCAGTTTAAATGAAATGTTCACTTTATCTTTCTGTTCCAGCTGCTGGAGGAGAACATCCTCACTTTTGTGAAGAACGAGCTGAAGAGAGTCCAGAGGGGTCTGAGTCCAGATGACCCAGAATGCTTAGGGAGTCAGAGTGAGGATGAGGAGGTGTTGGATGGTGAGGAGGAAGAGCAGAGGAGGAGCAGCAGAGAGGCATTTGTGAAGATCACAGTGCACTTCCTGAGGAGAATGAAGCAGGAGGAGCTGGCTGAGCGTCTGCAGAGCAGTAAGAGGATTTTAACAGATTTAACATGATGGAGAGGAAATGGAGGCAACATGGGAGAGGTTTATATTTCAAACTCTGCCGTAAATATGCTGCACACATCAGCATCAGATCAGAGGCTGTTTGTCCTCCACTGATGAGCTGAATAAAACTGATGGAGGAGGAAAAACTACACAGACACACTTACATGTTCAGATTTCTAGACTTTCTGTAGGATCCACTCACTGATTTCATTTGTTGTTTGTTCATTCAGGAATGTGTCGATGTAAACTCAAGTCTAACCTGGAGAAGAAGTTCCAGTGTGTGTTTGAGGGGATCGCTAAAGCAGGAAACCCAACCCTTCTGAATCAGATCTACACACCGCTCTACATCACAGAGGGAGGGACTGCAGAGGTCAATGATGAACATGAGGTCAGACAAATTGAAACAGCATCCAGGAAACCAGACAGACCAGAAACAATCAGACAAGAAGATCTCTTTAAAGCTTCACATAGAAGAGATAAAACAATCAGAACAGTGATGACAAAGGGAGTGGCTGGCATTGGGAAAACAGTCTTAACACAGAAGTTCACTCTGGACTGGGCTGAAGACAAAGCCAACCAGGACATACACTTCACATTTCCATTCACTTTCAGAGAGCTGAATGGGCTGAAAGAGAAAAAGTACAGCTTGGTGGAACTTGTTCATCACTTCTTTACTGAAACCAAAGAAGCAGGAATCTGCAGGTTTGAAGAGTTCCAGGTTGTGTTCATCTTTGACGGTCTGGATGAGTGTCGACTTCCTCTGGACTTCCACAACACTGAGATCCTGACTGATGTTACAGAGTCCACCTCAGTGGATGTGCTGCTGACAAACCTCATCAGGGGGAAACTGCTTCCCTCTGCTCGCCTCTGGATAACCACACGACCTGCAGCAGCCAATCAGATCCCTCCTGAGTGTGTCGGCATGGTGACAGAGGTCAGAGGGTTCACTGACCCACAGAAGGAGGAGTACTTCAGGAAGAGATTCAGAGATGAGGAGCAGGCCAGCACCATCATCTCCCACATCAAGACATCACGAAGCCTCCACATCATGTGCCACATCCCAGTCTTCTGCTGGATCACTGCTACAGTTCTGGAGGATGTGTTGAAAAGCAGAGAGGGAGGAGAGCTGCCCAAGACCCTGACTGAGATGTACATCCACTTCCTGGTTCTTCAGTCCAAACTGAAGATCATCAAGTATGATGGAGGAGCTGAGACAGATCCACACTGGAGTTCAGAGAGCAGGAAGATGATTGAGTCTCTGGGAAAACTGGCTTTTGAGCAGCTGCAGAAAGGCAACCTGATCTTCTATGAATCAGACCTGACAGAGTGTGGCATCGATATCAGAGCAGCCTCAGTGTGCTCAGGAGTGTTCACAGAGATCTTTAAAGAGGAGAGAGGGCTGTACCAGGACAAGGTGTTCTGCTTCGTCCATCTGAGCCTTCAGGAGTTTCTGGCTGCTCTTCATGTCCATCTGACATTCATCAAGTCTGGGGTCAATCTGCTGGCAGAAGAACAAACAACATCCTGGTGGTCTTGGTTGTCTGAAGTGTTCAGTGGCAAACCAACACATTTCTACCAGAGTGCTGTGGACGAGGCTCTAAAGAGTCCAAATGGACACCTGGACTTGTTCCTCCGCTTCCTCCTGGGTCTTTCACTGCAGACCAATCAGACTCTCCTACGAGGTCTGCTGACACAGACAGGAAGTAGCTCACAGACCAATCAGGAAACAGTCCAGTACATCAAGAAGAAGCTCAGTGAGAATGTGTCTGCAGAGAGAAGCATCAATCTGTTCCACTGTCTGAATGAACTGAATGATCGTTCTCTAGTGGAGGAGATCCAACAGTACCTGAGATCAGGAAGTCTCTCCACAGATAACCTGTCTCCTGCTCAGTGGTCAGCTCTGGTCTTCATCTTACTGTCATCAGGAAAAGATCTGGATGTGTTTGACCTGAAGAAATACTCTGCTTCAGAGGAGGCTCTTCTGAGGCTGCTGCCAGTGGTCAAAGCCTCCAACAAAGCTCTGTAGGTGCACACAGAACTATCCAGATTAATGTAGTTTCATCTTTGTTAAAGTAATATTTACAATTGATTTTATTTGTTCTGCTGATTCTTCTTCAGGCTGACTGACTGTAACCTCTCAGAGAGAAGCTGTGCAGCTCTGTCCTCAGTTCTCAGCTCCCAGTCCTCTAGTCTGAGAGATCTGGACCTGAGTAACAACAACCTGCAGGATTCAGGAGTGAAGCAGCTTTCTGCTGGACTGGAGAGTCCACACTGTGGACTGGAAACTCTCAGGTCAGATGTTTATAAAATGTGAAGTTAAACTGGACTTTCTGTTTTTATTGAGTTGTTTTTTTTTTAAATGTTCTTCATTAATACATTTAACTTGACTTGAAAGTTCCACTCTGACATTTTGGTTGACTAGTAATTATTATTTGAGTGAAAATGATATATTATATTTTAAAAGCACATCAACAAGAAACAGTGTCCAATTAAACAAATGTACTTATTTTTCTAGTAAAGTTTTTATATATTCACTTCATTGTTCCAGGTTGACTGACTGTAACCTCTCAGAGAGAAGCTGTGCAGTTCTGTCCTCAGTTCTCAGCTCCCAGTCCTCTAATCTGAGAGATCTGGACCTGAGTAACAACAACCTGACGGTTTCAGGAGTGAAGCAGCTTTCTGCTGCACTGAAGAGTCCACTGAAAACTCTCAGGTCAGATCAATACATTTAATTATAGTTTTCGTTATGTAATTGAAAACAGAAATTAAGTCACATTTCAACCCTATGTAAACATTTTACACATCAATATCAGCCTTCTGAAATATGACTTATAGCTTTAGAGTTAAGTTTGTTTATTGAGTGCTTTTGAGCATTCAGTTCTTCTGCCTCTTTACTTCATCAGTTAGTCTCATTAGATCACAAAAAGTAGGTCCAACCTACCCAGTGATGGTATGATATTGATCTCCTGTAATGAATTGGAAACCTAAATGGAAAACTGAATCAAGTTGTATTAATCCTTGAGCCTCACAAAAGACAGTTTTGGATTTTCATTTTTATTTTCTTGATAATTTTAGGCTGTGTTCGTGCATATGGCATCAATTATTCCAAGTTTTTAATTTCATTTTAAATGTTTTATTTTAACCAAATGACTTGTAACAGATCTATAATATATCAGAAATAATTTTAGAAAAAAGTGTTACACCAACATTATTAGTGACAAATATATATATATGTTTTTATCGCTGCCAAAATTTGAAACTTGGCATGCCTTCCAGCCCTGGCTTCAAAATGTTTTATTGTTTTGTTATTTCATCACTTAGCTGTATTTTGCCTATGTGAGAATACAATAGTGTTCCCAAGTCCTGCTTGTCCTGTTTTATGAAGCACAGCAGACTGATGAAAATGTGAGTGCATCCAAAATGACCGGAGGCCTGTACTACGAAGCTGGATTTTCTCTTATCGAGGTAACTTCAGGGTTAACCCTGGGTTTTCCGTACTACGAAGCTGGTTCACTTCTTACCTGGTAAATCACCATGGTAACTGATGCTGAACGGCTAACCTGCTCCGGAGCAGGTTATGTTCTGGATAAGAGATCAACGAGTATAAAAGCACCTCCTGACCAATCAGCTCTCTTAGAAAATGACCTGCCCATTCTTAAAAGATCCTGTCAACATTGGTGCGCGGATCGTGAGAGGAGCGCTTAGGAGAGAAAGAGCTTTTAGGGATAGATGCAATTTTTAATTGGCCAAAATATATATTAAAAAACAATCCTTGAGGCACATGAGGGATATTATTCTGTATGTTATACAGTTGGTTTGACATCATTCACTCAAATGGTTGAAGCATAATAGGTTTGTATTTTGAATGTTGAATATTAAACTAACTTAATGTCTCTATGAAAGGAAGGGCACTGAGGAAGCGATCTGCCCCAAACGTCTGTGCTGTGATAAAGTGACATTGTGTGATCAGAGTGCTGTCCGTTAAAATTGTCCGATAAATTAATATTGTATGATCTCATGAATTTACACATTAACAGAGTCGGCAATTTTCTGCCAGCATTCCTTCCTGGCTTTTGCTGCAGCATCAGTGTTGCTTTTGGCCTGGATGATGTGATTGAATTCTTCATATTTATGAATAATAATTGTCTGCTCCTCCATGGTAAAGGGTAAAGTAGCTCAGCAGGGTTTCTGCATGTTTGTGATTGGTCAGACGCTGCAGACTCCTCCCCTTTATGTGAGCGCGCAGAGATCCAGATTGTAAAACCCTGGGTTGATTTACCGAGTTGATAACCAGCTTCGTAGTACCGCTTATCCTATACTGCGAATGTCTGGATAAGTCAACCCAGGTAACGCAGAGATATCCTGGATAGGTTAATCCAGCTTCGTAGTACAGGCCTCAGGATGTGTTGGTATGAGTGTCAGAGTGCGATGTGTTTGTGTGTACTGAAAAACAAATGTGTGTGTGTGTGTGTGTGTGTGTGTGTGTGTGTGTGTGTGTGTGTGTGTGTGTGTGTATATATGTAATGTGTGTATGTGCAGATGTCTGGCAGGTCTCTATTTATAACACACACACACACACACACACACACACACACACACACACACACACACACACACACACACACACACACACAATATAATGTATAAATAACAAGCTGCAGCACATTTACTGTATAAGTTACAGTTGGTTATTGAGCTTTGAGCATTAACAGTTAACTAAATATTTGGTAGTTATTATCAGTACTAAAAGTGCAAAATAATATTAATTTATAATATTTTCAGTCTTTTAACGAGGACATCTTTGTCCCTAATGAGCCATGTGTAACATTTCTAAATTGAGGCAGGAGGTTTAAGGTGGAATGTGTTTGTTCCTCTCTGTATGAGCTGTTTCTACTCATTTTAATACAACTGTTCAAAACACTGACTGGAGCATTAGCGCCACCTGCTGTTTATCTCCTAATATTCACACAGCAGCAGTGGATGGAAACAAGCATTCACATTTTCTACTGAACTTTTTCAGGACATTTGGTTAAAATGGTTACTATATTTGGATGAAAACTTGAAGTTAGTGGAATTAGCTCTGCAGAAGTTACTGGAAGCTATCGGTCTGTTTATCTGTAATGTTCAGAAAGTTTTTACCAATGCTGAACAAACAGCTGCTCTGATACAAGACAGCCTTTAAACTGAATTATTACTGATGTTAATAGGTTAATAATAATGATAATAATAATAATAATAATAATAATAATAATAATAATAGCTGTGTTTTGGTTATAATTGTGATGGGATTGACAAATATAAACGCATTAGTAATGAAAATGTGTTTTGCTCCACAGTTAAAGATTTCAGTTTTTTTGATCATCAAGGCAGGTCAGGCTGGTTTTGGACACTTAGCTGGGAAGGATTGCTGATTAAACTGGTCAAAGCTGCTCATCATCATTTATTAACTTGGTGATTAAGTTGTTTATAGAAGAAGATGATGATGATGATGATGATGATGATGATGATGATGATGATGATGATGATGATGCAAACACATTTACAGCACATTACTGGCTACTGAGATACATTACTATCACAATTCAATAATAAATACTGTAAATTTGATGTTGTCACTTTTTATCTGTTAACCCATCAATAATCAGAAATGCATAAAAAAATGTTAAATTCAAATAAACACAAAAACATGCTCAAATTACACATTTATTTTGCAGTTTTGTTAATTCAATAAAAGGGAACAGCCACTAGGAGGAGCTCTAACAGAGTGAATAACAGTTCAGCCACTAGGAGGAGCTCTAACAGAGTGAATAACAGTTCAGCCACTAGGAGGAGCTCTAACAGAGTGAATAACAGCTACTTTCAGCCACTAGGAGGAGCTCTAACGGAGTGAATAACAGTTCAGCCACTAGGAGGAGCTCTAACAGAGTGAATAACAGCTACTTTCAGCCACTAGGAGGAGCTCTAACGGAGTGAATAACAGCTACTTTCAGCCACTAGGAGGAGCTCTAACAGAGTGAATAACAGTTCAGCCACTAGGAGGAGCTCTAACAGAGTGAATAACAGCTACTTTCAGCCACTAGGAGGAGCTCTAACAGGGTGAATAACAGCTACTTTCAGCCACTAGGAGGAGCTCTAACGGAGTGAATAACAGTTCAGCCACTAGGAGGAGCTCTAACAGAGTGAATAACAGTTCAGCCACTAGGAGGAGCTCTAACAGAGTGAATAACAGCTACTTTCAGCCACTAGGAGGAGCTCTAACAGGGTGAGTAACAGCTACTTTCAGCCACTAGGAGGAGCTCTAACAGGGTGAATAACAGTTCAGCCACTAGGAGGAGCTCTAACGGAGTGAATAACAGCTACTTTCAGCCACTAGGAGGAGCTCTAACAGAGTGAATAACAGCTACTTTCAGCCACTAGGAGGAGCTCTAACGGAGTTTAATGTTAGAAAGTAACTATATGTGGTCAGTTTATCTAAATTACGCCTGTTTGTGAATCTGCTGCGACGCTTTCAGACATGTGAGAAGCTGTTAGCATCTGATCTGACTCTGAGAGGATGAACCGATCATCTGAGAGAGAAAATGATCTGTTTTACTGCCATAGCTCTATATGATATCATTCATTTGGGTCTCACAGATATAATCTAACAGGTGTAGCTGCCACATGTTGGCTCATGTAAAGTAAAGCTTCTTTATTTTACTGGACAGAACAACAGCGCTGCTGCTACACAAATATAAATATAGTGTTTTATAAACGTCTTCAGCGACTCCAGAACATCATCAGATTATTTTCCAGTGGGAGCTGAGCCTCGTTTTCAAACCATCATTTGCCAAAAATGAGCAGAGGATGAAAGTAACAAAGTATTTGTACTTCATTATTGTACTTTAGTAGATTTTCCAGCTATCTGTACTTTACTTGAGTATTTATTATTCTTTTTTTTTATCAAGTGTTTTTATTCGATTTTTCCACCATTTCATATAACGAAATAAAAAGACATCCAGATGTCTCCACAGGCCTGAAAAGTCCGAGAGGCGCAGTCACTTAGTGATAATCTGAAGTCCAGACAAAGAATAAAAACAAACTTATTTATTATTCTGATGACGTTTTACTTTTCCTCCCTACATCTGAGCACAACTATAGTTAATATTTAATATTTAATATTTGATATTTAATTATATTTAACATTTATATATTTAATATGTTTATATTTCTATTCAACATTTACATTTAGATAGTCACATTTGGGAATTTTAGTCTAAATTTAATATTTAGATTCATATTTGATATTTATATTTAATATTCACATTTAGATTTCATATTTATATTTTACATGTATATTAAGATTTAATATTTAGATTTAATTTTTATATTTAATATTTAGATTTATATTTAATATTTTATATATATATATATATATATATATATATATTTACGTGAACACATTTTTAATATTTATATATAACATGTTTTACACATTTCTGTCTTAAATGAAAGAAAAATTAACTAAATGTGAGAAAAGTGAATTAAATATTGAAAAAGTATCAGCTATGAAACTGTAACTGTAATTTTACAATCAGATCTCATACACAAGGGTTAATAATTAATTGTGGTACATTTCTGTTTGAATGTGTATTTTAAATGTTCTAACTAAAGGCAGTGGTATGTTACACTGCAAAAGGAGATAATGTTCAATTAAACTTTAACTGACTGTAATCTCTGACCTCACAGTCAAAACCAGAGCTCACATTTAGACTAAAATCCCTAAATGTGGCTGTTTAGTTTGACTTCATTTATATCTCCACTTCATTATTATTATTCATGATGTACAATCACATATGGCTCATCAGTATTTATACTCCACTGTATTATTATTAGTGCCACGGGGTTCTAGCTCCGAGGCCTTCCACTCCAGAAGCTGGAGAGGAAGGCCTCGGGGCGAAGCCCCGAGGCAACTATTAATCTTCTCCATACTTATTAGTGCCACGGGGTTCAAGCTCCGAGGCACTCCACTCCAGAAGCTGGAGAGGAGTGCCTCGGGGCGAAGCCCCGAGGCAACTATTAATCTTCTCCATACTTATTATTTTTCTTACATCTTCTTCCGCCGTTTTTCGGCGCGTAACTCCTCCCGCAGCTTTGAGAAAACCCCGACAATATATACATCAAAACGTGCGGCTCGATCGGGGGATGGGTGCTATGACTTTTGGTGTTGAAATTCCAAAGTTTCCCAAAGTTATTCCCAAAAAACCGGGAGATTTCTCCATTGGAAATGAATGGGAATTTTTTGAAAAACCTAAAAAATTTCACCTTTTTTCACCTTTTTTCAGAGTCACCTAGCTCGCTCATACGTGCACGTAGAAACGTGATTAAAACTTCAAAACGGAGGAAAACTTGTCCTCTCTGGAAAAACACCAAACTATTTTAACATAAAATGTAAACTTTTCAAACTATGAGCAGTCAAACGAGGAGTGGAAATCACTTTTTCGTCAAAGTTAGAGTGGAAGCGGCAGTTAGCTAGAGTGTGAGAAGCAGTAATTCATAACCTTCATTTTTATTTTTAACTCGAGCTCACGGCCAAGCCGTGAAAAGGAGACAAATCATTTTTTGTCAAAATGTAGACATAGGTGTTGGGATTCATAAAATGTGACTTTGACAGGCGGGGTCTGCACAAAATTTAAATGGGGGGGTCGAGACTGGCGGCAATCCCTGTCTCGCTCCCCATTAAACCTAATGTAATCGTCTTCTCTTTTCAAATGAATCTCACTCTGTGTTCACACTGAGCTTACTCGCTCATTTTAAGGAATATCTGAATAAAATAAACACTGTCAGAATCTGCCGGCTTCTGTGTCTCTCACGGTGTTTTCGGTTTTTGGACAGGAGTTACGGTTTTCTCACAGTTTGCAATTGTTCGGGACCTTGTCAGAAGCCAAATCCTTTAGAATTTTGAGACATTTTTCCAAGCGGATCCTGAAATCGCCGTAGCAACCGCAGGGCCTTAGCTGACCTTAGCAACCTGTTGCTGGGCAGAATCTGACCTACTTTTTTGTGATTGGCTGAACTGACCTACCTTTTTGTGATTGGCTAATTCTACCTGTCTGTCTGTTTTACCAGTTAACTGAGTGAGCATGGTGGCTAGCTCGGCCGCGCTAGCGGCCGAAAGCTCTCAGCAATAGTATAGCTGATGACTTTGATTGACAGGTGACACTTGGTAGGGGGCGGGGTTTCACCGAACTCAGCAGGCATGCCCACAGAGGCTGATTTTTACACAAGTTTGAAGCCTAATTTCACATATTTGGTGATTTTTTAATCATTCACATTTGGCAACAACACACCTTTCTGTGGTATGTCAAACTCAGAACACACATTTATTTATTTATACTTACTTTACACCGACCTTAAGACTTAAGACTTATTACCGCCCACCACATTAACATATGGAAACAGACATAAAAAAATTTAGAAATTTAGAAATACAGATGTAAAATAAATAAATAAATCAATAAATAAATGTAGAACTAAATAAATACATAAATGAATACATAAATGTGACTGTGTCAGGTCATTTGAATGGAGTGATTAATTAATTCATGTTTACTGTGGACAAAATATTGTATAGTTTTGTGTTGTAGGGCAAAACTAGGAGAAAAGTTGTTAATATTTGAGTGATATATTTATAAGTTTACAGGTAATATGTCTGATTTCATTTATGTGTCATTACTATCATGGGGGGGGGATCTCATCAGCTGCCTATCTGTCTTCATCACCTGGAGACCTACAGCATCACCTCACCCTGTCTTCATCACCTGGAGACCTACAGCATCACCTCACCCTGTCTTCATCACCTGGAGACCTACAGCATCACCTCACCCTGTCTTCATCACCTGGAGACCTACAGCATCACCTCACCCTGTCTTCATCACCTGGAGACCTACAGCATCACCTCACCCTGTCTTCATCACCTGGAGACCTACAGCATCACCTCACCCTGTCTTCATCACCTGGAGACCTACAGCATCACCTCACCCTGTCTTCATCACCTGGAGACCTACAGCATCACCTCACCCTGTCCAGGGTCAGTCAGCCTGGTGTTTCTGCCAGAGATGCAGATTCCCTCCAACATGAAGCACTTAGAGACAGAAGAGTAGTGATACCAAGCTGCTGTGTGGAGATCTGTCACCCAGACTGTATTAAAATAAATATGGAAAATAACACGTGTGTGTTTGTAATAGAGTAAAATGACTATCTATGTATTATTATCAGTATGAAACAGAACAATCACAATATCAGTAGAAATAATAAACATGTACACAAACATATTTATAAATGACATAGTTAGTTAGTCTTATATAGTTAGATACTCAGTTGTTAGTTGAAGCTTGTTACTCTAAGTGTGTGACACAGAGGAGAGGAGGCATGACTGAAGGGAAATACATTTATTGAGGGGAATAGAAATGAGATATTGAACTGAGAGCTGGGGCAGGGGAACTGCTGTGAGGAGCAGGGTCCAGGCCTGAGGAGCAGGGCTACAGGTCTGAGTAGCAGGGCTACAGGTCTGAGGAGCAGGGTCCAGGCCTGAGGAGCAGGGTCCAGGTCTGAGGAGCAGGGCTACAGGTCTGAGGAGCAGGGCTACAGGTCTGAGGAGCAGGGTCCAGGTCTGAGGAGCAGGGTCCAGGTCTGAGGATCAGGGTCTGGGATGCCTTTAAAAAGAATAAATACAGAGCCATTATTAGTCTCATGTCATTGTTACTGGATAACTGAGAAGACTGATGTGATGCTACAGTAATGTGTAATGTTAAACATTCATATACAGTCACAATGTAACAACTGTGTGGAGAAAATAATAATAATAATAATAATAAATAATAATAATAATAAATAATAATAATAATAATAATAATAAAATAATAATAATAATAATAATACTACTACTAATAATAATAATATGAATAATAATCAATAACAATAATAATAATAAATAATAATAATAATAATAATAATAATAATAAATAATCATAATAAAATAATAATAAATAATAATAATAATTATTATTATAAATAATAATAATAATAATAATAATAATAATAATAATAATATAATAATATAATAATAATAATATAATAATAATAAACAATAATAATAATAATAATAATGATGAATAATAATGATAATAATAATAATAATATAATAATATAATAATATAATAATAATAATATAATAATAATAATATTAATAATAATAATAATAGAAAAAATGTGCTGATTTTATTTTAGTTTAGGAAATGAGCAGACCTTGATCTGAATGAAACAAACATCATATTATAGATACTGATAACATGCTGCTCTAAATCAAATCTGGGATGAATAGAGTCAATGTGTTTATCTGTGTATTAATCTGTTTATGTAATAAAACACAAGTATAAACTAGCAGTAGTTAACAACTGTAAATAATCATATTGTGATAGCAAACCTGTGTTTCTATGTCTTCATGTCTGTAAACAAACATATAACATATAGTACTGACTAACTAGACAGTGAGCTGAATGTCAGCAGGTAACGTTATAACACTTTATGTGAAGCAGCGCTGATGTTACTCACCTGTCCGGCAGAGCAGGCAGAGCAGCGTCTGCTGCTGTCCCTCCCGGGTTTCCTCTGTCCCTGTGCCGGGTCTCCTCTGTCCCTCCGCCGTAATAAAATCACGCTGATGTGTCAGCTGATGTGTGTGTGTGTGTGTGTGTGTGTGTGTTTTTGTATGTGCGCGTGCGTGTGCGCGCAGCATCGCTGTTTTGGAACTTGAATTTGAACGATGCTTATCAACTGTAGCCTAGCAACCGGAGGAGGACTCTGATTGGCTACGTCATTCTCCTTAAAAGCGGATTGGCGGCGGCAAAACTTTCCCTTTGATCTTTCTCTTGAGGTAAGAAGCCGTCTTCTTCATTATAGCTCCTAACTTTTATGCTTAAAAAGTCTTAAAAGTGTCTTTATGTTCCATATTAAGTCTTAAATATGTAAATCCATTACCGCTTCCTTCGTTGCTTTGTTGGTTGAGTGTTAAATGAGTGAGCGGAGGCTCTCCTTTGATCCTTCGGTAAGAAGCTCTGCTAGCTTCACATTAGCTGCTTACAGAAGGACTATTCTTAAAAAGTCTTAACAGCGTCCATATGTTGTATTAGAGCTTACATTACATTTAGTTAGGTATTAAATATATAAGTCCATTTACCGCTTGCTTCATTGCTTTTGTTGGTTGTGTTAAATGAGCAGCGGCTCCTCTTCATCCTTCTCTCCGGGTCTTCTTCATTTAGCTCCGCGGGCTTTACATTAGCTGCTCACTCAATTCATTTCATAGTTATTTATTTCAATCAGTGAAAACATTAAAAACAGTATTAATGTGTATCAGTGGCGAGTGGTGACATTTTACTGTGGTCATGCTGAAGTGTTAATACCATGCGCGCCGTAAGGAGGGTATTTATTTATTAATAAAAATATAATATGGTTTATAACTACTATATATATATATAGTATATATATATATATATATATATATATATACTATATATAACAACAGTGTGTTGGAGTTTACAGTGTATGTAGGCTAAATGAAAGCAGTAATATTCAGCTCTGACATGACGCTTGACAGCAGCGGATTCATGGTAACCATGGTAACCATACAAACAAAGAAAAACAAGTTACACCCCCGGGAAATTTAGAGGCGTTAATATTATAACTTTATTCTGTTAATATTATAACTCTGTTAATATTATAACTCTGTTAATATTATAACTCTGTTAATATTATAACTCTGTTAATATTATAACTTTATTCTGTTAATATTATAACTCTGTTAATATTATAACTCTGTTAATATTATAACATTATTCTGTTAATATTATAACTCTGTTAATATTATAACTCTGTTAATATTATAACATTATTCTGTTAATATTATAACTTTATTCTGTTAATATTATAACTTTATTCTGTTAATATTATAACTCTGTTAATATTATAACTTTATTCTGTTAATATTATAACTTTATTCTGTTAATATTATAACTCTGTTAATATTATAACTTTATTCTGTTAATATTATAACTTTATTCTGTTAATATTATAACTTTATTCTGTTAATATTATAACTCTGTTAATATTATAACTTTATTCTGTTAATATTATAACTTTATTCTGTTAATATTATAACTCTGTTAATATTATAACTCTGTTAATATTATAACTTTATTCTGTTAATATTATAACTTTATTCTGTTAATATTATAACTTTATTCTGTTAATATTATAACTCTGTTAATATTATAACTTTATTCTGTTAATATTATAACTCTGTTAATATTATAACTTTATTCTGTTAATATTATAACTTTATTCTGTTAATATTATAACTCTGTTAATATTATAACTCTGTTAATATTATAACTTTATTAATATTATAACTTTATTCTGTTAATATTATAACTCTGTTAATATTATAACTTTATTCTGTTAATATTATAACTTTATTCTGTTAATATTATAACTTTATTAATATTATAACTTTATTCTGTTAATATTATAACTCTGTTAATATTATAACTTTATTAATATTATAACTCTGTTAATATTATAACTTTATTAATATTATAACTTTATTTTGTTAATATTATAACTCTGTTAATATTATAACTTTATTCTGTTAATATTATAACTCTGTTAATATTATAACTTTATTCTGTTAATATTATAACTCTGTTAATATTATAACTTTATTCTGTTAATATTATAACTCTGTTAATATTATAACTTTATTCTGTTAATATTATAACTCTGTTAATATTATAACTTTATTCTGTTAATATTATAACTTTATTCTGTTAATATTATAACTCTGTTAATATTATAACTTTATTCTGTTAATATTATAACTTTATTCTGTTAATATTATAACTTTATTCTGTTAATATTATAACTCTGTTAATATTATAACTCTATTCTGTTAATATTATAACTTTATTCTGTTAATATTATAACTTTATTCTGTTAATATTATAACTCTGTTAATATTATAACTTTATTCTGTTAATATTATAACTCTGTTAATATTATAACATTATTCTGTTAATATTATAACTCTGTTAATATTATAACTTTATTCTGTTAATATTATAACTCTGTTAATATTATAACTTTATTCTGTTAATATTATAACTTTATTCTGTTAATATTATAACTTTATTCTGTTAATATTATAACTTTATTCTGTTAATATTATAACTCTGTTAATATTATAACTCTGTTAATATTATAACTCTGTTAATATTATAACTCTGTTAATATTATAACTTTATTCTGTTAATATTATAACTTTATTCTGTTAATATTATAACTTTATTCTGTTAATATTATAACTTTATTCTGTTAATATTATAACTCTGTTAATATTATAACTCTGTTAATATTATAACTCTGTTAATATTATAACTCTGTTAATATTATAACTCTGTTAATATTATAACTCTGTTAATATTATAACTTTATTCTGTTAATATTATAACTCTGTTAATATTATAACTCTGTTAATATTATAACTTTATTCTGTTAATATTATAACTTTATTCTGTTAATATTATAACTCTGTTAATATTATAACTCTGTTAATATTATAACTTTATTCTGTTAATATTATAACTTTATTCTGTTAATATTATAACTCTGTTAATATTATAACTCTGTTAATATTATAACTCTGTTAATATTATAACTTTATTCTGTTAATATTATAACTCTGTTAATATTATAACTTTATTCTGTTAATATTATAACTTTATTCTGTTAATATTATAACTCTGTCAATATTATAACTCTGTTAATATTATAACTTTATTCTGTTAATATTATAACTTTATTCTGTTAATATTATAACTCTGTTAATATTATAACTTTATTCTGTTAATATTATAACTCTGTTAATATTATAACTTTATTCTGTTAATATTATAACTTTATTCTGTTAATATTATAACTTTATTCTGTTAATATTATAACTTTATTCTGTTAATATTATAACTTTATTCTGTTAATATTATAACTCTGTTAATATTATAACTTTATTCTGTTAATATTATAACTCTGTTAATATTATAACATTATTCTGTTAATATTATAACTCTGTTAATATTATAACTCTGTTAATATTATAACTCTGTTAATATTATAACTTTATTCTGTTAATATTATAACTCTGTTAATATTATAACTCTGTTAATATTATAACATTATTCTGTTAATATTATAACTCTGTTAATATTATAACTTTATTCTGTTAATATTATAACTTTATTCTGTTAATATTATAACTTTATTCTGTTAATATTATAACTCTGTTAATATTATAACTTTATTCTGTTAATATTATAACTCTGTTAATATTATAACTTTATTCTGTTAATATTATAACATTATTCTGTTAATATTATAACTTTATTCTGTTAATATTATAACTTTATTCTGTTAATATTATAACTCTGTTAATATTATAACTTTATTCTGTTAATATTATAACTCTGTTAATATTATAACTCTGTTAATATTATAACATTATTCTGTTAATATTATAACTCTGTTAATATTATAACTCTGTTAATATTATAACTCTGTTAATATTATAACTCTGTTAATATTATAACTTTATTCTGTTAATATTATAACTTTATTCTGTTAATATTATAACTTTATTCTGTTAATATTATAACTTTATTCTGTTAATATTATAACTTTATTCTGTTAATATTATAACTTTATTCTGTTAATATTATAACTCTGTTAATATTATAACTTTATTCTGTTAATATTATAACTCTGTTAATATTATAACTTTATTCTGTTAATATTATAACTCTGTTAATATTATAACTCTGTTAATATTATAACATTATTCTGTTAATATTATAACTCTGTTAATATTATAACTTTATTCTGTTAATATTATAACTCTGTTAATATTATAACATTATTCTGTTAATATTATAACTTTATTCTGTTAATATTATAACTTTATTCTGTTAATATTATAACTCTGTTAATATTATAACTTTATTCTGTTAATATTATAACTCTGTTAATATTATAACTCTGTTAATATTATAACATTATTCTGTTAATATTATAACTCTGTTAATATTATAACTCTGTTAATATTATAACTTTATTCTGTTAATATTATAACTTTATTCTGTTAATATTATAACTCTGTTAATATTATAACTTTATTAATATTATAACTCTGTTAATATTATAACTTTATTCTGTTAATATTATAACTTTATTCTGTTAATATTATAACTTTATTCTGTTAATATTATAACTTTATTCTGTTAATATTATAACTTTATTCTGTTAATATTATTATAACTCTGTTAATATTATAACTTTATTAATATTATAACTTTATTCTGTTAATATTATAACTCTGTTAATATTATAACTTTATTCTGTTAATATTATAACTCTGTTAATATTATAACATTATTCTGTTAATATTATAACTTTATTAATATTATAACTTTATTCTGTTAATATTATAACTCTGTTAATATTATAACTTTATTAATATTATAACTCTGTTAATATTATAACTTTATTCTGTTAATATTATAACTTTATTCTGTTAATATTATAACTTTATTCTGTTAATATTATAACTCTGTTAATATTATAACATTATTCTGTTAATATTATAACTTTATTCTGTTAATATTATAACTTTATTCTGTTAATATTATAACTTTATTCTGTTAATATTATAACTCTGTTAATATTATAACTTTATTCTGTTAATATTATAACTTTATTCTGTTAATATTATAACTTTATTCTGTTAATATTATAACTTTATTCTGTTAATATTATAACTCTGTTAATATTATAACTTTATTCTGTTAATATTATAACTCTGTTAATATTATAACTTTATTCTGTTAATATTATAACTTTATTCTGTTAATATTATAACTCTGTTAATATTATAACTTTATTAATATTATAACTTTATTCTGTTAATATTATAACTCTGTTAATATTATAACTTTATTCTGTTAATATTATAACTCTGTTAATATTATAACTCTGTTAATATTATAACTCTGTTAATATTATAACTCTGTTAATATTATAACTTTATTCTGTTAATATTATAACTTTATTCTGTTAATATTATAACTTTATTCTGTTAATATTATAACTTTATTCTGTTAATATTATAACTCTGTTAATATTATAACTTTATTCTGTTAATATTATAACTCTGTTAATATTATAACTCTGTTAATATTATAACTCTGTTAATATTATAACTTTATTCTGTTAATATTATAACTCTGTTAATATTATAACTTTATTCTGTTAATATTATAACTCTGTTAATATTATAACTTTATTCTGTTAATATTATAACTTTATTCTGTTAATATTATAACTCTGTTAATATTATAACTCTGTTAATATTATAACTTTATTCTGTTAATATTATAACTCTGTTAATATTATAACTTTATTAATATTATAACTCTGTTAATATTATAACTTTATTCTGTTAATATTATAACTTTATTCTGTTAATATTATAACTTTATTCTGTTAATATTATAACTCTGTTAATATTATAACATTATTCTGTTAATATTATAACTCTGTTAATATTATAACTTTATTCTGTTAATATTATAACTTTATTCTGTTAATATTATAACTCTGTTAATATTATAACTCTGTTAATATTATAACTTTATTCTGTTAATATTATAACTCTGTTAATATTATAACTCTGTTAATATTATAACTTTATTCTGTTAATATTATAACTTTATTCTGTTAATATTATAACTTTATTCTGTTAATATTATAACTCTGTTAATATTATAACTTTATTCTGTTAATATTATAACTTTATTCTGTTAATATTATAACTTTATTCTGTTAATATTATAACTCTGTTAATATTATAACTTTATTCTGTTAATATTATAACTTTATTCTGTTAATATTATAACTCTGTTAATATTATAACTCTGTTAATATTATAACTTTATTTTGTTAATATTATAACTCTGTTAATATTATAACTTTATTCTGTTAATATTATAACTCTGTTAATATTATAACTCTGTTAATATTATAACTTTATTCTGTTAATATTATAACTTTATTCTGTTAATATTATAACTTTATTCTGTTAATATTATAACTCTGTTAATATTATAACTCTGTTAATATTATAACTTTATTCTGTTAATATTATAACTTTATTCTGTTAATATTATAACTCTGTTAATATTATAACTCTGTTAATATTATAACTTTATTCTGTTAATATTATAACTTTATTCTGTTAATATTATAACTCTGTTAATATTATAACTCTGTTAATATTATAACTTTATTCTGTTAATATTATAACTCTGTTAATATTATAACTCTGTTAATATTATAACTTTATTCTGTTAATATTATAACTCTGTTAATATTATAACTTTATTCTGTTAATATTATAACTCTGTTAATATTATAACTCTGTTAATATTATAACTTTATTCTGTTAATATTATAACTTTATTTTGTTAATATTATAACTTTATTCTGTTAATATTATAACTCTGTTAATATTATAACTTTATTCTGTTAATATTATAACTTTATTCTGTTAATATTATAACTCTGTTAATATTATAACTCTGTTAATATTATAACTTTATTCTGTTAATATTATAACTCTGTTAATATTATAACTTTATTCTGTTAATATTATAACTTTATTCTGTTAATATTATAACTTTATTCTGTTAATATTATAACTTTATTTTGTTAATATTATAACTTTATTCTGTTAATATTATAACTTTATTTTGTTAATATTATAACTTTATTCTGTTAATATTATAACTTTATTTTGTTAATATTATAACTTTATTCTGTTAATATTATAACTCTGTTAATATTATAACTTTATTCTGTTAATATTATAACTCTGTTAATATTATAACTCTGTTAATATTATAACTTTATTCTGTTAATATTATAACTTTATTTTGTTAATATTATAACTTTATTCTGTTAATATTATAACTCTGTTAATATTATAACTTTATTCTGTTAATATTATAACTCTGTTAATATTATAACTTTATTCTGTTAATATTATAACTCTGTTAATATTATAACTCTGTTAATATTATAACTCTGTTAATATTATAACTTTATTCTGTTAATATTATAACTCTGTTAATATTATAACTCTGTTAATATTATAACTTTATTCTGTTAATATTATAACTTTATTTTGTTAATATTATAACTTTATTCTGTTAATATTATAACTTTATTCTGTTAATATTATAACTTTATTCTGTTAATATTATAACTTTATTTTGTTAATATTATAACTTTATTCTGTTAATATTATAACTCTGTTAATATTATAACTTTATTCTGTTAATATTATAACTTTATTCTGTTAATATTATAACTCTGTTAATATTATAACTTTATTCTGTTAATATTATAACTCTGTTAATATTATAACTTTATTCTGTTAATATTATAACTCTGTTAATATTATAACTCTGTTAATATTATAACTTTATTCTGTTAATATTATAACTCTGTTAATATTATAACTTTATTCTGTTAATATTATAACTCTGTTAATATTATAACTCTGTTAATATTATAACATTATTCTGTTAATATTATAACTTTATTCTGTTAATATTATAACTCTGTTAATATTATAACTTTATTCTGTTAATATTATAACTCTGTTAATATTATAACTCTGTTAATATTATAACATTATTCTGTTAATATTATAACTTTATTCTGTTAATATTATAACTCTGTTAATATTATAACTTTATTCTGTTAATATTATAACTTTATTCTGTTAATATTATAACTCTGTTAATATTATAACTCTGTTAATATTATAACTCTGTTAATATTATAACTTTATTCTGTTAATATTATAACTTTATTCTGTTAATATTATAACTTTATTCTGTTAATATTATAACTTTATTCTGTTAATATTATAACTTTATTCTGTTAATATTATAACTCTATTAATATTATAACTTTATTCTGTTAATATTATAACTTTATTCTGTTAATATTATAACTCTGTTAATATTATAACTTTATTTTGTTAATATTATAACTCTGTTAATATTATAACTTTATTCTGTTAATATTATAACTCTGTTAATATTATAACTTTATTCTGTTAATATTATAACTCTGTTAATATTATAACTTTATTCTGTTAATATTATAACATTATTCTGTTAATATTATAACTCTGTTAATATTATAACTTTATTCTGTTAATATTATAACTCTGTTAATATTATAACTTTATTCTGTTAATATTATAACTTTATTCTGTTAATATTATAACTTTATTCTGTTAATATTATAACTCTGTTAATATTATAACTCTGTTAATATTATAACTTTATTCTGTTAATATTATAACTCTGTTAATATTATAACTTTATTCTGTTAATATTATAACTTTATTCTGTTAATATTATAACTTTATTCTGTTAATATTATAACTCTGTTAATATTATAACTTTATTCTGTTAATATTATAACTTTATTTTGTTAATATTATAACTCTGTTAATATTATAACTCTGTTAATATTATAACTTTATTCTGTTAATATTATAACTTTATTCTGTTAATATTATAACTTTATTCTGTTAATATTATAACTCTGTTAATATTATAACATTATTCTGTTAATATTATAACTCTGTTAATATTATAACTCTGTTAATATTATAACTTTATTCTGTTAATATTATAACTCTGTTAATATTATAACTTTATTCTGTTAATATTATAACTCTGTTAATATTATAACTCTGTTAATATTATAACTTTATTCTGTTAATATTATAACTCTGTTAATATTATAACTTTATTCTGTTAATATTATAACTCTGTTAATATTATAACTTTATTCTGTTAATATTATAACTTTATTCTGTTAATATTATAACTTTATTCTGTTAATATTATAACTCTGTTAATATTATAACTCTGTTAATATTATAACTTTATTCTGTTAATATTATAACTTTATTCTGTTAATATTATAACTCTGTTAATATTATAACTTTATTCTGTTAATATTATAACTCTGTTAATATTATAACTCTGTTAATATTATAACTTTATTCTGTTAATATTATAACTTTATTTTGTTAATATTATAACTTTATTCTGTTAATATTATAACTCTGTTAATATTATAACTTTATTCTGTTAATATTATAACTCTGTTAATATTATAACTCTGTTAATATTATAACTTTATTCTGTTAATATTATAACTCTGTTAATATTATAACTCTGTTAATATTATAACTTTATTCTGTTAATATTATAACTTTATTTTGTTAATATTATAACTTTATTCTGTTAATATTATAACTTTATTTTGTTAATATTATAACTTTATTCTGTTAATATTATAACTCTGTTAATATTATAACTTTATTCTGTTAATATTATAACTCTGTTAATATTATAACTCTGTTAATATTATAACTTTATTCTGTTAATATTATAACTTTATTTTGTTAATATTATAACTTTATTCTGTTAATATTATAACTCTGTTAATATTATAACTTTATTCTGTTAATATTATAACTCTGTTAATATTATAACTCTGTTAATATTATAACTCTGTTAATATTATAACTTTATTCTGTTAATATTATAACTCTGTTAATATTATAACTCTGTTAATATTATAACTTTATTCTGTTAATATTATAACTTTATTTTGTTAATATTATAACTTTATTCTGTTAATATTATAACTCTGTTAATATTATAACTTTATTCTGTTAATATTATAACTCTGTTAATATTATAACTCTGTTAATATTATAACTTTATTCTGTTAATATTATAACTCTGTTAATATTATAACTTTATTCTGTTAATATTATAACTCTGTTAATATTATAACTTTATTCTGTTAATATTATAACTTTATTCTGTTAATATTATAACTCTGTTAATATTATAACTCTGTTAATATTATAACTCTGTTAATATTATAACTTTATTCTGTTAATATTATAACTTTATTCTGTTAATATTATAACTTTATTCTGTTAATATTATAACTTTATTCTGTTAATATTATAACTTTATTCTGTTAATATTATAACTTTATTCTGTTAATATTATAACTCTGTTAATATTATAACTTTATTTTGTTAATATTATAACTCTGTTAATATTATAACTTTATTCTGTTAATATTATAACTCTGTTAATATTATAACTTTATTCTGTTAATATTATAACTCTGTTAATATTATAACATTATTCTGTTAATATTATAACTTTATTAATATTATAACTTTATTCTGTTAATATTATAACTCTGTTAATATTATAACTCTGTTAATATTATAACTTTATTCTGTTAATATTATAACTCTGTTAATATTATAACTTTATTCTGTTAATATTATAACTTTATTAATATTATAACTTTATTCTGTTAATATTATAACTTTATTCTGTTAATATTATAACTTTATTCTGTTAATATTATAACTTTATTCTGTTAATATTATAACTCTGTTAATATTATAACTCTGTTAATATTATAACTTTATTCTGTTAATATTATAACTCTGTTAATATTATAACTTTATTCTGTTAATATTATAACTTTATTCTGTTAATATTATAACTTTATTCTGTTAATATTATAACTTTATTCTGTTAATATTATAACTCTGTTAATATTATAACTCTGTTAATATTATAACTTTATTCTGTTAATATTATAACTCTGTTAATATTATAACTCTGTTAATATTATAACTCTGTTAATATTATAACTTTATTCTGTTAATATTATAACTTTATTCTGTTAATATTATAACTCTGTTAATATTATAACTCTGTTAATATTATAACTTTATTCTGTTAATATTATAACTTTATTCTGTTAATATTATAACTTTATTCTGTTAATATTATAACTTTATTCTGTTAATATTATAACTTTATTCTGTTAATATTATAACTCTGTTAATATTATAACTTTATTCTGTTAATATTATAACTCTGTTAATATTATAACTTTATTCTGTTAATATTATAACTCTGTTAATATTATAACTTTATTCTGTTAATATTATAACTCTGTTAATATTATAACTTTATTCTGTTAATATTATAACTCTGTTAATATTATAACTCTGTTAATATTATAACTTTATTCTGTTAATATTATAACTCTGTTAATATTATAACTTTATTCTGTTAATATTATAACTCTGTTAATATTATAACTTTATTCTGTTAATATTATAACTTTATTCTGTTATAACTTTATTTTGTTAATATTATAACTCTGTTAATATTATAACTCTGTTAATATTATAACTTTATTCTGTTAATATTATAACTTTATTCTGTTAATATTATAACTCTGTTAATATTATAACTTTATTCTGTTAATATTATAACTTTATTCTGTTAATATTATAACTCTGTTAATATTATAACTTTATTCTGTTAATATTATAACTTTATTCTGTTAATATTATAACTCTGTTAATATTATAACTTTATTCTGTTAATATTATAACTTTATTCTGTTAATATTATAACTTTATTCTGTTAATATTATAACTCTGTTAATATTATAACTTTATTCTGTTAATATTATAACTCTGTTAATATTATAACTCTATTCTGTTAATATTATAACTCTGTTAATATTATAACTCTGTTAATATTATAACTCTGTTAATATTATAACTTTATTTTGTTAATATTATAACTTTATTCTGTTAATATTATAACTCTGTTAATATTATAACTTTATTCTGTTAATATTATAACTTTATTCTGTTAATATTATAACTTTATTCTGTTAATATTATAACTCTGTTAATATTATAACTTTATTCTGTTAATATTATAACTCTGTTAATATTATAACTCTGTTAATATTATAACTCTGTTAATATTATAACTTTATTCTGTTAATATTATAACTCTGTTAATATTATAACTTTATTAATATTATAACTTTATTCTGTTAATATTATAACTCTGTTAATATTATAACTCTGTTAATATTATAACTCTGTTAATATTATAACTTTATTAATATTATAACTTTATTCTGTTAATATTATAACTCTGTTAATATTATAACTTTATTCTGTTAATATTATAACTTTATTCTGTTAATATTATAACTATGCGACAACTGTTATTTAACGGGGAGTTAACAATAATTCAAATTTGATGTGTGAGTGTGTGTGTGTGTGTGTGTGTGTGTGTGTGTGTGTGTGTGTGTGTGTGTGTGTGTGTGTGTGTGTCGGTTTATCGACTGTCAATGATGTGCCTGAAATAGCCATGTTTACAGCCACTAATGTTAACTTTAGCACCGACAAAAACATACTAGTGGTAATTTAAATATCGGTTCATGAGATTTATTAATGTATGACACATAATATGATTTTATCTACTATATATATATATATCATAATATCCTACTGCGCTTACACTGCTGCTATTACGGTAATTCTTATCTGCTGGGAGGACATGAGGCTGTCATGCTTTGTTAAATTAGCTTCATTAAATACATTTGCTTGGTAGCCCCTTTCCTATGCAGACTTTGTTCTTAGTCTTATTCAATTCTAAATATTATACACCCAAGTATGTTAAAACATATTTAAAATACTCCACTGTGTAATGAAGCAATAACGCCCATTTCAATATATTATACAGTAATATATGTTCAAACAATAATATTGTTGCTAATATATATAGTTGCTATTTGTTATTGCTAGCTGAGTGCTAATACTTGTGAATGATTGACTGCCACCCTGCTACCTATGGACACAGGCATTACATGTTATAGGTGTGTAATATTGCTGCTAATATTTTTGGTAGCTATCTAACTCATTTACATTTGTCTTTTAATTCCAGTTTGATCAAAGTTTTGAGCGGTTTTGCTGCTTCCTGAGCTTGACTTGCCTTGGATTGCCTCGCCTCACCTCACCTCACCTCACTTCACCTCACCTCACCTCACCTCACCTCACCTGACCTCACCTGACTTCACCTCACTTCACCTCACCTCACTTCACCTCACCTCACCTCACCTCACCTCACCTCACCTGACCTCACCTGACTTCACCTCACTTCACCTCACCTCACTTCACCTCACCTCACCTCACTTCACTTCACCTCACTTCACCTCACCTCACTTCACCTCACCTCACCTGACTTCACCTCACTTCACCTCACTTCACCTCACCTCACCTCACCTCGCCTCACCTCACTTCACTTCACCTCACTTCACCTCACTTCACCTCACCTCGCCTCACCTCACCTCACCTCACTTCACCTCACCTCACCTCACCTCACCTGACTTCACCTCACTTCACCTCACCTCACTTCACCTCACCTCACCTCACTTCACTTCACCTCACTTCACCTCACCTGACTTCACCTCACTTCACTTCACCTCACTTCACCTGACTTCACCTCACCTCACCTCACCTCACCTCACCTCACTTCACTTCACCTCACTTCACCTCACCTGACTTCACCTCACCTCACTTCACTTCACCTCACCTCACCTCACCTCACCTCACCTCACTTCACTTCACCTCACTTCACCTGACTTCACCTCACCTCACTTCACCTCACCTCACCTCACTTCACTTCACCTCACTTCACCTGACTTCACCTCACCTCACCTCACCTCACCTCACTTCACTTCACCTCACTTCACCTGACTTCACCTCACTTCACTTCACCTCACTTCACCTCACTTCACCTCATTTGCATATTTGATTGTTGAATTGTTGATATTTTATTGATTAATTTCTATTTTAGATTTCATATATTCAGGATAAATTGTTTAGGTTAGGTTTTAGTTTAGGCTTAACGCCCTTTTGTTTGGAGGGATTTTTTTTGTGTGTAGTGTTTTTCAGGATGCCGCGGAAGGGAAGGCGATCCCAGGCCCAGAAGCAGCGCTGGAGCACGGTCCAGGACCCTGACCGCCCCCCCTGCACCCTCTCTCCAGTCAACAACGTATGTATGACCAGAAATGAAACGCACACTCATTAAAATGACTCATAGTCTCTTCACTGAGACACGTTTACACCATCCGTACCATGTTAAGTTAAATCTGTTAATCATTTGTCATCAGGTGGTTGGAGCCACCCTGCCAGCCAGACCGTTCTGGGGTGAGGATGAAGTGCGTGCGGAGTTTTATGCACGTGAGTATTCAGCTGTTTTATTAGTTTTGATGTATTTGTGTTTACTATACACTTCTGCTAAGAGCTCAATGCCAATAAAGGGTTAGTCATTATTACTCATTAATCTTATGTTCCATCCTTTTCTAAACAGGCCGTGGCACCGGGAGGCGCCACAAAGTGTTGAAATGGCCAGTTTCCCTCGTCACCGGGCGCAGCCACAAACTGACCATCCCGCCTGAGTCTCCTGGCAAGAAGGTATTATTGTTGTCCATTGTTGGAAGAGAATAATTGATCGTATGATGTCTTCATGGGTTTTTTAAACTGTATTTATTTTTGCAGTTTGTTCTGATTGTCGGGGACTCCCATCTACGCGCTATTGTAGATGGCATTGTCCCGATGCCAAAGTCCGACACCCTCTGCTTTGGCTTCATGTCGACTCCGGGAGCCAGTGCGTCTCAGATCCGTACTGAGGTTCTACACGCCGTAGTTCCTCGTACTCCTGAGGCCGTCTGTGTGCTGGCTCCCAGCAACAACCTGACTGCCAGCAGGACCGTCGATGAGGCTGCCATCGACTTCGCCAACCTCCTGCAGTCCGTTGGCAACCGCTGGCCTAAGGTAAGCTTTTCTTTCATATCTTATTATTGTTGATTTGGTGTTTTAATGATATTGACTGTGTGGGATTTTTAGTTAAAGAGTAGTCTTTTTATTAATGATCAGGTTTTGTTTTCTTCAGGTTTTTGTCGTCGACTTCCCTCCCCGCCTGACTTGTGACCTCGACTACCAGGATCACATGCGTCAGGCATATCGCCGTGTGGCTGCTCGTATGGGTATGTGGAAAAGATTTAAGTTTCATACTAATTGAGAAAATATCTTGCATAAAAAGCAATTCATATAAAGTCACAATACAGTATATCATGATGACTCATGCTTTTGTCCCTCTTTTTCAAGGCGTGAGGTACTTCTTTAGAGCTACGGAGGACTTCCCCACGAGCAATTTGGCGTTGTGGAGCAAGGATGGTGTAAGTACAATATCTGTGTGTGAAACTAAAGTCTGATTTGTAGTTCTTTGTTGTTGCCATTAAGACTTCAGTACATGGCAGACGCTAACTGAAAGTAAAACTTTTTTGTCTTTCTTTTCTTATTTTTGCAGGTCCATCTGAGTGATAGTGAGGGGATGGCTATCCTCGCTCAGTTGCTCTCCTCTGCTGCTACAGAGCAACTGAGGACACCACCAGCCCCGCGGGTCTCTCCCAGGCCATCACCTCCAGTTAGGAAGGTCCTTCCTAAACTGGTTGTGAGGGAGAGCTCCCCTGCTCCACCTGCACCTGACCCCTCTCAGTGGAGAACCGTTGGTCAGGGCGGCAAGGTAATTGATGCATATTATAATGTGTGATGTGATTATAAAATGTTGAATGTGATGTTTGTGAAACGTTTTATGTAGGTTACAATGGTTTAATACGATGTGATGCTTTTTGTCATTGCAGACGAGCCAGCCTGGGGAACCACCCCTGTCCAGTGGTTCACCTGAGCCCAGGATGGCTCAACCGCAGGTTTGTCATTCCTTTATGCATTTTCTATTATTACTCTAGGATGTGTTATTCTTTGGGTTGTGTTTCTGACAGGCATGATTGTAATCAGAACACTTTGTGTTTTGTGTTTTTACAGGAGGAGGAGTGCTTCTTGCCACTGAACCCCGTCTGGTTCAGCAGCACCGCCCTACGTGCTATGGAAGAAGTCTCTCCTTCTCACCTGTCTTGCCTGGCGGACTTCAAGACTTCTCCTAAGCCCAAGAAGGTCAGTTTCAAACTTGTATCTCTGGACGCTTTTATCTAGAGTCTTATCTTTATTACTGACCGTTAACTTTACGTATATAATGTAAATATTTAAAAAGTTATATAAACTATAATAATAGTCTTTAAGTGAACTCTGCTATCCATAGATATAACTTTAATGTATATTGTTGTGTAACTATAACGATGTGACTTAAAGTATTTGTTTTTATGTTTTATTTGAAGTCAAAGGTTGCGTCCCGGTCCCGAGCCAAGACCCGACCTCCTCGTCGCCGCCGTTCTCCAGTGAACAAGGTATGTTACTACTTATGACAACTGACACATGCTGGAGATTTACAGCTCACTCACTTCAGAGAGTTTAATATCAGGGTTCCCACTGGTCCTTAAAATCCTGGAAAGACTTTGAAAATGTCCAGGCCTTGGAAAGTGTTTGAAAATAGTCAATAAGAGACAAAGGTCATTAAAAGTGCTTGAATTTATACTTTCAAGAAGTTGTGTGATTAATGTTTATACTGATTAACGCTGCTTGCATTGGATCATCATATGGTCCTTGAATTTGTAGGAATTGGACCTGGAACGTCCTTGAAAGGTCCTTGAATTTGATGTTAACCAAAGAGTGTGAACCCTGTGATATGTATGCTATATATTCTCAGACGGTTGGAACACCCCCAGCCAGATTGTCCTGGAGTTCGGACGAGGGCGCACCTTTAGGCCCAGCCTCCTCTGCTGTGACGGTATGTCGCCCCCCCTCTTCTATCCATTTATAATTTGTTAATAGTGCTAATGTTTGCCAAAGAGTGCAATAATATTTATAATAATTATTTAGATGCTTTAACAGCAGCAGTACCACTATGGTTCCTCTCATATAACTTTATATCAAGAGTGCATTTTGTAATTTTAATGATTCAAGTTGAATTGATATTTTATTTGATGATGCAGATTACACTTAAAATACTTAAAATACATTTTCATTGGTAACAATGAAAGGCTTCCCCTATGTTTGATACAATGTGATGCTTTTTGTCATTACAGGCTCACCAGCCTAGGGAACCTCGGGAGTCCACAGGTTCACCTCAGCCCAGGATGGCTCACCAGCAGGTTTGTTGTTATAATAATATTTAAATATAATATTCCTTTAGGATGTATTTATCATTCTTTGGTTTCTGTTTCTGACAGGACAGATTGTAATCAGAAGTCAACCTGTGTTTTGTTTTTCAGGAGGAGTGCTCCCCCCCGCTGAACACCGTCCGGTTCAGCAGTGTGGACTACATGCTTGCTCCTGAGCCTAACACGGTAAGTTACCTGACTCAGATTTCATCTGTATAACACTGAACATTTGCAGCTCTCTCATTTACAAAATACACAGCTAAATTGTCCACAGTTTAATTCACTATGTTTCCTCTCATCTATCATCAGCTGGTTGGATCACCTCTGACCAGAGTGTTCTGTAGCTCAGATGAGACAGAAACCCCCTGCTGTTCCCCGCCTGCAAAAGTAAGGTTTAGTCCCTTTCAGTAACATGCATCATCTCACTAAACGTCTTCCTCCTACTAAAATGTTGCTGCTTTATGTATTCAGATGGCCAGAGGTCTGATGTCTTCACCAGATGGACAGGTCTGGACCATCAAGGATGCAGGCTGCCATTCTGCTTTACCTGATGAGGTATATTAAGTCTCCACAATTGACTCATACTGAATATTTACAGTACATTCAACTGCATCAAAAGCAAACTTTACTTCATAGTAAACCTTTGCCATAATAACTAGCTCTTTCTCTGCAGATCATATTTATCTACAATCACTACTTTTTATGTCTGTATGGTTTACCTCAATTCAAAAGCATAAAAAGAGAACGGCCAATTTTGGAATGAGTGTAAAATGTAAATACAAGGTAGCTTGATTCATACGTGGGATTTTGTTAACAAAAGTAATTTGACATAATCTCACAAATTATTGACATTAATAATGGTGATGGAACTAAGTTTTTCTGAGTGTAATGATGGTGGTGAGTTTTTTCAAAATCTTGAAATATCAGTGCTATGAAGACTCAACATGTGAAAATCTCTTCATAAAGGTGGCTGTCCATAGGAAACTGATGCTTAGCCTTGTCAGCTTACAAATGTTAGAAGGAGGTAACGCATGTTTAACAGAATAAAACAATTAAAACAATGATGATAATAATAATTGTTATGATGGTTTTGACCAGTTTTATTTGTTCCACCATAAGGCTAAATATAGCACTTACACATAAAAATATCCCTACATATATTACCACAGGCTCAAAAGTCTGGCTTCAGGTTGTGTGCTCTGGGCTCAAAAGTGTGGTCCAGAACTGTAGAAATCATCTGTGCATGTGATGGAGGAATGCACAGTGCATGTAGGGGGCGTGGTCTCAGAATGCACAGTGCATGTAGGGGGCGTGGTCTCAGAATGCACAGTACATGTAGGGGGCGTGGTCTCAGAATGCACAGTGCATGTAGGGGGCGTGGTCTCAGAATGCACAGTACATGTAGGGGGCGTGGTCTCAGAATGCACAGTACATGTAGGGGGCGTGGTCTCAGTATGCACCGTGCATGTAGGGGGCGTGGCCTCAGTAGCCCTGCAGTAAACAGTGTGCTATGTGAGCATGTGTTAGCTAGATAATAGATATTCAACTGTACTGCACAATATCTGGTTGTTTTAGTCAGGATTATGCTAAAATATTTTACACAACTATATGTAAGTTCCCTAATAAGAACATACCTTTAGTTTAGTAAATACCCGTTTATTCACGTTAATTCCCATGGGAAGTTTCCAAGTTTGAAAATTCCCAGAATTTTGCAACTCTATTCATGATGATAGTAATAATGATATAACTGTCTGCTATAAAAGCAAATTTGTATTCTGCCATTCTGCTTTACCTGATGAGGTATATTTTAAGTTCCCACAATTGACATCACTACTTTTTATGTCTGTGTGGTTTACCTCAATTCAAAAGCATAAAAAGAGAATGGCAAATTTTAGAATGAGTGCAAAATGTAAATACAAGGTAAATAACAAAAGTAATTTGACATAATCTCACAAATTATTCTGACATTAATAATGGTGATGGAACAAAGTTTTTCTGAGTGTAATGATGGTGGTGAGTTTTTTCAAAATCTTGAAATATCAGTGCTATGAAGACATGTGATAGTTAAAGATATTGCTAAGCCTTGTCCGCGTACAAATGTTAGGAGGTAACGCATGTTTAACAAAATAAAACAATTAAAATAATGATGATGATAATAAAAATTATGATTCATGATGATAGTAATAATGGTGTAATGGTCAGTTCTAAAAGCAATTTGTATAACAATTAAAATGATAAAAAATTACAACATTCCTTCATAAAATAATTTCAGGATTCCGTGATGGGACCAGGTCAGCACATTCAATCCGTGAGGGCGTCTCATTCCCAGGGAGATAACAGGTATGGACTCTTTTCTCGTAACAGTCAGTGCACTTGCATGGCTCTCACCTTTCTGGCCTACCACAATGAGGGGTTGCATTTCGACACAATTTCCCTCGACAGAGTGCTAGAACAGGGTAATGCACTTTACGTTGGCGTTAAACGGCAGCTTTTGTTGGACGGAACATTCCAGAGCGACCATTTGACCATAGAGGAGATGCCCAAACAGGTCTTGACAGAGAGACATGTTTACAGTGTAAACATGAACGAGTCAGATCTGATGGTCGGTCGCCTGAGAGTGGAAGAAGACAGTGGTCTGCTGTCCCTTGCCACACACCTGGAATGCCTGTCACAAGATGTCCGCCATGCTGTCCTATTGGTAACCCCGGAGTGCTTTGCGATTTTCCGAACGAGAACTGGACGCTATGGATTGTTTGATTCCCACTCAAGATCTGAGACAGGTTTGCCACAGCCTGGAGGAACTGCAATTATGAAGACCTTCAGTGACCTGACTGACTTGGCCCAGCACTTGGATGAGCTTTTCGTAGGACGTGGTCCACATGCAAGCTTTGAATTGATGCCCGTTTCCTTTCAAAGTGAGCATGGTTCAAGTGAGACCCCTGGGCAGTCAGTGGATGCCAACATCCCTAGGAGAAAAAGTGATGACAAACAACCAGAGGATTTGGACTTCAATCAAACAGTCAACATCAAGCATCATACTCCAAAAGCAACGCAGGATTTTGCCAAACTGAGCAAGGAAAAGCGAAGAAGAGCGATGCGTAAAGGAAGTGGAAACAATGGCACGAGGACAAATAAAAGCCAACATGAGAAAAAGAAATATGCCAGCAATTTGGAATTTCGGCAGAAAAAAATGCAGGCGATGAAGACGAAATATGCCCAAGACCATCAACACCGAAAACAAAAGAAGGAATACTTCACCAGAAGATACAGTGCCGATGCTGCTTATCAGAGCAGGAAGAAAATGAACATGAGGGAGAGGTACAGCACTGATCTTGCTTTTCAAAGCAGGAGGAAAATGTACCTGAGGGAGAGGTACAGCACCAATCCTGCTGTTCAGAGCAAGAAGAAAATGTACCTGGGGAAGAGGTACAGCACCGATCCTGCTTTTCAGAGCAGGCGGAAAATGTACCTGAGGGAGAGGTACAGCACTGATCCTGCTTTTCAGAGCAGGCAGAAAATGTACATGAGTACTTTGTACCACCACAACCCACAATTCAGGCTGCATCATATACAACGCTGCAGTCAGAATAAAAAGGATAGACTGGCCAGAAATGTCGTCCTTCGTATTCGTCACAAGTTGCAGTGTGCAATGAGAATACGGAGGAAATATAGAGACATTGAGAGCCACCACCCGGAAATTCCACAGCCTGCAGTCAATCCTGGAATGCAAGCTGCTATAGCTTCATTTCGGCATAGGATTCGACGTGGACCCACCCATGCTTGCACAGCGTGCCACAGAGCTCTCTTCCCGGATCAGGTGAAGAATTGCAACAGATCGAAATATGTTAAAAACCTTGGCGTGGTGGCTGCTTGCTTGACAGGTAAGTATATCCATGTCTGCGACGGTGAATGCTTAGCCCCTTGCACCGTACCACAAGACAGGATGCAGGAGTGGATCTGCCACACCTGCGACAGCCACCTGATGAGAGGACAGACGCCGCCCATTGCAGTCGCTAATAACCTGGAGCTAGCATCCATTCCCGCGGAGCTAGACAGGTTAAATGTCCTGGAAAGGCAGCTGATCGCGAAAATCTTGCCATTCGCGAAAATCGTCGCACTGCCGAAAGGACAGCAACGGGCAGTACATGGCGCTGTTGTGTGTGTACCATCAGAGATGGAAGCCACAGTTAACTCTCTGCCAAGGCCTAGCGCTGAAGCTCAGCTGTTGCAAGTGAAGCTGAAGAGGAACATCAAATTCAAGGGACATCAGCACTTCTACACGGTTGACATGAAGAATGTGCTAGCAGGACTCAGGAAATTGAAAGCAACGCATCCGGAATACAGCGACATAACCATAGACGAGGACGCTACATTTGAAAGTCTACATGGTGATCAGTCAGAAGAGAACAACGCAGATGCTGCACAGCCTGAGGAGCCGGAGGAAATGACAAACATGGCTAATGCAAGAGATCAAGAAAAGGAGGACCTTAGGCCTGGCCTGACATTGGACTCTTGCATGCAGCCTCCTGACATAGCACAGGAAGTGCTATCATACGGAGATGGGATTTTCAGCGTCGCTCCTGCACAAGGAAACAAACCGGTCAGCTTCTTCGCCGTGCCAAAACTAGAAGCAATGGCCTTTCCTGTGCAGTTCCCAACTGGACACAACACGTTGGATGAAGTCAGGGAAATCAAATTGTCCCCAACCAAGTATTTCAACGCGAGGCTACTATGTGTGGATACCCGGTTTGCGAAGGACCAAACCTACCTGTTCTTCTCGCAATTTGTAACCGAGACACACATAGCTACTAACAGCATGTCGATCCAGACACGGAAGGGAAAGAAGAGGACCAAGGATGGACGGAAAATTTCTAATCAGATGCTCCAGGACAAAGAAGAGTTGGAGAAACTCATCCAAAATAAGGAAGCAACGCGTTTTATGCAACCCCTTAGAGGCACTCCGGCCTACTGGGAAAAAACGCTGAGAGACCTTCACGCCATGGTCAGACAGATAGGAAAGCCAACGTTTTTTATCACCTTTTCCGCTGCTGAAATGAGATGGCCTGAAGTAATTGAGGTCATAAAAGCGCAGCAAGGTGAGGAAGTGGACTTTTCGGACCTCGACTGGAATGAAAAATGCGAGATTCTCCGGAGCAACCCCGTCACTGTCATGCGCATGTTCGAGAAGAGAGTGGATGCGCTCATGACAGATCTGATCCTGTCACCTGCCCAGCCCATTGGGCCGGTGGAGGATTACTTTTATCGGGTGGAGTTTCAAGCAAGAGGAAGTCCACATATTCATATGCTGGTTTGGATCAAGGATGCACCAGTAATTGATGATGTAGAGGACGCGGTTCAGATGGAAAAACTCGTCAACTTCATCGACCGCTACATCAGCTGCCAGATGCCGGACAAGGAAGCAGACCCCGAGCTCCACAAGACTGTGTCTGAAGTTCAGATTCACAGCCGGAACCATTCAAAATCGTGCAGGAAAGGAAATGTAGCCTGCAGATTTGGTTTCCCGAAGCTCCCCATGGAGAAAACTAGGATCACCTCCCCTCCCTGCGACCCCTCTGATGATGAAGACGACGACGAAGAAAAAGATGGCCAGAAAAAGAAATGTGGCAAGGATTCCAAAAGGAAGTCCAAGAAGAAATTTGAGCTTCAAAAATGGGCCAAGGACAAATTGAAACCGTTGAGAGATTTTCTCATGGACCCAAAGGAAACGTTCAAGGATCTGTCAGAGTTGCTGGCGAAATGCAACCTGACCCACCAGAACTATCAAGACTGCGTCGATGCCCTCACTTACGGAATGGTCGTCATGATGAAGCGTGACCCTAAGGACAGCTGGGTAAATGGATACAACGCTGATCTGCTGCGAGCTTGGAATGCCAACATGGACATACAGTATGTACTTGATGACTACAGTTGCATCATGTACATGATGTCCTATGTGTCTAAGCCGGAGCATGAGATGACGCAGTTCCTCAACACCGTCATACGCGACGTGAAGGCATCGAATATTAACGAACGCGACGAAATGAAGAAGATCATGCAGGCATACGCGAAGCACAGGGAGGTCAGTGCTCAGGAATCTGTGGCACGAGTATGCAGCCTCCCACTTAAAAAGTGCACGCGTTCCGTCATTTTCATACAGACCGATGAGGATGGTATGAAAATGAGCCTGCCAATGAGCAAACTGATGACCATGCAGCCAGATGAAGTGGATGTGTGGATGCCAGGATTTCCGGAGAAGTATGCACACAGACCTGCAACACATGAATTTCAATTCATGTGTTTGGCTGATTTTGTGTCTCAGTACAGAGTTCTCTATGGACATCAAGTTGAAGGACCGAATGCCATTCCCCTCCAGAATGACAAGGGATTCATTCAGAAGAGGACGACAGGGAAACAGGCCATCATCCGGTTTACTCGCTTCTCCGAGAAGAAACAACCGGAAAAGTTTTACAGGCGGCTGTTAAAACTTTATTACCCTCACAGAGACGATTGTGAGCTGAAAAGTGGAGATAACAAATACGAGGAATTTTACAGATGTGGCCTTAACGGATCGGTAAAACGCATCGTAGATTTGTACAAAAAACTCTACGAGGGACAGGGAAAAGCTCTGGACAAAGCGTTGAAAAAAATTCAAGAGGAAGGACCGATCATCAACGCGTGGAACACGTTTGCGCCAGAGGTGGAAGTGGATCGTGTGGAGTGCATGGCAGAACTCCAAGAGGTAAACCCCCATGATGCCGGAGAACAAGACCAGGTGCCGGATTTTGAAATCCAGGGTAACTTCGGTGGAGCTATACCAGCCATCGAGGTACCGAAATTGAGCCCTGACTTTGTGAGGGGTATGTACCGAAGCCTCAATGAAATGCAAGCGTCGATTTTCTACACCGTGCGTGAATGGTGTTTGCGACGTGTCTGGGGTCACAATCCTGAACCCTTTCACTATTTTATCTCTGGAGGAGCTGGCTGTGGCAAATCCCACGTCATCAAGTCCGTGCATGAGGAGGCAACCAAGATTCTCCGCCAACTTCCCAGGTTTCGCAACGAAGCGGACATGTCCCAGCCTGCGGTGCTTCTTACGGCATTTACTGGTACTGCAGCTTTCAACATTTCTGGAAAAACGCTGCACTCCATTTTGAAACTGCCAAGAAGTCTCAAACCACCGTATCAAGGACTTGGGAATGCACTGGACGACGTGAGAGCGGCACTGTCCAACGCAGAGATATTGATTATCGACGAGATATCCATGGTTTCTAAGCAGCTGTTTGCCTATGTCCATTGGAGATTCCAACAGATCAAAGGCAACAGGAAACCATTTGGAGGGATGTCTGTCCTCGCGGTTGGCGACTTTTACCAGTTGCCACCTCTCGGCAGAGCCAAACCACTCTGCATTTGTGAGGACGATGTTCTTGATCTCTGGAGAGATTTCCAGATGGTCAATCTCACAGAGATCATGCGGCAGAAAGACGACCGTACTTTTGCCGAACTGTTGAACAGGATCAGGACAAAGAGAAGGACTGATCCTCTCAGCGACGACGACAGAGCTCTGCTCGCACAGGCCGTCGCTGAAACCAACGATTGTCCGGCTGATGCCCTCCACATCTTTGCGACGAATAAAGAGGTGGATGCGCACAACTCTGCGACTGTTGCCGCCCTCAACTTACAAGTTGAAGACATTCGGGCCGAGGACTACAAAAAAGACCCCCGAACAGGACGAATGGTCGTGATGGACCATATCATCAAGGGCAACAGAAGGGATTTGCCGGACAACATACAAGCTGCGTGTGGAGCACGGGTCATGGTCATTAGGAATCTGGATATAGAGGATGGCATGGTAAACGGGACTTTTGGAACGATTGCCAACATTGTCATGACCTCTGAAACAGACAGACCAAGGCCCGTGACGCTGATCGGACTTGAATTGGATAATCCCACAGCCGGTCAGAAATTACGCAAGAAGATTCGTGGACCAACGGACAACTTGGTGTACGTTGAAAAGTTTGAGGAAAACACCAGCATAAGAGGAGTGGTACGACGGCAGTTTCCAATGAAACTGGCCTTTGGCTGTACGGCGCACAAAGTGCAAGGCATGACTATGAAGTCTGCAGTGGTGTGTCTGAAGCGTGTTTTTGAACATGGCATGGCCTACGTCGCTCTTAGCCGGACAACTTCGCTTCAGGGTCTGAAGATCATCAACTTTGATGAGAAGAAGATTTATGCTGATCCAAGCATAACGGCAGCGATGGACAATATGTGTCACGCTTCATTCCAGAGTACAAGACCACTTATGCACTTTGTGAAATCAGCAGACCACACTGCTGGTGAAACGTTGACGATCGTCCATCACAATGTTGAAGGACTCCCGTCACACGTCGACGACCTCAAATGCCACCACGAGTTCAGGCTTGCGGACGTCTTATGTGTTACTGAAACACATTTGACTGGATCCTTCGTTCCCCCAAAGTTCCACTTGGAGGGATACGACATGTTTGCGCGCAACCGACACGTGTCGTACGCAAACAGGGTGGACATGGCTACAAAAGACGGCGGTGGAGTTGCAATTTATTCCAAATGCAATCTTCAAGCAGAGGCCCGGAGATACTTTCGACATGTGCCGGATCTTGAATTCGCAGTCGTCAAAGTCGAGGCCCCCGTCAGAGTTTTGATAGCCACTGTGTACAGACCACCCAATTTCAGTCTTTCGGAATTTCTTCCGAACATGCGAAGCCTCTTGGACTCCTTGGAGATAATGGCTTCTTGCCAGCCTGTTGTGGTTTGTGGAGACTTCAATGAAGACCTGTTCTCCACAGGAAAGAAAGCCATCCAGGAGTTGTTTCAGTCAAGAGGCTATAGCCAGCTTGTCTCCGCTGCAACAACGGAAAAGCAGACCCTGATTGATCACATTTATATATCACGGCCAGAATCTTGCATTCAATCAGGTGTACTGCAAACGTATTACAGTTACCATAACGCGGTATACTGTATTTTGGCTTCAGCGGGAGACTCTTGATCGCGGCGTCGTTGACGTCGGTGTCGTACGGTCGTCTTTTTTTCTTCCCATGTCCAGCCCATCGAAAGCGTTCTATAGTAACGGTGCTTGGACATTAGGTACGGATAGGACCAGATTTCTGGTAAGTATTCCCAGTTTGCTTTATTTTTATGGTGGTAATTGTTTTTTCTATTTCATAGTTACTTGTTTTTAACCCTTAGATGCACAAGCTATGCATACAGTGTTATTTCATGCATGGTTGAGTGCTTCTTTGCTATATTTTTGGAAATAAACTTATTTCATACTTTAATATTCAAAATATTCATTAAATATCTTGTCTTTGAAAACCATAAGTCATTATTTTTTTCTTTCTCCTTTCTTAAGTAACAAACTAAAATAGTTTTTGTAATATTACATCAAGTTTACACACATGGGTCGAAAATGACACGTGTATGCAAGTGTGATATTTTTCTTTAAAAATGACAGTTAATTATAACAGTTAATATTTGAAATGTTTATTTGTCTTGATAAAGACTGTAACTAGTACAGTGGGCCCAATTTAAAAAAAAAAACTGGTCCAAGTCGAGGGCGGGAAATATTCAATATTTATTATGAACTTTTTTCAGATTATTAGCTATTGCAATAATAGTTATTCATTTGAATAGGCCTAAACCAGGGTTGCAAAGGGGTGGAAAATTTCCGGTAAATTTCCATGGGAAGTTAAGCTAGGGAAATTTTGGAAATAAAAGGTTCCTATCAAATTCACACTTGCACAGGTCACCCTTGACCCATGTGTGTAAACGTGATGTAGTGTGGTGATAAAAACCTATTTTAGTTCCAACATGTAGACAGAGAAAATGAAAAAAATGATTTATGGTGATCAAAAACAAGATACGTAATGAATAGTTTAAAATATTACATTATTATATGAATATATTTTAAATGATATAGCAAAGAAACACAGCCATGCATGAAATAACATAGGAAATGAATTTGGGTCAAAATTCTATTCTGAAAATAAGAATTTGTGATGATCAAAAACAAGATAATTTTACTAATATATATATATTATAATATTTACAATTAAAACTCTGTTGGGTCACTTTTGACCCAACTTGTGCATCAAAGGGTTAATCTAATTACCGGTAGTGAATTTTAATATTTACTCTGTATAGCCCAGTTCTTACTGTAAAATGTAAATGTAATGTAAATGTAACGTGTCATGTAAAACACAGTTGCCATTGTGTATGAAATGTGTTATATAAATAAAGTTGCTTTGCCTTACCTTGCCTTGCCTTCATCTTTTGCTTTTTGTTAAATTATTGTGCAAAATAAAAACATTTAAAAACTTCGTTTATTCATTAGGTAGGTATGTTCATTCTTTCAGCAGGTAGGACCAGCCCGGGTGGTTTTTGGTAAGTATTCTAAGTATTTACATCTATTTCGTATCACGACCAACCTAGCGGCCAGCGTACTCATTTCATTCCAAAGCTTTTTCACTTCCTCCATGACTTTAATGGAGGAAGTGAAAACGTGTTGGAAGTGTTATTTCACACACATTCAAGCGCGTTCTCCATATTTTGCAACCCCAATGTGGTATGGCCCCCATCACAGTCTGTCCATTTGCACTGTACTGTTCTCTGTCCTCTCTCTCTCTCTCTCTCTCTTTCTTTCTCCCAGTCCACCCCTCCACCCCCTCCCCATTTATGTTGTCTGTGTGTGTGTGTGTGTGTGTGAGTGAGAGAGAGAATGTGTGTCTTTGTCTGTGTGTGAGTGTTTGTACACACTGTGTTGTGTACTAACACAGGGTATGTGTGAAGCGTACAGTGCTGTAGTGTAGTGCTTAGAGTTAGTGCACATTGCTACTGCCTTGTGCTCTGTGTGCTACTCTCTGCTTACATCTACTGCCGCTGGCTAGCCTTTCTAATGGAGGGTGAAAAGAGGAGCTGATTATGTTAGCTTCCTCCTGCCAGTATAGAGCCTCTCCACTACCAAGACTCCTGCAGTGCCTCCTCGCGGCCACACACGGTAACTGGGTACCTCACAGTCCCAGGCTAAACTGCAGGGGATCTCGGAGCAGCAGTGGGCCCCAGAGACGCAGCACACAGGCCCACCACTGTGTGGACAAGCCCTGGTGCTCGTCAACCACTGTCCCAGCTATGGGTAAATAGCACCATCCACTCCCCTGTCACGGCCCCCGCCCCCCACACACACATACACACCCTGCCCCCCACTCCCCCCTCCGATGACGCCCTACGCAACCAGCCATATCGACCATACGCAGATCCACCCTTATGGTAAATGTACGTAATGTTGTCTGTTGTAGTGAGAGCACCACTAACAACATTGAAGAGAGATACAGAGACAAGTGATAATAATATGTGATAGTAATCTGATTAGATTGTTTTGTATTTATTTCTTTGAGTGTGTTAGATTATAATCTTACTGGAGCAGGTAGTCTGATGTTTTAAGTTTTATTTTTTAAGGACTAAAAGTTTGGCATGTTTTTTATGATGTTTTTTATGATGACTTGACAATATGAATGATAGTTATATTTTTTGCACAATGATGTTGTATGCTTAGATACCATTTGAATTCCTCTGTAATTTTTTTGATGTAAGCAAAATGCAGAGCTGTAAAATGTACTTGAATCTGTGTTCTTTGTTTTTTCCAATATTTGATCTTTAATAAAACGATATTGATAATGTAATGGTCTCAACTGGTGCTCCATATGATCAATGCATTATTTATACAGTGCAGTTAGATGTTGTAGTAAGAAAAGTATTCACTGTCCTGGCATGGTGTGATGCAATTAATGTGCCATACATCTTCAAGGTAATAAATTGTGCATACACACAAGTGTGTCGTATTTGAGCCATTTCTGTACTATGTACTTAATACAGGGACAGTAAATGTTAGTGTTAGTGCAATTCTTGAAACCAGAATATGATCAGGGTGGAAATAACTCATGTACTCATCCCGGTAGGGATGAGTACATGAGTTATTAGTTTTAAAAAGTATTATTTATGCTTAAATAAGATGTACTTAATACTGAATGAAGTAGACTTTAATTAATTGGTGTAAATAAATATTATTTATGCTTAAATATGATCATAATCATTACTTAATATTTTCAGGAATGTTAAGTTGAAAATAAAGTACATTCATAAGGAAAAAATAAATTGTGTACTCGTCCCGGCAGTAGCCCCGTGGCACTCAAAATTTCCCTGGAATTTTCTAGTGTTTACTTTACAATTCTCTTTTGCCAAATTTCGGCGCGTAACTCCTCCCACAGCTTTGAGAAAACCCCAACAATATATACATCAAAACGTGCGGCTCCATCGGGGGAGGGGTGCTATGACTTTTGGTGTTGAAATTCCAAAGTTTCCCAAAGTTATTCCTAAAACAAAACAGGCATAATTCTCCATTGGAAATGAATGGGAATTTCTTTTTAAACACAAAATTTCATCTTTTTTCAGTCACCTAGCTCTCTCATACCTGCACATAGAAATGTGATTCAAACTTTAAAACGAAGGACAACTTGTGCTCTCTCCACAACACTAAACTGTTTTAACATAACATGTAAACTTTTCAATCTATGAGCAGTCAAACGAGGAGTGGAAATCACTTTTTCTTCAATGTTAGAGTGGAAGTGTCAGTTATTGACACTCTTACTGCTCAAATGCAGGCCAGGCAGGTGTGTGTTTGTGTGTGTGTGTGTGTCTTTGTGTGTGAGTGTTTGTACACACTGTGTAGTGTGCTAACATTATGTGTGAAGTGTAAAGTGCTGTAGTGTAGTGCTTAGAGTTAGTGCATGTTGCTACTGCCTTGTGCTCTGTGTGCTACTCTCTGCTTACATCTACTGTTACACTTGATACTGACCAGTAAGATGTAGTTAATACTGCCACAGTAAAAGTTACCTCATTTTAACGAATATCTGAATAAAATAAACACTGTCAGAATCTGCCGGCTTCTGTGTCTCTCACGGTGTTTTCGGTTTTTGGACAGGAGTTACGGTTTTCTCACAGTTTGCAATTGTTCGGGACCTTGTCAGAAGCCAAATCCTTTAGAATTTTGAGACATTTTTCAAGGCAGATCCTGAAATCGCCGTAGCAACCGCAGGGCCTTAGCTGACCTTAGCAACCTGTTGCTGGGCAGAATCTGACCTACTTTTTTTGTGATTGGCTGAACTGACCTAACTTTTTGTGATTGGCTAATTCTACATGTCTGTCTGTTTTGCCAGTTAACTGAGGTAGCGGCCGAGCTAGTATTGATACTCTCTCTATATATACATATGAATTATACTGACAGTCTTACTGCTCAAATGCAGGCTGGTGTGTGTGTGTGTGTGTGTGTGTGTGTGTGTGTGTGTTTGTGTGTGAGTGTTTGTACACACTATGTTGTGTGCTAATACAGGGTATGTGTGAAGCGTCAAATGCTGTAGTGTGGTTTATAGGGTTAGTGCATGTTGCTACTGCCTTGTGCTCTGTGTGCTACTCTCTGCTGTACTCGTCCCGGCAGTAGCCCCGTGGCACTCAAAATTTCCCTGGAATTTTCTAGTGTTTACTTTACAATTCTCTTCCGCCATATTTCGGCGTGTAACTCGTCCCGCAGCTTTGAGAAAACCCCAACAATATATACATCAAGACGTGCGGCTCAATCGGGGGAGGGGTGCTATGACTTTTGGTGTTGAAATTCCTATTTTTCCCAAAGTTATTCCCAAAACAAAATAGGCATGATTCTCCATTGGAAATGAATGGGAATTTCTTTTTGAACACAAAATTTCATCTTTTGTCAGAATCACCTAGCTCTCTCATACTTGTACATAGAAATGTGATTCAAACTTTAAAACGAAGGACAACTTGTTCTCTCTTCAAAACACTAAACTGTTTTTCCATAACATGTAAACATTTCAAACTATGAGCAGTCAAACGAGGAGTGGAAATCACTTTTTCTTCAAAGTTAGAGTGGAAGTGTCAGTTATTAACACTCTTACTCCTCAAATGCAGGCCAGGCAGGTGTGTGTGTGTGTGTGTCTTTGTGTGTGAGTGTTTGTGCACACTATGTTTTGTGCTATCACAGGGTGAAGCGTACATACTGTGTTGTAGTGCTTAGAGTTAGTGCATGTTGCTACTGCCTTGTGCTCTGTGTGCTACTCTCTGCTTACATCTACTGTTACACTTGAAACTGACTAGTAAGATGTACTTAATACTGCCACAGTAAAAGTTACTTAGTGTTATATGATCATGGTGACTTTTGAACACTGGAAATAAATCGTGTACTCGTCCCGGCAGTAGCCCCGTGGCACTCAAAATTTCCCTGGAATTTTCTAGTGTTTACTTTACAATTCTCTTTTGCCAAATTTCGGCGCGTAACTCCTCCCGCAGCTTTGAGAAAACCCCGACAATATATACATCAAAACGTGCGGGTCGATCGGGGGAGGGGTGCTATGACTTTTGGTGTTGAAATTCCAATTTTTCCCAAAGTTATTCCCAAAACAAAACAGGCATGATTCTCCATTGGAAATGAATGGGAATTTCTTTTTGAACACAAAATTTCATCTTTTTTCAGAATCACCTAGCTCTCTCATACTTACAAATAGAAATGTGATTCAAACTTTAAAACAAAGGAAAACTTGTGCTCTCTTCACAACACTAAACTGTTTTTACATAACATGTAAACTTTTCAAACTACGAGCTGTCAAACGAGGAGTGGAAATCACTTTTTCTTCAATGTTAGAGTGGAAGCGTCAGTTATTGACAGTCTTACTGCTCAAATGCAGGCCAGGCAGGTGTGTGTGTGTGTGTGTGTGTGTGTGTGTGTGTCTTTGTCTGTGTGTGAGTGTTTGCACACACTGTGTTGTGTGCTATCACAGAGTATATGTGAAGTGTAAAGTGCTGTAGTGTAGTGCTTAGAGTTAGTGCATGTTGCTACTGCCTTGTGCTCTGTGTGCTACTCTCTGCTTACATCTACTGTTACACTTGATACTGACTAGTAAGATGTACTTAATACTGCCACAGTAAAAGTTACTTAGTGTTAGATGATCAGGGTGACTTTTGAACACTGGAAATAAATCGCGTACTCGTCCCGGCAGTAGCCCCGTGGCACTCAAAATTTCCCTGGAATTTTCTAGTGTTTACTTTACAATCCTCTTTTGCCAAATTTCGGCGCGTAACTCCTCCCGCAGCTTTGAGAAAACCCCGACAATATATACATCAAAACGTGCGGCTCGATCGGGAAAGAGGTGCTATGACTTTTGGTGTTGAAATTCCAATTTTTCACAAAGTTATTCCCAAAACAATATAGGCATGATTCTCCATTGGAAATGAATGGGAATTTCTTTTTGAACACAAAATTTCAACTTTTTTCAGAGTCACCTAGCTCTCTCATACCTGAACATAGAAATGTGATTCAAACTTTAAAACGAAGGAAAACTTGTGCTCTCTTCACAACACTAAATTGTTTTTACATAACATGTAAACTTTTCAAAGTATGAGCAGTCAAACGAGGAGTGGAAATCACTTTTTCTTCAAAGTTAGAGTGGAAGTGTCAGTTATTGACACTCTTACTGCTCAAATGCAGGCCAGGCAGGTATGGTGTGTGTGTGTGTGTGTGTGTGTGTGTGTGTGTGTGTGTGTGTCTTTGTCTGTGTGTCTTGTACACACTGTGTAGTGTGCTAACAGGGTATGTGTGATGTATAAATTGCTGTAGTGTTGTGCATAGAGTTAGTGCATGTTGCTACTGCCTTGTGCTCTGTGTGCTACTCTCTGCTGTACTCGTCCCGGCAGTAGCCCCGTGGCACTCAAAATTTCCCTGGAATTTTCTAGTGTTTACTTTACAATTCTCTTTTGCCATATTTCGGCGCGTAACTCCTCCCGTAGCTTTGAGAAAACCCCGACAATATATACATCAAAACGTGCGGCTCGATCGGGGGAGGGGTGCTATGACTTTTGGTGTTGAAATTCCAATTTTTCCCAAAGTTATTCCCAAAACAAAACAGGCATAATTCTCCATTGGAAATGAATGGGAATTTCTTTTTGAACACAAAATTTCTTCTTTTTTCAGAATCACCTAGCTCTCTCATACTTGCACATAGAAATGTGGTTCAAACTTTAAAACGGAGGAAAACTTGTGCTCTCTTCACAACACCAAACTGTTTTAACATAACATGTAAACTTTTAAAAGTATGAGCAGTCAAACGAGGAGTGGAAATCACTTTTTCTTCAAAGTTAGAGTGGAAGCATTAGTTATTGACACTCTTACTGCTCAAATGCAGGCCAGGCAGGTATGTGTGTGTGTGTGTGTGTGTTTGTGTGTGTGTGTTTGTATACACTATGTTGTGTGCTAATACAGGGTATGTGTGAAGCGTCACGTGCTGTAGTGTAGTGCTTAGAGTTAGTGCATGTTGCTACTGCCTTGTGCTCTGTGTGCTACTCTCTGCTGAACTTGTCCCGGCAGTAGCCCCGTGGCACTCAAAATTTCCCTGGAATTTTCTAGTTAGTGCCACGGGGTTCTAGCTCCGAGGCCTTCCACTCCAGAAGCTGGAGAGGAAGGCCTCGGGGCAAAGCCCCGAGGCAACTATTAATCTTCTCCATACTTAATATTATTCTTACATCTTCTTCCGCCGTTTTTCGGCGCGTAACTCCTCCCGCAGCTTTGAGAAAACCCCGACAATATATACATCAAAACGTGCGGCTCGATCGGGGGAGGGGTGCTATGACTTTTGGTGTTGAAATTCCAATTTTTCCCAAAGTTATTCCCAAAAAACCGGGAGATTTCTCCATTGGAAATGAATGGGAATTTTTTGAAAATCCCCAAAAATTTCACCTTTTTTCACCTTTTTTCAGAGTCACCTAGCTCGCTCATACGTGCACGTAGAAACGTGATTAAAACTTCAAAACGGAGGAAAACTTGTCCTCTCTGGAAAAATACCAAACTGTTTTCACATAACATGTAAACTTTTCAAACTATGAGCAGTCAAACGAGGAGTGGAAATCACTTTTTCGTCAAAGTTAGAGTGGAAGCGGCAGTTAGCTAGAGTGTGAGAAGCAGTAATGCATAACCTTCATTTTTATTTTTAACTCGAGCTCACGGCCAAACCGTAAAAAGGAGACAAATAATTTTTTGTCAAAATGTAGACATAGGTGTTGGGATTCATAAAATGTGACATTGACAGGCGGGGTCTGCACAAAATTTAAACGGGGGGGCCGAGACCGGCGGCAATCCCTGTCTCGCTCCCCATTAAACCTAATGTAATCGTCTTCTCTTTTCAAATGAATCTCAGTCTGTGTTCACACTGAGCTTACTCGCTCATTTTAAGGAATATGTGAATAAAATAAACACTGTCAGAATCTGCCGGCTTCTGTGTCTCTCACGGTGTTTTCGGTTTTTGGACAGGAGTTACGGTTTTCTCACAGTTTGCAATTGTTCGAGACCTTGTCAGAAGCCAAATCCTTTAGAATTTTGAGACATTTTTCAAGGCAGATCCTGAAATCGCCATAGCAACCGCAGGGCCTTAGCTGACCATGGCAACCTGTTGCTGGGCAGAATCTGATCTACCTTTTTGTGATTGGCTGAACTGATCTACCTTTTTGTGATTGGCTAATTCTTCCTGTCTGTCTGTTTTACCAGTATCTATCTATCTATCTATCGAACTATCTATCTATCTATCGATGTATCTATCTATCTATCTATCTATCTATCTATCTATCTATCTATCTATCTATCTATCTGTCTGTCTGTCTGTCTGTCTGTCTGTCTGTCTGTCTGTCTGTCTGTCTATCTATCTATCTATCTATCTATCTATCTATCTATCTATCTATCTATCTATCTATCTATCTATCTGTTGATCTATCTATCTATCTGTCTATCTATCTATCTATCTATCTATCTATCTATCTGTTGATCTATCTATCTATCTGTCTATCTATCTATCTATCTATCTATCTATCTATCTATCTATCTATCTATCTATCTATCTATCTATTGATGTATCTATCTATCTGTCTATCTATCCATCTATCTATCTATCTATCTATCTATCTATCTATCTATCTATCTATCTATCTATCTATCTATCTATCTATCTATCTATCTATCTATCTATCTATCTATCTATCTATCTGTCTGTCTGTCTGTCTGTCTGTCTGTCTATCTATCTATCTATCTATCTATCTATCTATCTATCTATATATCTATTAATGTATCTATCTATCTGTCTATCTATCTATCTATCTATCTATCTATCTATTGATGTATCTATCTATCTATCTATCTATTGATGTATCTATCTATCTGTCTATCTATCTATCTATCTATCTATCTATCTATCTATCTATCTATCTATCTATCTTTGTATCTATCTATCTATCTATCTATTGATGTATCTATCTATCTGTCTATCTATCCATCTATCCATCTATCTATCTATCTATCTATCTATCTTATCTATCTATCTATCTATCTATCTATCTGTTGATGTATCTATCTATCTATCTATCTATCTGTCTATCTATCTATCTATCTATCTATCTATCTATCTATCTATCTATGTATCTATCTATCTATCTATCTATCTATCTATCTATCTGTCTGTCTGTCTGTCTGTCTGTCTATCTATCTATCTATCTATCTATCTATCTATCTATCTATCTATCGTCCCGGCAGTAGCCCCGTGGCACTCAAAATTTCCCTGGAATTTTCTAGTTAGTGCCACGGGGTTCAAGCTCCGAGGCCTTCCACTCCAGAATCTGGAGAGGAAGGCCTCGGGGCGAAGCCCCGAGGCAACTATTAATCTTCTCCATACTTAATATTATTAGTGCCACGGGGTTCAAGCTCCGAGGCCTTCCACTCCAGAATCTGGAGAGGAAGGCCTCGGGGCGAAGCCCCGAGGCAACTATTAATCTTCTCCATACTTAATATTATTATTTTTTTTATTCTTCCGCCGTTTTTCGGCGCGTAACTCCTCCCGCAGCTTTGAGAAAACCCCGACAATATATACATCAAAACGTGCGGCTCGATCGGGGGATGGGTGCTATGACTTTTGGTGTTGAAATTCCAAAGTTTCCCAAAGTTATTCCCAAAAAACCGGGAATATTTCTCCATTGAAAATGAATGGGAATTTTTTTTTAAAAACACAAAATTTCACCTTTTTTCAGAGTCACCTAGCTCTCTCATACGTGCACGTAGAAACATGATTTAAACTTTTAAACGGAGGAAAACTTGTTCTCTCTGGAAAAATACACACTATTTTAACCTAACATGTAAACTTTTCAAACTATGAGCAGTCAAACGAGGAGTGGAAATCACTTTTTCTTCAAAGTTAGAGTGGAAGCGGCAGTTAGCTAGAGTGTGAGAAGCAGTAATGCATAACCTTCATTTTTATTTTTAACTCGAGCTCACGGCCAAACCGTAAAAAGGAGACAAATAATTTTTGGTCAAAATATAGACATAGGTGTTGGGATTCATAAAAAGTGAAGTTGACAGGCGGGGTCTGCACAAAATTTAAACGGGGGGGCCGAGACCGGCGGCAATCCCTGTCTCGCTCCCCATTAAACCTAATGTAATCGTCTTCTCTTTTCAAATGAATCTCACTCTGTGTTCACACTGAGCTTACTCGCTCATTTTAATGAATATCTGAATAAAATAAACACTGTCAGAATCTGCCGGCTTCTGTGTCTCTCACGGTGTTTTCGGTTTTTGGACAGGAGTTACGGTTTTCTCACAGTTTGCAATTGTTCGGAACCTTGTCAGAAGCCAAACTTTTTAGAATTTTGAGACATTTTTCAAGGCAGATCCTGAAATCGCCGTAGCAACCGCAGGGCCTTAACTGACCTTGGCAACCTGTCGCTGGGCAGAAACTGACCTACTTTTTTGTGATTGGCTGAACTGATCTACCTTTTTGTGATTGGCTAATTACTCTCTGTCTGCTTTGCCAGTTAACCGGGTTAGCATGGAGGCTAGCTCGGCCGCGCTAGCGGCCGAAAGCTCTCAGCAATAGTATAGCTGGTGACTTTGATTGACAGGTGACACTTGGTAGGCATGCCCACAGTGTTTGGGAGAGACAGACGCTGATTTTTTTTTTTAAATAAATAAATAAATAAATGTAGAACTAAATAAATAAATAAATGAATACATAAATGTTTACTGTGGACAAAATATTGTATTGTATAGTTTTGTGTTGTAGGGCAAAACTACGAGAGAAGTTGGTGATATTTGAGTGATATATTTATCGTATATTTATAAGTTTACAGGTAATATGTCTGATTTTATGTACGTGTCATTACTATCATGGTGTAGCTCTGTTCATGGGGGGGAGGAAGAGGCAGAGGTCAGAGGTCAACCAGTTCAATGAGCCTGAAACCAGGAGAGCTTCAGGTGAGCAGACACTGCAGGCTCACACACTTACAGCTGAGTAAGTATGTTGCTTTGCTTGTTTGTATTATTTCATAAATTCCCTCCATAAATACTCCTATCCTGTTAAATAAGGCCAGATTACATCAGTGTAACAGCATTACCTCTGAACTGATGAGAGACCCAAGCATGATGTTCAACCTACTGTCTTCATCACCTGGAGACCTACAGCATCACCTCACCCTGTCTTCATCACCTGGAGACCTACAGCATCACCTCACCCTGTCTTCATCACCTGGAGACCTACAGCATCACCTCACCCTGTCTTCATCACCTGGAGACCTACAGCATCACCTCAGCCTGTCTTCATCACCTGGAGACCTACAGCATCACCTCAGCCTGTCTTCATCACCTGGAGACCTACAGCATCACCTCACCCTGTCGTCATCACCTGGAGACCTACAGCATCACCTCACCCTGTCTTCATCACCTGGAGACCTACATCATCACCTCACCCTGTCTTCATCACCTGGAGACCTACAGCATCACCTCACCCTGTCTTCATCACCTGGAGACATACATCATCACCTCACCCTGTCCAGGGTCAGCCAGCCTGGTGTTTCTGCCAGAGATGCAGATTCCCTCCAACATGAAGCACTTAGAGACAGAAGAGTAGTGATACCAAGCTGCTGTGTGTGGAGATCTGTCACTCACACTGTATTAAAATAAATATGTAAAATAACACATGGGTGTTTGTAATAGAGTAAAATGACTATCTATGTATTATTATCAGTATAAAACAGAACAATCACAATATCAGTAGAAATAATAAACATGTACACAAACATATTTATAAATGACATAGTTAGTTAGTCTTATATAGTTAGATACTCAGTTGTTAGTTGAAGCTTGTTACTCTAAGTGTGTGACACAGAGGAGAGGAGGCATGACTGAAGGGAAATACATTTATTGAGGAGAATAGAAATGAGATATTGAACTGAGAGCTGGGGCAGGGGTCTAAGGACCAGGTCTGAGGAGCAGGGTCCAGGTCTGAGAAGCAGGGTCCAGGTCTGAGGAGCAGGGTCCAGGTCTGACGATCAGGGTCCAGGTCTGAGGAGCAGGGTCCAGGTCTGAGAAGCAGGGTCCAGGTCTGAGGAGCAGGGTCCAGGTCTGACGATCAGGGTCCAGGTCTGAGGAGCAGGGTCCAGGTCTGAGGAGCAGGGTCTGGGATGCCTTTAAAAAGAATAAATACAGAGCCATTATTAGTCTCATGTCATTGTTACTGGATAACTGAGAAGACTGATGTGATGCTACAGTAATGTGTAATGTTAAACATTCATATACAGTCACAATGTAACTGTGTGGAGAAAATAATAATAATAATATTAATAATAATAAAATAATAATAATACTAATAATAATACTAATAATAAATTAATTATTATTATTATTATTATTAATAATAATAATAATAAATAACAACAACAACAATAATAATAATAATAATAATAATAATAATTAATAATAATAATCATCATCATCATCATAAATAATAATAATAGAAAAAATAATAATAATAATAGAAAAAATGTGCTGATTTTAGTTTTGTTTAGGAAATGAGCAGACCTTGATCTGAATGAAACAAACATCATATTATAGATACTGATAACATGCTGCTCTAAATCAAATCTGGGATGAATAAAGTCAATGTGTTTATCTGTGTATTAATCTGTTTATGTAATAAAACTAGCAGTAGTTAACAACTGTAAATAATCATATTGTGATAGCAAACCTGTGTTTCTATGTCTTCATGTCTGTAAACAAACATATAACATATAGTACTGACTAACTAGACAGTGAGCTGAATGTCAGCAGGTAACGTTATAACACTTTATGTGAAGCAGCGCTGATGTTACTCACCTGTCCGGCAGAGCAGGCAGAGCAGCGTCTGCTGCCTTCACTCTCCGCTCCTCCGCTGGGTATCCTCTTTCCCTTAGCCGGGTCACTGATGTGTCAGCTGATGTGTGTGTGTGTGTGTGTGTGTGTGTGTGTGTGTGTGTGTGTGTGTGTGTGTGTGCGTGCGTGCGTGCGCCCGCAGCATCGCTGTTTTGGAACTTGAATTTGAAGGATGCTTATCAACTGTAGCCTAGCAACCGGAGGAGGACTCTGATTGGCTACTTCATTCTCCTTAAAAGCGGATTGGCGGCGGCAAAACTTTCCCTTTGATCTTTCTCTTGAGGTAAGAAGACGTCTTGTTCATTATAGCTCCTAACTTTTATGCTTAAAAAGTCTTAAAAGTGTCTTTATGTTCCATATTAAGTCTTAAATATGTAAGTCCATTACCGCTTCCTTCGTTGCTTTGTTGCTTGTGTTAAATGAGTGAGCGGAAGCTCTCCTTTGATCCTTCGGTAAGAAGCTCTGCTAGCTTCACATTAGCTGCTTACAGAAGGACTATTCTTAAAAAGTCTTAACAGCGTCCATATGTTGTATTAGAGCTTACATTACATTTAGTTAGGTATTAAATATATAAGTCCATTTACCGCTTGCTTCATTGCTTTTTTTGGTTGTTTTAAATGAGTGAGCAGCGGCAGCGGCGGCTCCTCTTCATCCTTCTCTCCGGGTCTTCTTCATTAAGCTCCGCGGGCTTTACATTAGCTGCTCACTCAATTCATTTCATAGTTATTTATTTCAATCAGTGAAAACATTAAAAACAGTATTAATGTGTATCAGTAGCGAGCGGTGACATTTTACTGTGGTCATGCTGAAGTGTTAATACCATGCGCGCCGTAAGGAGGGTATTTATTTATTAATAAAAAATATAATATGGTTTTTAACTACTATATATATATATCTATATATATATATACTATATATAACTCTATATATATACTATATATAACAACAATGTGTTGGAGTTTACAGTGTATGTAGGCTAAATGAAAGCAGTAATATTCAGCACTGACTGACGCTTGACAGCAGCGGATCCATGGTAACCATGGTAACCATACAAACAAAGAAAAACAAGTTACACTCCCGGGAAATTTCGAAGCGTGTCATTGGACAATAACTGCAACGACGTCATATATGTCGGACCCTGAGCATAGCTGCCCTCAGTGTCACAGTGCGCATGCGCGAAACAAGCTGTCAGCTTTCCAGCTGACCAAAACAATAGAACTAAGATATTGTATAATTGAACACATTATTCTGTTAATATTATAACTTTATTCTGTTAATATTATAACATTATTCTGTTAATATTATAACTCTGTTAATATTATAACATTATTCTGTTAATATTATAACTCTGTTAATATTATAACTCTGTTAATATTATAACTTTATTTTGTTAATATTATAACTCTGTTAATATTATAACTTTATTCTGTTAATATTATAACTCTGTTAATATTATAACATTATTCTGTTAATATTATAACATTATTCTGTTAATATTATAACTCTGTTAATATTATAACTTTATTCTGTTAATATTATAACTTTATTCTGTTAATATTATAACTCTGTTAATATTATAACTTTATTCTGTTAATATTATAACTTTATTCTGTTAATATTATAACTCTGTTAATATTATAACTTTATTCTGTTAATATTATAACTTTATTCTGTTAATATTATAACTTTATTCTGTTAATATTATAACTTTATTCTGTTAATATTATAACTCTGTTAATATTATAACTTTATTCTGTTAATATTATAACTTTATTCTGTTAATATTATAACTTTATTCTGTTAATATTATAACTCTGTTAATATTATAACTTTATTCTGTTAATATTATAACTCTGTTAATATTATAACTTTATTCTGTTAATATTATAACTTTATTCTGTTAATATTATAACTTTATTCTGTTAATATTATAACTTTATTCTGTTAATATTATAACTCTGTTAATATTATAACTCTGTTAATATTATAACTTTATTCTGTTAATATTATAACTCTGTTAATATTATAACTTTATTCTGTTAATATTATAACTCTGTTAATATTATAACTTTATTCTGTTAATATTATAACTCTGTTAATATTATAACTTTATTCTGTTAATATTATAACTCTGTTAATATTATAACTTTATTCTGTTAATATTATAACTTTATTCTGTTAATATTATAACTCTGTTAATATTATAACTCTGTTAATATTATAACTTTATTCTGTTAATATTATAACTTTATTCTGTTAATATTATAACTTTATTCTGTTAATATTATAACTCTGTTAATATTATAACTTTATTCTGTTAATATTATAACTCTGTTAATATTATAACTTTATTCTGTTAATATTATAACTCTGTTAATATTATAACTTTATTCTGTTAATATTATAACTTTATTCTGTTAATATTATAACTTTATTCTGTTAATATTATAACTCTGTTAATATTATAACTTTATTCTGTTAATATTATAACTCTGTTAATATTATAACTTTATTCTGTTAATATTATAACTTTATTCTGTTAATATTATAACTCTGTTAATATTATAACTTTATTCTGTTAATATTATAACTCTGTTAATATTATAACTTTATTCTGTTAATATTATAACTCTGTTAATATTATAACTTTATTTTGTTAATATTATAACTCTGTTAATATTATAACTTTATTCTGTTAATATTATAACTTTATTCTGTTAATATTATAACTTTATTCTGTTATAACATTATTCTGTTAATATTATAACATTATTCTGTTAATATTATAACTTTATTCTGTTAATATTATAACTCTGTTAATATTATAACTTTATTCTGTTAATATTATAACTTTATTCTGTTAATATTATAACTCTGTTAATATTATAACTTTATTCTGTTAATATTATAACTCTGTTAATATTATAACTCTGTTAATATTATAACTCTGTTAATATTATAACTTTATTCTGTTAATATTATAACTTTATTCTGTTAATATTATAACTTTATTCTGTTAATATTATAACTTTATTCTGTTAATATTATAACTTTATTCTGTTAATATTATAACTCTGTTAATATTATAACTTTATTCTGTTAATATTATAACTTTATTCTGTTAATATTATAACTTTATTCTGTTAATATTATAACTTTATTCTGTTAATATTATAACTTTATTCTGTTAATATTATAACTTTATTCTGTTAATATTATAACTCTGTTAATATTATAACTTTATTCTGTTAATATTATAACTTTATTCTGTTAATATTATAACTTTATTCTGTTAATATTATAACTCTGTTAATATTATAACTTTATTCTGTTAATATTATAACTCTGTTAATATTATAACTTTATTCTGTTAATATTATAACTCTGTTAATATTATAACTTTATTCTGTTAATATTATAACTTTATTCTGTTAATATTATAACTCTGTTAATATTATAACTTTATTCTGTTAATATTATAACTTTATTCTGTTAATATTATAACTTTATTCTGTTAATATTATAACTCTGTTAATATTATAACTTTATTCTGTTAATATTATAACTTTATTCTGTTAATATTATAACTCTGTTAATATTATAACTTTATTCTGTTAATATTATAACTCTGTTAATATTATAACTTTATTCTGTTAATATTATAACTCTGTTAATATTATAACTCTGTTAATATTATAACTTTATTCTGTTAATATTATAACTCTGTTAATATTATAACTTTATTCTGTTAATATTATAACTCTGTTAATATTATAACTTTATTCTGTTAATATTATAACTCTGTTAATATTATAACTTTATTCTGTTAATATTATAACTCTGTTAATATTATAACTCTGTTAATATTATAACTTTATTCTGTTAATATTATAACTCTGTTAATATTATAACTTTATTCTGTTAATATTATAACTTTATTCTGTTAATATTATAACTCTGTTAATATTATAACTTTATTCTGTTAATATTATAACTCTGTTAATATTATAACTCTGTTAATATTATAACTTTATTCTGTTAATATTATAACTCTGTTAATATTATAACTTTATTCTGTTAATATTATAACTCTGTTAATATTATAACTCTGTTAATATTATAACTTTATTCTGTTAATATTATAACTTTATTCTGTTAATATTATAACTCTGTTAATATTATAACTTTATTCTGTTAATATTATAACTTTATTCTGTTAATATTATAACTCTGTTAATATTATAACTTTATTCTGTTAATATTATAACTTTATTCTGTTAATATTATAACTCTGTTAATATTATAACTTTATTCTGTTAATATTATAACTTTATTCTGTTAATATTATAACTCTGTTAATATTATAACTTTATTCTGTTAATATTATAACTTTATTCTGTTAATATTATAACTCTGTTAATATTATAACTCTGTTCATATTATAACTTTATTCTGTTAATATTATAACTCTGTTAATATTATAACTTTATTCTGTTAATATTATAACTTTATTCTGTTAATATTATAACTTTATTCTGTTAATATTATAACTCTGTTAATATTATAACTCTGTTAATATTATAACTTTATTCTGTTAATATTATAACTCTGTTAATATTATAACTTTATTCTGTTAATATTATAACTCTGTTAATATTATAACTTTATTCTGTTAATATTATAACTTTATTCTGTTAATATTATAACTCTGTTAATATTATAACTTTATTTTGTTAATATTATAACTCTGTTAATATTATAACTTTATTCTGTTAATATTATAACTTTATTCTGTTAATATTATAACTCTGTTAATATTATAACTCTGTTAATATTATAACTCTGTTAATATTATAACATTATTCTGTTAATATTATAACTCTGTTAATATTATAACTCTGTTAATATTATAACTTTATTCTGTTAATATTATAACTCTGTTAATATTATAACTTTATTCTGTTAATATTATAACTCTGTTAATATTATAACTTTATTCTGTTAATATTATAACTCTGTTAATATTATAACTTTATTCTGTTAATATTATAACTCTGTTAATATTATAACTCTGTTAATATTATAACTTTATTCTGTTAATATTATAACTCTGTTAATATTATAACTCTGTTAATATTATAACTCTGTTAATATTATAACTTTATTCTGTTAATATTATAACTCTGTTAATATTATAACTTTATTCTGTTAATATTATAACTCTGTTAATATTATAACTTTATTCTGTTAATATTATAACTCTGTTAATATTATAACTCTGTTAATATTATAACTCTGTTAATATTATAACTCTGTTAATATTATAACTTTATTCTGTTAATATTATAACTCTGTTAATATTATAACTCTGTTAATATTATAACTTTATTCTGTTAATATTATAACTCTGTTAATATTATAACTTTATTCTGTTAATATTATAACTTTATTCTGTTAATATTATAACTTTATTCTGTTAATATTATAACTTTATTCTGTTAATATTATAACTCTGTTAATATTATAACTTTATTCTGTTAATATTATAACTTTATTCTGTTAATATTATAACTCTGTTAATATTATAACTTTATTCTGTTAATATTATAACTCTGTTAATATTATAACTCTGTTAATATTATAACTTTATTCTGTTAATATTATAACTTTATTCTGTTAATATTATAACTTTATTCTGTTAATATTATAACTTTATTCTGTTAATATTATAACTCTGTTAATATTATAACTTTATTCTGTTAATATTATAACTCTGTTAATATTATAACTTTATTCTGTTAATATTATAACTTTATTCTGTTAATATTATAACTTTATTCTGTTAATATTATAACTTTATTCTGTTAATATTATAACTCTGTTAATATTATAACTCTGTTAATATTATAACTTTATTCTGTTAATATTATAACTTTATTCTGTTAATATTATAACTCTGTTAATATTATAACTCTGTTAATATTATAACTTTATTCTGTTAATATTATAACTTTATTCTGTTAATATTATAACTCTGTTAATATTATAACTTTATTCTGTTCATATTATAACTTTATTCTGTTAATATTATAACTCTGTTAATATTATAACTTTATTCTGTTCATATTATAACTCTGTTAATATTATAACTCTGTTAATATTATAACTCTGTTAATATTATAACTTTATTCTGTTAATATTATAACTCTGTTAATATTATAACTCTGTTAATATTATAACATTATTCTGTTAATATTATAACTTTATTCTGTTAATATTATAACTCTGTTAATATTATAACTTTATTCTGTTAATATTATAACTCTGTTAATATTATAACTTTATTCTGTTAATATTATAACTTTATTCTGTTAATATTATAACTTTATTCTGTTAATATTATAACTCTGTTAATATTATAACTTTATTCTGTTAATATTATAACTTTATTCTGTTAATATTATAACTTTATTCTGTTAATATTATAACTTTATTCTGTTAATATTATAACTTTATTCTGTTAATATTATAACTTTATTCTGTTAATATTATAACTTTATTCTGTTAATATTATAACTTTATTTTGTTAATATTATAACTCTGTTAATATTATAACTTTATTCTGTTAATATTATAACTCTGTTAATATTATAACTCTGTTAATATTATAACTTTATTCTGTTAATATTATAACTTTATTTTGTTAATATTATAACTCTGTTAATATTATAACTTTATTCTGTTAATATTATAACTTTATTTTGTTAATATTATAACTCTGTTAATATTATAACTTTATTCTGTTAATATTATAACTTTATTCTGTTAATATTATAACTCTGTTAATATTATAACTTTATTCTGTTAATATTATAACTCTGTTAATATTATAACTCTGTTAATATTATAACATTATTCTGTTAATATTATAACTCTGTTAATATTATAACTTTATTCTGTTAATATTATAACTCTGTTAATATTATAACTCTGTTAATATTATAACTTTATTCTGTTAATATTATAACTCTGTTAATATTATAACTCTGTTAATATTATAACTTTATTCTGTTAATATTATAACTCTGTTAATATTATAACTTTATTCTGTTAATATTATAACTCTGTTAATATTATAACTTTATTCTGTTAATATTATAACTTTATTCTGTTAATATTATAACTTTATTCTGTTAATATTATAACTCTGTTAATATTATAACTCTGTTAATATTATAACTTTATTCTGTTAATATTATAACTTTATTCTGTTAATATTATAACTCTGTTAATATTATAACTTTATTCTGTTCATATTATAACTTTATTCTGTTAATATTATAACTCTGTTAATATTATAACTTTATTCTGTTAATATTATAACTTTATTCTGTTAATATTATAACTTTATTCTGTTAATATTATAACTCTGTTAATATTATAACTTTATTCTGTTAATATTATAACTTTATTTTGTTAATATTATAACTCTGTTAATATTATAACTCTGTTAATATTATAACTCTGTTAATATTATAACTTTATTCTGTTAATATTATAACTTTATTCTGTTAATATTATAACTTTATTCTGTTAATATTATAACTTTATTCTGTTAATATTATAACTCTGTTAATATTATAACTTTATTCTGTTAATATTATAACTTTATTTTGTTAATATTATAACTCTGTTAATATTATAACTCTGTTAATATTATAACTTCATTCTGTTAATATTATAACTTTATTTTGTTAATATTATAACTTTATTCTGTTAATATTATAACTCTGTTAATATTATAACTTTATTCTGTTAATATTATAACATTATTCTGTTAATATTATAACTTTATTCTGTTAATATTATAACTCTGTTAATATTATAACTCTGTTAATATTATAACTTTATTCTGTTAATATTATAACTCTGTTAATATTATAACTTTATTCTGTTAATATTATAACTTTATTCTGTTAATATTATAACTCTGTTAATATTATAACTTTATTCTGTTAATATTATAACTTTATTCTGTTAATATTATAACTCTGTTAATATTATAACTCTGTTAATATTATAACTTTATTCTGTTAATATTATAACTCTGTTAATATTATAACTTTATTCTGTTAATATTATAACTCTGTTAATATTATAACTCTGTTAATATTATAACTTTATTCTGTTAATATTATAACTTTATTCTGTTAATATTATAACTTTATTCTGTTAATATTATAACTCTGTTAATATTATAACTCTGTTAATATTATAACTCTGTTAATATTATAACTTTATTCTGTTAATATTATAACTTTATTCTGTTAATATTATAACTCTGTTAATATTATAACTCTGTTAATATTATAACTTTATTCTGTTAATATTATAACTCTGTTAATATTATAACTTTATTCTGTTAATATTATAACTCTGTTAATATTATAACTTTATTCTGTTAATATTATAACTCTGTTAATATTATAACTTTATTCTGTTAATATTATAACTTTATTCTGTTAATATTATAACTCTGTTAATATTATAACTTTATTTTGTTAATATTATAACTCTGTTAATATTATAACTTTATTCTGTTAATATTATAACTCTGTTAATATTATAACTCTGTTAATATTATAACTTTATTCTGTTAATATTATAACTCTGTTAATATTATAACTCTGTTAATATTATAACTCTGTTAATATTATAACTTTATTCTGTTAATATTATAACTTTATTCTGTTAATATTATAACTCTGTTAATATTATAACTTTATTCTGTTAATATTATAACTTTATTCTGTTAATATTATAACTTTATTCTGTTAATATTATAACTCTGTTAATATTATAACTTTATTCTGTTAATATTATAACTCTGTTAATATTATAACTTTATTCTGTTAATATTATAACTTTATTCTGTTAATATTATAACTCTGTTAATATTATAACTTTATTCTGTTAATATTATAACTCTGTTAATATTATAACTTTATTTTGTTAATATTATAACTTTATTCTGTTAATATTATAACTTTATTCTGTTAATATTATAACTTTATTCTGTTAATATTATAACTCTGTTAATATTATAACTTTATTCTGTTAATATTATAACTTTATTCTGTTAATATTATAACTTTATTCTGTTAATATTATAACTCTGTTAATATTATAACTTTATTCTGTTAATATTATAACTTTATTCTGTTAATATTATAACTTTATTATTATTATTATGCCAGATTAATATTTCCAGTTATTTTTATTGAAGGCCATGCACTGCATTTATAGCTTATTATGACCGCTAGTCCATGACGTGTATACTCACTATGCGACAACTGTTATTTAACGTGGAGTTAACGATAATTCAAATTTGATGTGTGTGTGTGTGTGTGTGTCGGTTTATTGACTGTCAATGATGTGCCTGAAATAGCCATGTTTACAGCCACTAATGTTAACTTTAGCACCGACAAACACATAATAGTGGTAATTTAAATATCGGTTCATGGGATTTATTATTGTATGACTCATAATATCCTACTGCACTTACACTGCTGCTATTACGGTAATACGTCTTATCTGCTGGGAGGACATGAGGCTGTCATGCTTTGTTAAATTAGCTTCATTAAATACATTTGCTTGGTAGCCCCTTTCCTATGCAGACTTTGTTCTTAGTCTTATTCAATTATAAATATTATACACCCAAGTATGTTAAAACTTATTTAAAATACTCCACTGTGTAATGAAGCAATAAAGCCCATTTCAATATATTATACAATAATATATGTTAGAAAAATAATATTGTTGCTAATATATATAGTTGCTATTTGTTATTGCTAGCTGAGTGCTAATACTTGTGAATGATTGACTGCCACCCTGCTACCTATGGACACAGGCATTACATGTTATAGGTGTGTAATATTGCTGCTAATATTTTTGGTAGCTATCTAACTCATTTACATTTGTCTTTTAATTCCAGTTTGATCAAAGTTTTGAGTGGTTTGCTGCTTCCTGAGCTTGACTTGCCTTGGATTGCCTCGCCTCACCTCACTTCACCTCACTTCACCTGACCTCACTTCACCTCACCTAACCTCACCTCACCTGACTTCACCTCACCTGACCTCACCTCACCTCACCTCACTTCACCTGACCTCACCTCACCTGACCTGACCTCACCTCACCTCACTTCACCTCACCTCACTTCACCTCACCTGACCTCACCTCACCTCACCTCACCTCACCTCACTTCACCTCACCTCACCTCACCTCACTTGACCTCACCTCACCTGACTTCACCTCACCTCACCTGACCTCACCTCACCTCACCTCACTTCACCTCACCTCACCTCACCTCACTTCACCTCACCTCACCTGACTTCACCTCACTTCACCTCACCTCACCTCACCTCACCTCACTTCACCTCACCTGACCTCACCTCACCTCACCTCACCTCACCTCACCTCACCTCACTTCACCTCACCTCACTTGACCTCACCTCACCTGACTTCACCTCACCTCACCTCACCTCACCTCACCTCACTTCACCTCACCTCACTTGACCTCACCTCACCTGACTTCACCTCACCTCACCTGACCTCACCTCACCTCACCTCACCTCACCTCACCTGACCTCACCTGACCTCACTTCACCTCACTTCACTTCACCTCACTTCACCTCACCTCACTTCACCTCACCTCACCTCACCTCACTTCACCTGACCTCACCTCACCTCACCTCACTTCACCTCACTTCACCTCACCTCACCTCACCTCACCTCACTTCACCTCACCTCACCTCACCTCACCTCACTTCACCTGACCTCACCTCACCTCACTTCACCTCACCTCACCTCACCTCACCTCACTTCACCTCACCTCACCTCACCTCACCTCACTTCACCTCACTTCACCTCACCTCACCTCACCTCACCTCACTTCACCTCACCTCACCTCACCTCACCTCACCTCACCTCACCTCACTTCACCTCACCTCACCTCACCTCACTTCACCTCACCTCACCTCACCTCACCTCACCTCACTTCACCTCACCTCACCTCACCTCACCTCACTTCACCTCACTTCACCTCACCTCACCTCACCTCACCTCACTTCACCTCACCTCACCTCACCTCACCTCACCTCACCTCACCTCACTTCACCTCACCTCACCTCACCTCACTTCACCTCACCTCACCTCACCTCACCTCACCTCACCTCACCTCACCTCACTTCACCTCACCTCACTTCACCTCACCTCACCTCACCTCACCTCACCTCACCTCACTTCACCTCACCTCACCTGACCTCACCTCACCTCACCTCACCTCACCTCACCTCACTTCACCTCACCTCACTTCACCTCACCTCACCTCACTTCACCTCACCTGACTTCACCTCACCTCACTTCACCTCACCTCACTTCACCTCACCTCACCTCACCTCACCTCACCTGACTTCACTTCACCTCACCTCACCTCACCTCACTTCACTTCACCTCACCTCACTTCACCTCACCTCACCTCACCTCACCTCACCTCACCTCACCTCACCTCACCTCACCTCACTTCACCTCACCTCACTTCACCTCACCTCACCTCACCTCACCTCACCTCACCTCACTTCACCTCACCTCACCTGACCTCACTTCACCTCACCTCACCTCACCTCACCTCACCTCACCTCACCTCACTTCACCTCACCTCACTTCACCTCACCTCACCTCACCTCACCTCACCTCACCTCACTTCACCTCACCTCACCTGACCTCACTTCACCTCACCTCACCTCACCTCACCTCACCTCACCTCACTTCACCTTACCTCACCTCACTTCACCTCACCTCACCTCACCTCACCTCACCTCACCTCACCTCACCTCATCTCACCTCACCTCACCTGACTTCACTTCACTTGCATATTTGATTGTTGATATTTTATTGATTCATTTCTATTTTAGATTTCATATATTTAGGATCAGTTGTTTAGGTTAGGTTTTAGTTTAGGCTTAACGCCCTTTTGTTTGGAGGGATTTGTTTTGTGTGTAGTGTTTTTCAGGATGCCGCGGAAGGGAAGGCGATCCCAGGCCCAGAAGCAGCGCTGGAGCACGGTCCAGGACCCTGACCGCCCCCCCTGCACCCTCTCTCCAGTCAACAACGTATGTATGACCAGAAATGAAACGCACACTCATTTAAATGACTCATAGTGTCTTCACTGAGACACGTTTACACCATCCGTACCATGTTAAGTTAAATCTGTTTATCATTTGTCATCAGATGGTTGGAGCCACCCTGCCAGCCAGACCGTTCTGGGGTGAGGATGAAGTGCGTGCGGAGTTTTATGCACGTGAGTATTCAGCTGTTTTATTTGTTTTGATGTATTTGTGTTTACTATACACTTCTGCTAAGAGCTCAATGCTAATAAAGGGTTAGTCATTATTACTCATTAATCTTATGTTCCATCCTTTTCTAAACAGGCCGTGGCACCGGGAGGCGCCACAAAGTGTTGAAATGGCCAGTTTCCCTCGTCACTGGGCGCAGCCACAAGCTGACCATCCCGCCTGAGTCTCCTGACAAGAAGGTATTATTGTTGTCCATTGTTGGAAGAGAATAATTGATCGTATGATGTCTTCATTGTATTCTTAAACTGTATTTATTTTTGCAGTTTGTTCTGATTGTCGGGGACTCCCATCTACGCGCTATTGTAGATGGCATTGTCCCGATGCCAAAGTCCGACACCCTGTGCTTTGGCTTCATGTCGACTCCGGGAGCCAGTGCGTCTCAGATCCGTACTGAGGTTCTACACGCCGTAGTTCCTCGTACTCCTGAGGCCGTCTGTGTGCTGGCTCCCAGCAACAACCTGACTGCCAGCAGGACCGTCGATGAGGCTGCCATCGACTTCGCCAACCTCCTGCAGTCCGTTGGCAACCGCTGGCCTAAGGTAAGCTTTTCTTTCATATCTTAGTATTGGTGATTTGGTGTTTTAATGATATTGACTGTGTGGGATTTTTAGTTAAAGAGTAGTCTTTTTATTAATGGTCAGGTTTTGTTTTCTTCAGGTTTTTGTTGTCGACTTCCCTCCCCGCCTGACTTGTGACCTCGACTACCAGGATCACATGCGTCAGGCATATCGCCGTGTGGCTGCTCGTATGGGTATGTGGAAAAGATTTAAGTTTCATACTAATTGAGAAAATATCTTGCATAAAAAGCAATTCATATAAAGTCACAATACAGTATATCATGATGACTCATGCTTTTTTCCCTCTTTTTCAAGGCGTGAGGTACTTCTTCAGAGCTACGGAGGACTTCCCCACGAGCAATTTGGCGTTGTGGAGCAAGGATGGTGTAAGTACAATATCTGTGTGTGAAACTAAAGTCTGATTTGTAGTTCTTTGTTGTTGCCATTAAGACTTCAGTACATGGCAGACGCTAACTGAAAGTAAAACTTTTTTCTTTTTCTTTTCTTATTTTTGTAGGTCCATCTGAGTGATAGTGAGGGGATGGCTATCCTCGCTCGGTTGCTCTCCTCTGCTGCTACAGAGCAACTGAGGACACCACCAGCCCCGCGGGTCTCTCCCAGGCCATCACCTCCAGTTAGGAAGGTCCTTCCTAAACTGGTTGTGAGGGAGAGCTCCCCTGCTCCACCTGCACCTGACCCCTCTCAGTGGAGAACCGTTGGTCAGGGCGGCAAGGTAATTGATGCATATTATAATGTGTGATGTGATTATAAAATGTTGAATGTGATGTTTGTGAAACGTTTTATGTAGGTTACAATGGTTTAATACCATGTGATGCTTTTTGTCATTGCAGACGAGCCAGCCTGGGGAACCACCCATGTCCAGTGGTTCACCTGAGCCCAGGATGGCTCAACCGCAGGTTTGTCATTCCTTTCTGCATTTTCTATTATTACTCTAGGATGTGTTATTCTTTGCGTTGTGTTTCTGACAGGCATGATTGTAATCAGAACACTTTGTGTTTTGTGTTTTTACAGGAGGAGGAGTGCTTCTTGCCACTGAACCCCGTCTGGTTCAGCAGCACCGCCCTACGTGCTATGGAAGAAGTCTCTCCTTCTCACCTGTCTTGCCTGGCGGACTTCAAGCCCTCTCCTAAGCCCAAGAAGGTGAGTTTCAAACTTGTATCTCTGGACGCTTTTATCTAGAGTCTTATCTTTACTGAACGTTAATGTTACGTATATAATGTATATATTTAAAAAGTTATATAAACTATAATAATAGTCTTTAAGTGAACTCTGCTATCCATAAATATAATTGTAATGTATATTGTTGTGTAACTATAACGATGTGACTTAAAGTATTTGTTTTTATGTTTTATTTGAAGTCAAAGGTTGCGTCCCGGTCCCGAGCCAAGACCCGACCTCCTCGTCGCCGCCGTTCTCCAGTGAACAAGGTATGTTACTACTTATGACAACTGACACATGCTGGGGATTTACAGCTCACTCACTTCAGAGAGTTTAATATCAGGGTTCCCACAGGTCCTTAAAATCCTGGAAAGACTTTGAAAAAGCACAGGCCTTGGAAAGTGTTTGAAAATAAGAGACAAAGGTCATTAAAAGTGCTTTAATTTATACTTTACCCAAGTTGTGTGATTAATGTTTATACTGATTTACGCTGCTTGCATTGGATCACCATATGGTCCTTGAATTTGTGGGAATTGGACCTGGAACATTCTTGAAAGGTCCTTGAATTTGATGTTAACCAGAGAGTGTGAACCCTGTGATATGTATGTTATATATTCTCAGACGGTTGGAACACCCCCAGCCAGATTGTCCTGGAGTTCGGACGAGGGCGCACCTTTAGGCCCAGCCTCCTCTGCTGTGACGGTATGCCCCCCCCCCCCCCCCCTCTTCTATCCATTTATAATTTGTTAATAGTGCTAATGTTTGCCAAAGGGTGCAGTAATATTTATAATAATTATTTAGATGCTTTAACAGCAGCAGTACCACTATGGTTCCTCTCATATAACTTTATATCAAGAGTGCATTTTGTAATTTTAATGATTCAAGTTTAATTGATATTTTATTTGATGATGCAGATTACACTTAAAATACTTAAAATACATTTGCATTGGTAACAATGAAAGGCTTCCCCTTTGTTTGATACAATGTGATGCTTTTTGTCATTACAGGCTCACCAGCCTAGGGAACCTCGGGAGTCCACAGGTTCACCTCAGCCCAGGATGGCTCACCAGCAGGTTTGTTGTTATAATAATATTTAAATATAATATTCCTTTAGGATATATTTATCATTCTTTGGTTTGTGTGTCTGACAGGACAGATTGTAATCAGAAGTCAACCTGTGTTTTGTTTTTCAGGAGGAGTGCTTCCCCCCGCTGAACACCGTCCGGTTCAGCAGTGTGGACTACATGCTTGCTCCTGAGCCTAACATGGTAAGTTACCTGATTCAGATTTCATTCATCTGTATAACACTGAACATTTGCAGCTCTCTCATTTACAAAATACACAGCTAAATTGTCCACAGTTTAATTCACTATGTTTCCTCTCATCTATCATCAGCTGGTTGGATCACCTCTGACCAGAGTGTTCTGCTCAGATGAGACAGAAACCCCCTGCTGTTCCCCGCCTGCAAAAGTAAGGTTTAGTCCCTTTCAGTAACATGCATCATCTCACTAAACGTCTTCCTCCTACTAAAATGTTGCTGCTTTATGTATTCAGATGGCCAGAGGTCTGATGTCATCACCAGATGGACAGGTCTGGACCATCAAGGATGCAGGCTGCCATTCTGCTTTACCTGATGAGGTAAATTAAGTCTCCACAATTGACTCACACTGAATATTTACAGTACATTCAACTGCATCAAAACCAAACTTTACTTCATAGTAAATCTTTGACATAATAACTAGCTCTTTCTCTGCAGATCATATTTATCTACAATCATGCATCACTACTTTTTATGTCCGTGTGGCTTACCTCAATTCTGGTTGTTCATGCCCTGTTTAGTCAATGGTTAGGCTACAAATCAATTCCTAGTTACTTTTGAGTATTATAATTGTCATGAATTCTTCAAATCAAAGGACATTTATGTATGCATGCTTTTATTTTTTTATACTTTTTTTTATTTTGAAGTAGGTGGTTTTATTATGAAAGCAGTTATGCAGTCCCTCTTCTTTTCCTCACGTTCTCCACTCGACATGTTTACAGCGGTGCAGCAGTCACTGATGATGTAAATTATGTTCATAGGGAAGTGAAATGAGAGTGTATATTTACACTCTTTGAAAGTCTGTTATTTTATTTGTGATCGCTATTTAGCATAATTTAAGCTAACTCAGTTGTGTATATGGCTGCTAACTTTCATATTACACCAGTTTGCATGTATATGCTGCATGATTCAGGGTTAAAGCAGCACTTATGAATATTAGATTATTGATACTGATATAAATGTATTTTTATTTACTGTGAAGTGTTATTCACTGTATTTAATTTACAGCAGTATACAATGATAAATCATGTCCTTTTATTTCTTGTTATAATTTCAGAAACTGCTCTCTACCCAGAATGCATCAGTGTACCTGTACAGTTCTACAGTAAACAATATAAGGGCAAATTCTTCTGATGTCAGTGCAGTGGTCAATTAGGCAAACATCAGCATCAGAGGTCGCATTCCTCAACAATAATGTATCCGTAGTCTCAGTATGCTATACAAGCAATACGGATCCTGCTTGACAATTACGCTAATCAGGGCATATACCGTGGCTTAGGCTCCTCCCAGGGAAAAAAGTTCAGGCTCAGGATTTTTTTTTACTATCACCCCTGAATTTGACATAATCTCACAAATTATTCTGACATTAATAATGGTGATGGAACAAAGTGTAATGATGGTGGTGAGTTTTTTCAAAATCTTGAAATATCAGTGCTATGAAGACTCAGCATGTGAAAATCTCTTCATAAAGGTGGCTGTCCATAGGAAACTGATTGTCAAAACATGGATAGTTACAGATATTGCTTAGCCTTGTCCGCTAACAAATGTTAGAAGGTAACGCATGTTTAACAGAATAAAACAATTAAAATAATGATGATAATAAAAATTGTTAAGATTCATGATGATAGTAATAATGATGTAACGGTCAGTTCTAAAAGCAATTTGTATAACAATTCAAATGATAAAAAATTAAAACATTCCTTCAAAAAATAATTTCAGGATTCCGTCATGGGACCAGATCAACACATTCAATCCGTGAGGGCGTCTCATTCCCAGGGAGATAACAGGTATGGACTCTTTTCTCGCAACAGTCAGTGCACTTGCATGGCTCTCACCTTCCTGGCCTATCACAATGAGGGGTTGCATTTCGACACAATTTCCCTCGACAGAGTGCTAGAACAGGGTAATGCACTCTACGTCGGCGTTAAACGGCAGCTTTTGTTGGACGGAACATTCCAGAGCGACCACTTGACCATAGAGGAGATGCCCAAACAGGTCTTGACAGAGAGACATGTTTACAGTGTAAACATGAACGAGTCAGATCTGATGGTCGGTCGCCTGAGAGTGGAAGAAGACAGTGGTCTACTGTCCCTTGCCACACACCTGGAATGCCTGTCACAAGATGTCCGCCATGCTATCCTCTTGGTAACCCCGGAGTGCTTTGCGGTTTTCCGAACGACATCTGGACGCTACGGATTGTTTGATTCCCACTCAAGATCTGAGACAGGTTTGCCACAGCCTGGAGGAACTGCAATTATGAAGACCTTCAGTGACCTGACTGACTTGGCCCAGCACTTGGATGAGCTTTTCAAAGAACGTGGTCCACATGCAAGCTTTGAATTGATGCCCGTTTCCTTTCAAAGTGAGCATGATGAGACCCCTGGGCAGTCAGTGGATGCCAACATCCCTAGGAGTACAACTGATGACAAACAACCAGAGGACTTGGACTTCAATCAAGCAGTCAACATCAAACAACATACTTCAAAAACAACGCAGGATCTCGCCAAACTGAGCAAGGAAAAGCGAAGGAGAGCGATGCGTAAAGCAAATGTACCATCTGGAAACAAGGGTACGAGAACCAACAAAAGCCAACAGGAGAAAAAGAGATATGCCAGCAGTTTGGAATTTCGGCAGAAAAAAATGCAGGCATTGAAAACCAAATATGCAGAAGACCTGCATCACCAAAAACACAAGAAGGAGTACGCCACCAGACGATACAGCACCGATGCTGCTTTTCAGAGCAGGCAGAAAACACACGTGAGGGAGAGGTACAGGACCGATGCTGCTTTTCAGAGCAGGCGGAAAATGTACCTGAGGGAGAGGTACAGCACCGATCCTGCTTTTCAGAGCAGGCGGAAAATGTACCTGAGGGAGAGGTACAGCAGCAATGCTGCATTTCAGGTCAGACAGAAAATGTACCTGAGGGAGAGGTACAGCACCGATCCTGCTTTTCAGGTCAGACAGAAAATGTACCTGAGGGAGAGGTACAGCACCGATCCTGCTTTTCAGGTCAGACACAAAATGTACCTGAGAACGAAGTACCACCACAACCCAGAATTCAGGCTGCATCATATACAACGCTGCAGTCAGAATAAAAAGGATAGACTGGCCAGAAATGTCGTCCTTCGTATTCGTCACAAGTTGCAGTGTGCAATGAGAATACGGAGGAAATATAGAGACATTGAGAGCCACCACCCGGAAACTCCACAGCCTGCAGTCAATCCTGGAATGCAAGCTGCTATAGCTTCATTTCGGCATAGGATTCGACGTGGACCCACCCATGCTTGCACAGCGTGCCACAGAGCTCTCTTCCCGGATCAGGTGAAGAATTGCAACAGATCGAAATATGTGAAAAACCTTGGCGTGGTGGCTGCTTGCTTGACAGGTAAGTATATCCATGTCTGCGACGGTGAATGCTTAGCCCCTTGCACCGTACCACAAGACAGGATGCAGGAGTGGATCTGCCACACCTGCGACAGCCACCTGATGAGAGGACAGACGCCGCCCATTGCAGTCGCTAATAACCTGGAGCTAGCATCCATTCCCGCGGAGCTAGACAGGTTAAATGTCCTGGAAAGGCAGCTGATCGCGAAAATCTTGCCATTCGCGAAAATCGTCGCACTGCCGAAAGGACAGCAACGGGCAGTACATGGCGCTGTTGTGTGTGTACCATCAGAGATGGAAGCCACAGTTAACTCTCTGCCAAGGCCTAGCTCTGAAGCTCAGCTGTTGCAAGTGAAGCTGAAGAGGAACATCAAATTCAAGGGACATCAGCACTTCTACACGGTTGACATGGAGAATGTGCTAGCAGGACTCAGGAAATTGAAAGCAACGCATCCGGAATACAGCGACATAACCATAGACGAGGACGCTACATTTGAAAGTCTACATGGTGATCAGTCAGAAGAGAACAACGCAGATGCTGCACAGCCTGAGGAGCCGGAGGAAATGACAAACATGGCTAATGCAAGAGATCAAGAAAAGGAGGACCTTAGGCCTGGCCTGACATTGGACTCTTGCATGCAGCCTCCTGACATAGCACAGGAAGTGCTATCATACGGAGATGGGATTTTCAGCGTCGCTCCTGCACAAGGAAACAAACCGGTCAGCTTCTTCGCCGTGCCAAAACTAGAAGCAATGGCCTTTCCTGTGCAGTTCCCAACTGGACACAACACGTTGGATGAAGTCAGGGAAATCAAATTGTCCCCAACCAAGTATTTCAACGCGAGGCTACTATGTGTGGATACCCGGTTTGCGAAGGACCAGACGTACCTGTTCTTCTCGCAATTTGTAACCGAGACACACATAGCTACAAACAGCATGTCGATCCAGACACGGAAGGGAAAGAAGAGGACCAAGGATGGAAGGAAAATTTCTAATCAGATGCTCCAGGACAAAGAAGAGTTGGAGAAACTCATCCAAAATAAGGAAGCGACGCGTTTTATGCAACCCCTTAGAGGCACTCCGGCCTACTGGGAAAAAACGCTAAGAGACCTTCACGCCATGGTCAGACAGATAGGAAAGCCAACGTTTTTTATCACCTTTTCCGCTGCTGAAATGAGATGGCCTGAAGTAATTGAGGTCATAAAAGCGCAGCAAGGTGAGGAAGTGGACTTTTCGGACCTCGACTGGAATGAAAAATGCGAGATTCTCCGGAGCAACCCCGTCACTGTCATGCGCATGTTCGAGAAGAGAGTGGATGCGCTCATGACAGATCTGATCCTGTCACCTGCCCAGCCCATTGGGCCGGTGGAGGATTACTTTTATCGGGTGGAGTTTCAAGCAAGAGGAAGTCCACATATTCATATGCTGGTTTGGATCAAGGATGCACCAGTAATTGATGATGTAGAGGACGCGGTTCAGATGGAAAAACTCGTCAACTTCATCGACCGCTACATCAGCTGCCAGATGCCGGACAAGGAAGCAGACCCCGAGCTCCACAAGACTGTGTCTGAAGTTCAGATTCACAGCCGGAACCATTCAAAATCGTGCAGGAAAGGAAATGTAGCCTGCAGATTTGGTTTCCCGAAGCTCCCCATGGAGAAAACTAGGATCACCTCCCCTCCCTGCGACCCCTCTGATGATGAAGACGACGACAAAGAAAAAGATGGCCAGAAAAAGAAATGTGGCAAGGATTCCAAAAGGAAGTCCAAGAAGAAATTTGAGCTTCAAAAATGGGCCAAGGACAAATTGAAACCATTGAGAGATTTTCTCATGGACCCAAAGGAAACGTTCAAGGATCTGTCAGAGTTGCTGGCGAAATGCAACCTGACCCACCAGAACTATCAAGACTGCGTCGATGCCCTCACTTACGGAATGGTCGTCATGATGAAGCGTGACCCTAAGGACAGCTGGGTAAATGGATACAACGCTGATCTGCTGCGAGCTTGGAATGCCAACATGGACATACAGTATGTACTTGATGACTACAGTTGCATCATGTACATGATGTCCTATGTGTCTAAGCCGGAGCATGAGATGACGCAGTTCCTCAACACCGTCATACGCGACGTGAAGGCATCGAATATTAACGAACGCGACGAAATGAAGAAGATCATGCAGGCATACGCGAAGCACAGGGAGGTCAGTGCTCAGGAATCTGTGGCACGAGTATGCAGCCTCCCACTTAAAAAGTGCACGCGTTCCGTCATTTTCATACAGACCGATGAGGATGGTATGAAAATGAGCCTGCCAATGAGCAAACTGATGACCATGCAGCCAGATGAAGTGGATGTGTGGATGCCAGGATTTCCGGAGAAGTATTCACACAGACCTGCAACACATGAATTTCAATTCATGTGTTTGGCTGATTTTGTGTCTCAGTACAGAGTTCTCTATGGACATCAAGTTGAAGGACCGAACGCCATTCCCCTCCAGAATGACAAGGGATTCATTCAGAAGAGGACGACGGGGAAACAGGCCATCATCCGGTTTACTCGCTTCTCGGAGAAGAAACAACCGGAAAAGTTTTACAGGCGGCTGTTGAAACTTTATTACCCTCACAGAGACGATTGTGAGCTAAAAAGAGATAACACATACGAGGAATTTTACAGATGTGGCCTTAACGGATCGGTCAAACGCATCGTAGATTTGTACAAAAAACTCTACGAGGGACAGGGAAAAGCTCTGGACAAAGCGTTGAAAAAAATTCAAGAGGAAGGACCGATCATCAACGCGTGGAACACGTTTGCGCCAGAGGTGGAAGTGGATCGTGTGGAGTGCATGGCAGAACTCCAAGAGGTAAACCCCCATGATGCCGGAGAACAAGACCAGGTGCCGGATTTTGAAATCCAGGGTAACTTCGGTGGAGCTATACCAGCCATCGAGGTACCGAAATTGAGCCCTGACTTTGTGAGGGGTATGTACCGAAGCCTCAATGAAACGCAAGCGTCGATTTTCTACACCGTGCGTGAATGGTGTTTGCGACGTGTCTGGGGTCACAATCCTGAACCCTTTCACTATTTTATCTCTGGAGGAGCTGGCTGTGGCAAATCCCACGTCATCAAGTCCGTGCATGAGGAGGCAACCAAGATTCTCCGCCAACTTCCCAGGTTTCGCAACGAAGCGGACATGTCCCAGCCTGCGGTGCTTCTTACGGCATTTACTGGTACTGCAGCCTTCAACATTTCTGGAAAAACGCTGCACTCCATTTTGAAACTGCCAAGAAGTCTCAAACCACCGTATCAAGGACTTGGGAATGCACTGGACGACGTGAGAGCGGCACTGTCCAACGCAGAGATATTGATTATCGACGAGATATCCATGGTTTCTAAGCAGCTGTTTGCCTATGTCCATTGGAGATTCCAACAGATCAAAGGCAACAGGAAACCATTTGGAGGGATGTCTGTCCTCGCGGTTGGCGACTTTTACCAGTTGCCACCTCTCGGCAGAGCCAAACCACTCTGCATTTGTGAGGACGATGTTCTTGATCTCTGGAGAGATTTCCAGATGGTCAATCTCACAGAGATCATGCGGCAGAAAGACGACCGTACTTTTGCCGAACTGTTGAACAGGATCAGGACAAAGAGAAGGACTGATCCTCTCAGCGACGACGACAGAGCTCTGCTCGCACAGGCCGTCGCTGAAACCAACGATTGTCCGGCTGATGCCCTCCACATCTTTGCGACGAATAAAGAGGTGGATGCGCACAACTCTGCGACTGTTGCCGCCCTCAACTTACAAGTTGAAGACATTCGGGCCGAGGACTACAAAAAAGACCCCCGAACAGGACGAATGGTCGTGATGGACCATATCATCAAGGGCAACAGAAGGGATTTGCCGGACAACATACAAGCTGCGTGTGGAGCACGGGTCATGGTCATTAGGAATCTGGATATAGAGGATGGCATGGTAAACGGGACTTTTGGAACGATTGCCAACATTGTCATGACCTCTGAAACAGACAGACCAAGGCCCGTGACGCTGATCGGACTTGAATTGGATAATCCCACAGCCGGTCAGAAATTACGCAAGAAGATTCGTGGACCAACGGACAACTTGGTGTACGTTGAAAAGTTTGAGGAAAACACCAGCATAAGAGGAGTGGTACGACGGCAGTTTCCAATGAAACTGGCCTTTGGCTGTACGGCGCACAAAGTGCAAGGTATGACTATGAAGTCTGCAGTGGTGTGTCTGAAGCGTGTGTTTGAACATGGCATGGCCTACGTCGCTCTTAGCCGGACAACTTCGCTTCAGGGTCTGAAGATCATCAACTTTGATGAGAAGAAGATTTATGCTGATCCAAGCATAACGGCAGCGATGGACAATATGAGTCACGCTTCATTCCAGAGTACAAGACCACTTATGCACTTTGTGAAATCAGCAGACCACACTGCTGGTGAAACGTTGACGATCGTCCATCACAACGTGGAAGGACTTCCGTCACACGTCGACGACCTCAAATGTCACCACGAGTTCAGGCTTGCGGACGTCTTATGTGTTACTGAAACACATTTGACTGGATCCTTCGTTCCCCCAAAGTTCCACTTGGAGGGATACGACATGTTTGCGCGCAACCGACACGTGTCGTACGCAAACAGGGTGGACATGGCTACAAAAGACGGCGGTGGAGTTGCAATTTATTCCAAGTGCAATCTTCAAGCAGAGGCCCGCAGATACTTTCGACATGTGCCGGATCTTGAATTCGCAGTCGTCAAAGTCGAGGCCCCCGTCAGAGTTTTGATAGCCACTGTGTACAGACCACCCAATTTCAGTCTTTCGGAATTTCTTCCGAACATGCAAAGCCTCTTGGACTCCTTGGAGATAATGGCTTCTTGCCAGCCTGTTGTGGTTTGTGGAGACTTCAATGAAGACCTGTTCTCCACAGGAAAGAAAGCCATCCAGGAGTTGTTCCAGTCAAGAGGCTATAGCCAGCTTGTCTCCGCTGCAACAACGGAAAAGCAGACCCTGATTGATCACATTTATATATCACGGCCGGAATCTTGCATTCAATCAGGTGTACTGCAAACGTATTACAGTTACCATAACGCGGTATACTGTATTTTGGCTTCAGCGGGAGACTCTTAATCGCAGCGTCGTTGACGTCGGTAACGTACAGTCTTCTTTTTTTCTTCCCATGTCCAGCCCATCGAAAGCGTTCTTTAGTAACGGTGCTTGGACATTAGGTACGACAACGGATAGGACCAGATTTTTTTGGTAGTAAGTATTTTTCATATTATTATAATTGTACTTTATTTTTATGGTAATTATTGTTTTTTCTATTTCATAGTTACTTGTTTTTAACCCTTAGATGCACAAGCTATGCAAACCCCCTCTAAGGTACAACATGGGTCAAAAATGACCCGTATTGGCATACAGTGTTATTTCATGCATGGTTGAGTGTTTCTTTGCTATATTTTTGGAAATCAACTTATTTCATAATTTAATATTCAAAATATTCATTACATATATTGTCTTTGAAAACCATAAATCATTATTTTTCTTTCTCCTTTCTTAATTAACGAACTAAAATAGTTTTTGTAATTTTACATCAAGTTTACACACATGGGTCGAAAATGACCCGTGTATGGCCCACTGGGTATTTGAGTTTCACAGCCCTGTACTGTAACTTGTACAGGGCTGTCAAACTGAAATAGCCAGTGGGCCCAATTTTAAAAAAACTGGTCCAAGTCGAGGGCGGGAAATATTCAATATTTATTATGAACTTTTTTCAAATTATTAGCTATTGCGATAATAGTTATTCATTTGAATAGGCCTAAACTGGGGTTGCAAAGGGGTGGAAAATTGCGGTAAATTTCCATGGGAAGTTAAGCTAGGGAAATTTTGGTAATAAAAGGTTCCTATCAAATTCACACTTGCACAGGTCACTTTTGACCCATGTGTGTAAACTTGATGTAGTGTAGTGATAAAAACCTATTTTAGTTCCAACATGTAGACAGAGAAAATGAAAAAAATGATTTATGGTGATCAAAAACAAGATACGTAATGAATAGTTTAAAATATTACATTATTATATGAATATATTTTAAATGATATAGCAAAGAAACACAGCCATGCATGAAATAACATAGGAAATGAATATGGGTCAAAATTCTATTCTGAAAATAAGAATTTGTGATGATCAAAAACAAGATAATTTTACTAATATATGTATTATAATATTTACAATTAAAACTCTGTCGGGTCACTTTTGACCCAACTTGTGCATCAAAGGGTTAATCTAATTTGTGAATTTTAATATATACCCTGTATAAGCCCAGTTCTTACTGTAAAATGTAAATGTAATGTAAATGTAACGTGTCATGTAAAACACAGTTGCCATTGTGTATGAAATGTGTTATATAAATAAAGTTGCTTTGCCTTACCTTGCCTTGCCTTCATCTTTTGCTGTTTGTTAAATTATTGTGCAAAATAAAAACATTTAAAAACTTCATGTATGTTTATTCATTAGGTAGGTATGTTCATTCTTTCAGCAGGTAGGACCAGCCCGGGTGATTTTTGGTAAGTATTAAGTATTTACATCCGTTTCGTATCACGACCAATCTAGCGGCCAGCGTACTCATTTCATTCCAAAGCTTTTTCACTTCCTCCATGACTTTAATGGAGGAAGTGAAAACGTGTTGGAAGTGTTATTTCACACACATTCAAGCGCGTCCTCCATATTTTGCAACCCTAATGTGGTATGGCCCCCATCAGAGTCTGGTCCATTTGCACTGTACTGTTCTCTGTCCTCTCTCTCTCCCTCTCTCTCTCTCTCTTTCTCCCAGTCCACCCCTCCACCCCCTCCCCATTTATGTTGTCTGTGTGTGTGTGTGTGTGTGTGTGTGTGTGTGTGAGTGTGTGAGTGAGAGAGAGAATGTGTGTCTTTGTCTGTGTGTGAGTGTTTGTACACACTGTGTTGTGTACTAACACAGGGTATGTGTGAAGCGTACAGTGCTGTAGTGTAGTGCTTAGAGTTAGTGCACATTGCTACTGCCTTGTGCTCTGTGTGCTACTCTCTGCTTACATCTACTGCCGCTGGCTAGCCTTTCTAATGGAGGGTGAAAAGAGGAGCTATTTATGTTAGCTTCCTCCTGCCAGTATAGAGCCTCTCCACTACCAAGACTCCTGCAGTGCCTCCTCGCGGCCACACACGGTAACTGGGTACCTCACAGTCCCAGGCTAAACTGCAGGGGATCTCGGAGCAGCAGTGGGCCCCAGAGACGCAGCACACAGGCCCACCACTGTGTGGACAAGCCCTGGTGCTCGTCAACCACTGTCCCAGCTATGGGTAAATAGCACCATCCACTCCCCTGTCACGGCCCCCGCCCCCCACACACACATACACACCCTGCCCCCACTCCCCACTCCCCCCTCCGATGACGCCCTACGCAACCAGCCATATGGACCATACGTAGATCCACCCTTATGGTAAATGTACGTAATGTTGTCTGTTGTAGTGAGAGCACCACTAACAACATTGAAGAGAGATACAGAGACAAGTGATAATAATCTGATTAGATTGTTTTGTATTTATTTCTTTGAGTGTGTTAGATTATAATCTTACTGGAGGAGGTAGTCTGATGTTTGAAGTTTTATTTTTTAAGGACTAAAAGTTTGGCATGTTTGTTTTGATGACTTGACAATATGAATGATAGTTATATTTTTTGCACAATGATGTTGTATGCTTAGATACCATTTGAATTCCTTTTTAATTTCATTATTCATAATATTTATGCATTATTTTTTATACACTTAATGAATTATTGATTTTGATCAAAGCAAAATGCAGAGCTGTAAAATGTACTTGAATCTGTGTTCTTTGTTTTTTCCAATATTTTATCTTTAATAAAATGATATTGATAATGTAATGGTCTCAACTGGTGCTCCATATGATCAATGCATTATTTATACAGTGCAGTTAGATGTTGTAGTAAGAAAAGTATTCACTGTCCTGGCATGGTGTGATGCACTTAATGTGCCATACATCTTCAAGGTAAGACTGAACTTTGTAAATGTTGTGCATACACACAAGTGTGTCATATTTGAGCCATTTCTGTACTATGTACTTAATACAGGGACAGTAAAAGTTAGTGTTAGTGCAATTCTTGAAACCAGAATATGATCAGGGTGTAAATAACTCATGTACTCATCCCGGTAGGGATGAGTACATGAGTTATTTACACTCAACTTACAAGCAGATTTCCAGTCATAAAAAGTATATTAAAATCAAATCTCTTAATGACAAGATTTACTTAATATTCATAACAGTGATGTTCCTGTCTGTGGAAAAATGAGCTAGACTTTAATTAATTATTTTAAAAAAGTATTATTTATGCTTAAATAAGATGTACTTAATACTCGAAAACCAGAATATGATCAGGGTGACTTTTGAACACTGGAAATAAATCGTGTACTCGTCCCGGCAGTAGCCCCGTGGCACTCAAAATTTCCCTGGAATTTTCTAGTGTTTACTTTACAATTCTCTTTTGCCAAATTTCGGCGCGTAACTCCTCCCACAGCTTTGAGAAAACCCCAACAATATATACATCAAAACGTGCGGCTCAATCGGGGGAGGGGTGCTATGACTTTTGGTGTTGAAATTCCTATTTTTCCCAAAGTTATTCCCAAAACAAAATAGGCATGATTCTCCATTGGAAATGAATGGGAATTTCTTTTTGAACACAAAATTTCATCTTTTGTCAGAATCACCTAGCTCTCTCATACTTGTACATAGAAATGTGATTCAAACTTTAAAACGAAGGACAACTTGTTCTCTCTTCAAAACACTAAACTGTTTTTCCATAACATGTAAACATTTCAAACTATGAGCAGTCAAACGAGGAGTGGAAATCACTTTTTCTTCAAAGTTAGAGTGGAAGTGTCAGTTATTAACACTCTTACTCCTCAAATGCAGGCCAGGCAGGTGTGTGTGTGTGTGTGTCTTTGTGTGTGAGTGTTTGTGCACACTATGTTTTGTGCTATCACAGGGTGAAGCGTACATACTGTGTTGTAGTGCTTAGAGTTAGTGCATGTTGCTACTGCCTTGTGCTCTGTGTGCTACTCTCTGCTTACATCTACTGTTACACTTGAAACTGACTAGTAAGATGTACTTAATACTGCCACAGTAAAAGTTACTTAGTGTTATATGATCATGGTGACTTTTGAACACTGGAAATAAATCGTGTACTCGTCCCGGCAGTAGCCCCGTGGCACTCAAAATTTCCCTGGAATTTTCTAGTGTTTACTTTACAATTCTCTTTTGCCATATTTCGGCGCGTAACTCCTCCCGCAGCTTTGAGAAAACCCCAACAATATATACATCAAAACGTGCGGCTCCATCGGGGGAGGGGTGCTATGACTTTTGGTGTTGAAATTCCAATTTTTCCCAAAGTTATTCCCAAAAAACCGGGAGATTTCTCCATTGGAAATGAATGGGAATTTTTTGAAAATCCCCAAAAATTTCACCTTTTTTCACCTTTTTTCAGAGTCACCTAGCTCGCTCATACGTGCACGTAGAAACGTGATTAAAACTTCAAAACGGAGGAAAACTTGTCCTCTCTGGAAAAATACCAAACTATTTTCACATAACATGTAAACTTTTCAAACTATGAGCAGTCAAACGAGGAGTGGAAATCACTTTTTCGTCAAAGTTAGAGTGGAAGCGGCAGTTAGCTAGAGTGTGAGAAGCAGTAATGCATAACCTTCATTTTTATTTTTAACTCGAGCTCACGGCCAAACCGTAAAAAGGAGACAAATAATTTTTTGTCAAAATATAGACATAGGTGTTGGGATTCATAAAATGTGAAGTTGACAGGCGGGGTCTGCACAAAATTTAAACGGGGGGGCCGAGACCGGCGGCAATCCCTGTCTCGCTCCCCATTAAACCTAATGTAATCGTCTTCTCTTTTCAAATGAATCTGACTCTGTGTTCACACTGAGCTTACTCGCTCATTTTAAGGAATATCTGAATAAAATAAACACTGTCAGAATCTCCCGGCTTCTGTGTCTCTCATGGTGTTTTCGGTTTTTGGACAGGAGTTACGGTTTTCTCACAGTTTGCAATTGTTCGGAACCTTGTCAGAAGCCAAATCCTTTAGAATTTTGAGACATTTTTCAAGGCAGATCCTGATATCGCCGTAGCAACCGCAGGGCCTTAGCTGACCTTGGCAACCTGTTGCTGGGCAGAATCTGACCTACTTTTTTGTGATTGGCTGAACTGACCTACCTTTTTGTGATAGGCTAATTCTACCTGTCTGTCTGTTTTACCAGTATCTATCTATCTATCTATCTATCTATCTATCGATGTATCTATCTATCTATCTGTCTATCTATCTATCTATGTATCGAACTATCTATCTATCTATCTATCTATCGATGTATCTATCTATCTATCTGTCTATCTATCTATCTATCTATGTATCTATCTATCTATGTATCTATCTATCTATCTATCTATCTGTTGATCTATCTATCTATCTGTCTATCTATCTATCTATGTATCTATCTATCTGTCTATCTATCTATCTATCTATCGATCTATCTATCTATCTATCTATCTATCTATCTGTTGATGTATCTATCTATCTATCTATCTATCTATCTGTCTATCTATCTGTCTATCTATCTATCTATCTATCTATCTATCTATCTGTCTATCTATCTATCTGTCTATCTATCTGTCTATCTATCTATCTGTCTATCTATCTATCTATGTATCTATCTATCTATGTATCTATCTATCTATCTATCTATCTATCTGTTGATCTATCTATCTATCTATCTATCTATCTATCTATCTATCTATCTATCTATCTATCTGTTGATCTATCTATCTATCTATCTATCTATCCATCTATCCATCTATCCATCTATCTATCGATGTATCTATCTATCTGTCTAGCTGTCTATCTATCTTTCTATCCATCTATCTATCTATTTATTGATGTATCTATCTATCTGTTGATGTATCTATCTATCTATCTATCTATCCATCTATCTATCTATCTATCTATCTATCTGTCTATCTATCTATCTATCTATCTATCTATCTATCTATCTGTCTATCTGTCTATCTATCTATCTATCTATCTATCTATCTATCTATCTATCTATCTATCTATCGTCCCGGCAGTAGCCCCGTGGCACTCAAAATTTCCCTGGAATTTTCTAGTTAGTGCCACGGGGTTCTAGCTCCGAGGCCTTCCACTCCAGAAGCTGGAGAGGAAGGCCTCGGGGCAAAGCCCCGAGGCAACTATTAATCTTCTCCATACTTAATTAGTGCCACGGGGTTCAAGCTCCGAGGCCTTCCACTCCAGAATCTGGAGAGGAAGGCCTCGGGGCGAAGCCCCGAGGCAACTATTAATCTTCTCCATACTTAATATTATTATTTTTTTTATTCTTCCGCCGTTTTTCGGCGCGTAACTCCTCCCGCAGCTTTGAGAAAACCCCGACAATATATACATCAAAACGTGCGGCTCGATCGGGGGATGGGTGCTATGACTTTTGGTGTTGAAATTCCAAAGTTTCCCAAAGTTATTCCCAAAAAACCGGGAATATTTCTCCATTGAAAATGAATGGGAATTTTTTTTTAAAAACACAAAATTTCACCTTTTTTCAGAGTCACCTAGCTCTCTCATACGTGCACGTAGAAACATGATTTAAACTTTTAAACGGAGGAAAACTTGTTCTCTCTGGAAAAATACACACTATTTTAACCTAACATGTAAACTTTTCAAACTATGAGCAGTCAAACGAGGAGTGGAAATCACTTTTTCTTCAAAGTTAGAGTGGAAGCGGCAGTTAGCTAGAGTGTGAGAAGCAGTAATGCATAACCTTCATTTTTATTTTTAACTCGAGCTCACGGCCAAACCGTAAAAAGGAGACAAATAATTTTTGGTCAAAATATAGACATAGGTGTTGGGATTCATAAAAAGTGAAGTTGACAGGCGGGGTCTGCACAAAATTTAAACGGGGGGGCCGAGACCGGCGGCAATCCCTGTCTCGCTCCCCATTAAACCTAATGTAATCGTCTTCTCTTTTCAAATGAATCTCACTCTGTGTTCACACTGAGCTTACTCGCTCATTTTAATGAATATCTGAATAAAATAAACACTGTCAGAATCTGCCGGCTTCTGTGTCTCTCACGGTGTTTTCGGTTTTTGGACAGGAGTTACGGTTTTCTCACAGTTTGCAATTGTTCGGAACCTTGTCAGAAGCCAAACTTTTTAGAATTTTGAGACATTTTTCAAGGCAGATCCTGAAATCGCCGTAGCAACCGCAGGGCCTTAACTGACCTTGGCAACCTGTCGCTGGGCAGAAACTGACCTACTTTTTTGTGATTGGCTGAACTGATCTACCTTTTTGTGATTGGCTAATTACTCTCTGTCTGCTTTGCCAGTTAACCGGGTTAGCATGGAGGCTAGCTCGGCCGCGCTAGCGGCCGAAAGCTCTCAGCAATAGTATAGCTGGTGACTTTGATTGACAGGTGACACTTGGTAGGCATGCCCACAGTGTTTGGGAGAGACAGACGCTGATTTTTTTTTTTAAATAAATAAATAAATAAATGTAGAACTAAATAAATAAATAAATGAATACATAAATGTTTACTGTGGACAAAATATTGTATTGTATAGTTTTGTGTTGTAGGGCAAAACTACGAGAGAAGTTGGTGATATTTGAGTGATATATTTATCGTATATTTATAAGTTTACAGGTAATATGTCTGATTTTATGTACGTGTCATTACTATCATGGTGTAGCTCTGTTCATGGGGGGGAGGAAGAGGCAGAGGTCAGAGGTCAACCAGTTCAATGAGCCTGAAACCAGGAGAGCTTCAGGTGAGCAGACACTGCAGGCTCACACACTTACAGCTGAGTAAGTATGTTGCTTTGCTTGTTTGTATTATTTCATAAATTCCCTCCATAAATACTCCTATCCTGTTAAATAAGGCCAGATTACATCAGTGTAACAGCATTACCTCTGAACTGATGAGAGACCCAAGCATGATGTTCAACCTACTGTCTTCATCACCTGGAGACCTACAGCATCACCTCACCCTGTCTTCATCACCTGGAGACCTACAGCATCACCTCACCCTGTCTTCATCACCTGGAGACCTACAGCATCACCTCACCCTGTCTTCATCACCTGGAGACCTACAGCATCACCTCAGCCTGTCTTCATCACCTGGAGACCTACAGCATCACCTCAGCCTGTCTTCATCACCTGGAGACCTACAGCATCACCTCACCCTGTCGTCATCACCTGGAGACCTACAGCATCACCTCACCCTGTCTTCATCACCTGGAGACCTACATCATCACCTCACCCTGTCTTCATCACCTGGAGACCTACAGCATCACCTCACCCTGTCTTCATCACCTGGAGACATACATCATCACCTCACCCTGTCCAGGGTCAGCCAGCCTGGTGTTTCTGCCAGAGATGCAGATTCCCTCCAACATGAAGCACTTAGAGACAGAAGAGTAGTGATACCAAGCTGCTGTGTGTGGAGATCTGTCACTCACACTGTATTAAAATAAATATGTAAAATAACACATGGGTGTTTGTAATAGAGTAAAATGACTATCTATGTATTATTATCAGTATAAAACAGAACAATCACAATATCAGTAGAAATAATAAACATGTACACAAACATATTTATAAATGACATAGTTAGTTAGTCTTATATAGTTAGATACTCAGTTGTTAGTTGAAGCTTGTTACTCTAAGTGTGTGACACAGAGGAGAGGAGGCATGACTGAAGGGAAATACATTTATTGAGGAGAATAGAAATGAGATATTGAACTGAGAGCTGGGGCAGGGGTCTAAGGACCAGGTCTGAGGAGCAGGGTCCAGGTCTGAGAAGCAGGGTCCAGGTCTGAGGAGCAGGGTCCAGGTCTGACGATCAGGGTCCAGGTCTGAGGAGCAGGGTCCAGGTCTGAGAAGCAGGGTCCAGGTCTGAGGAGCAGGGTCCAGGTCTGACGATCAGGGTCCAGGTCTGAGGAGCAGGGTCCAGGTCTGAGGAGCAGGGTCTGGGATGCCTTTAAAAAGAATAAATACAGAGCCATTATTAGTCTCATGTCATTGTTACTGGATAACTGAGAAGACTGATGTGATGCTACAGTAATGTGTAATGTTAAACATTCATATACAGTCACAATGTAACTGTGTGGAGAAAATAATAATAATAATATTAATAATAATAAAATAATAATAATACTAATAATAATACTAATAATAAATTAATTATTATTATTATTATTATTAATAATAATAATAATAAATAACAACAACAACAATAATAATAATAATAATAATAATAATAATTAATAATAATAATCATCATCATCATCATAAATAATAATAATAGAAAAAATAATAATAATAATAGAAAAAATGTGCTGATTTTAGTTTTGTTTAGGAAATGAGCAGACCTTGATCTGAATGAAACAAACATCATATTATAGATACTGATAACATGCTGCTCTAAATCAAATCTGGGATGAATAAAGTCAATGTGTTTATCTGTGTATTAATCTGTTTATGTAATAAAACTAGCAGTAGTTAACAACTGTAAATAATCATATTGTGATAGCAAACCTGTGTTTCTATGTCTTCATGTCTGTAAACAAACATATAACATATAGTACTGACTAACTAGACAGTGAGCTGAATGTCAGCAGGTAACGTTATAACACTTTATGTGAAGCAGCGCTGATGTTACTCACCTGTCCGGCAGAGCAGGCAGAGCAGCGTCTGCTGCCTTCACTCTCCGCTCCTCCGCTGGGTATCCTCTTTCCCTTAGCCGGGTCACTGATGTGTCAGCTGATGTGTGTGTGTGTGTGTGTGTGTGTGTGTGTGTGTGTGTGTGTGTGTGTGTGTGTGCGTGCGTGCGTGCGCCCGCAGCATCGCTGTTTTGGAACTTGAATTTGAAGGATGCTTATCAACTGTAGCCTAGCAACCGGAGGAGGACTCTGATTGGCTACTTCATTCTCCTTAAAAGCGGATTGGCGGCGGCAAAACTTTCCCTTTGATCTTTCTCTTGAGGTAAGAAGACGTCTTGTTCATTATAGCTCCTAACTTTTATGCTTAAAAAGTCTTAAAAGTGTCTTTATGTTCCATATTAAGTCTTAAATATGTAAGTCCATTACCGCTTCCTTCGTTGCTTTGTTGCTTGTGTTAAATGAGTGAGCGGAAGCTCTCCTTTGATCCTTCGGTAAGAAGCTCTGCTAGCTTCACATTAGCTGCTTACAGAAGGACTATTCTTAAAAAGTCTTAACAGCGTCCATATGTTGTATTAGAGCTTACATTACATTTAGTTAGGTATTAAATATATAAGTCCATTTACCGCTTGCTTCATTGCTTTTTTTGGTTGTTTTAAATGAGTGAGCAGCGGCAGCGGCGGCTCCTCTTCATCCTTCTCTCCGGGTCTTCTTCATTAAGCTCCGCGGGCTTTACATTAGCTGCTCACTCAATTCATTTCATAGTTATTTATTTCAATCAGTGAAAACATTAAAAACAGTATTAATGTGTATCAGTAGCGAGCGGTGACATTTTACTGTGGTCATGCTGAAGTGTTAATACCATGCGCGCCGTAAGGAGGGTATTTATTTATTAATAAAAAATATAATATGGTTTTTAACTACTATATATATATATCTATATATATATATACTATATATAACTCTATATATATACTATATATAACAACAATGTGTTGGAGTTTACAGTGTATGTAGGCTAAATGAAAGCAGTAATATTCAGCACTGACTGACGCTTGACAGCAGCGGATCCATGGTAACCATGGTAACCATACAAACAAAGAAAAACAAGTTACACTCCCGGGAAATTTCGAAGCGTGTCATTGGACAATAACTGCAACGACGTCATATATGTCGGACCCTGAGCATAGCTGCCCTCAGTGTCACAGTGCGCATGCGCGAAACAAGCTGTCAGCTTTCCAGCTGACCAAAACAATAGAACTAAGATATTGTATAATTGAACACATTATTCTGTTAATATTATAACTTTATTCTGTTAATATTATAACATTATTCTGTTAATATTATAACTCTGTTAATATTATAACATTATTCTGTTAATATTATAACTCTGTTAATATTATAACTCTGTTAATATTATAACTTTATTTTGTTAATATTATAACTCTGTTAATATTATAACTTTATTCTGTTAATATTATAACTCTGTTAATATTATAACATTATTCTGTTAATATTATAACATTATTCTGTTAATATTATAACTCTGTTAATATTATAACTTTATTCTGTTAATATTATAACTTTATTCTGTTAATATTATAACTCTGTTAATATTATAACTTTATTCTGTTAATATTATAACTTTATTCTGTTAATATTATAACTCTGTTAATATTATAACTTTATTCTGTTAATATTATAACTTTATTCTGTTAATATTATAACTTTATTCTGTTAATATTATAACTTTATTCTGTTAATATTATAACTCTGTTAATATTATAACTTTATTCTGTTAATATTATAACTTTATTCTGTTAATATTATAACTTTATTCTGTTAATATTATAACTCTGTTAATATTATAACTTTATTCTGTTAATATTATAACTCTGTTAATATTATAACTTTATTCTGTTAATATTATAACTTTATTCTGTTAATATTATAACTTTATTCTGTTAATATTATAACTTTATTCTGTTAATATTATAACTCTGTTAATATTATAACTCTGTTAATATTATAACTTTATTCTGTTAATATTATAACTCTGTTAATATTATAACTTTATTCTGTTAATATTATAACTCTGTTAATATTATAACTTTATTCTGTTAATATTATAACTCTGTTAATATTATAACTTTATTCTGTTAATATTATAACTCTGTTAATATTATAACTTTATTCTGTTAATATTATAACTTTATTCTGTTAATATTATAACTCTGTTAATATTATAACTCTGTTAATATTATAACTTTATTCTGTTAATATTATAACTTTATTCTGTTAATATTATAACTTTATTCTGTTAATATTATAACTCTGTTAATATTATAACTTTATTCTGTTAATATTATAACTCTGTTAATATTATAACTTTATTCTGTTAATATTATAACTCTGTTAATATTATAACTTTATTCTGTTAATATTATAACTTTATTCTGTTAATATTATAACTTTATTCTGTTAATATTATAACTCTGTTAATATTATAACTTTATTCTGTTAATATTATAACTCTGTTAATATTATAACTTTATTCTGTTAATATTATAACTTTATTCTGTTAATATTATAACTCTGTTAATATTATAACTTTATTTTGTTAATATTATAACTCTGTTAATATTATAACTTTATTCTGTTAATATTATAACTTTATTCTGTTAATATTATAACTTTATTCTGTTATAACATTATTCTGTTAATATTATAACATTATTCTGTTAATATTATAACTTTATTCTGTTAATATTATAACTCTGTTAATATTATAACTTTATTCTGTTAATATTATAACTTTATTCTGTTAATATTATAACTTTATTCTGTTAATATTATAACTTTATTCTGTTAATATTATAACTTTATTCTGTTAATATTATAACTCTGTTAATATTATAACTTTATTCTGTTAATATTATAACTCTGTTAATATTATAACTCTGTTAATATTATAACTCTGTTAATATTATAACTTTATTCTGTTAATATTATAACTTTATTCTGTTAATATTATAACTTTATTCTGTTAATATTATAACTTTATTCTGTTAATATTATAACTTTATTCTGTTAATATTATAACTCTGTTAATATTATAACTTTATTCTGTTAATATTATAACTTTATTCTGTTAATATTATAACTTTATTCTGTTAATATTATAACTTTATTCTGTTAATATTATAACTTTATTCTGTTAATATTATAACTCTGTTAATATTATAACTCTGTTAATATTATAACTTTATTCTGTTAATATTATAACATTATTCTGTTAATATTATAACTTTATTCTGTTAATATTATAACTCTGTTAATATTATAACTTTATTCTGTTAATATTATAACTTTATTCTGTTAATATTATAACTTTATTCTGTTAATATTATAACTTTATTCTGTTAATATTATAACTCTGTTAATATTATAACTTTATTCTGTTAATATTATAACTCTGTTAATATTATAACTTTATTCTGTTAATATTATAACTTTATTCTGTTAATATTATAACTTTATTCTGTTAATATTATAACTTTATTCTGTTAATATTATAACTCTGTTAATATTATAACTTTATTCTGTTAATATTATAACTTTATTCTGTTAATATTATAACTTTATTCTGTTAATATTATAACTCTGTTAATATTATAACTTTATTCTGTTAATATTATAACTTTATTCTGTTAATATTATAACTCTGTTAATATTATAACTTTATTCTGTTAATATTATAACTCTGTTAATATTATAACTTTATTCTGTTAATATTATAACTCTGTTAATATTATAACTTTATTCTGTTAATATTATAACTCTGTTAATATTATAACTTTATTCTGTTAATATTATAACTCTGTTAATATTATAACTTTATTCTGTTAATATTATAACTCTGTTAATATTATAACTTTATTCTGTTAATATTATAACTCTGTTAATATTATAACTTTATTCTGTTAATATTATAACTCTGTTAATATTATAACTTTATTCTGTTAATATTATAACTCTGTTAATATTATAACTCTGTTAATATTATAACTTTATTCTGTTAATATTATAACTCTGTTAATATTATAACTTTATTCTGTTAATATTATAACTTTATTCTGTTAATATTATAACTTTATTCTGTTAATATTATAACTTTATTCTGTTAATATTATAACTTTATTCTGTTAATATTATAACTCTGTTAATATTATAACTTTATTCTGTTAATATTATAACTTTATTCTGTTAATATTATAACTTTATTCTGTTAATATTATAACTTTATTCTGTTAATATTATAACTCTGTTAATATTATAACTTTATTCTGTTAATATTATAACTCTGTTAATATTATAACTTTATTCTGTTAATATTATAACTCTGTTAATATTATAACTCTGTTAATATTATAACTCTGTTAATATTATAACTCTGTTAATATTATAACTCTGTTAATATTATAACTCTGTTAATATTATAACTTTATTCTGTTAATATTATAACTCTGTTAATATTATAACTCTGTTAATATTATAACTCTGTTAATATTATAACTTTATTCTGTTAATATTATAACTCTGTTAATATTATAACTTTATTCTGTTAATATTATAACTTTATTCTGTTAATATTATAACTCTGTTAATATTATAACTTTATTCTGTTAATATTATAACTTTATTCTGTTAATATTATAACTCTGTTAATATTATAACTTTATTCTGTTAATATTATAACTTTATTCTGTTAATATTATAACTCTGTTACTATTATAACTCTGTTAATATTATAACTTTATTCTGTTAATATTATAACTCTGTTAATATTATAACTTTATTCTGTTAATATTATAACATTATTCTGTTAATATTATAACTCTGTTAATATTATAACTTTATTCTGTTAATATTATAACTCTGTTAATATTATAACTCTGTTAATATTATAACTTTATTCTGTTAATATTATAACTCTGTTAATATTATAACTCTGTTCATATTATAACTTTATTCTGTTAATATTATAACTTTATTCTGTTAATATTATAACTTTATTCTGTTAATATTATAACTTTATTCTGTTAATATTATAACTCTGTTAATATTATAACTTTATTCTGTTAATATTATAACTCTGTTAATATTATAACTTTATTCTGTTAATATTATAACTCTGTTAATATTATAACTTTATTTTGTTAATATTATAACTCTGTTAATATTATAACTTTATTCTGTTAATATTATAACTTTATTCTGTTAATATTATAACTTTATTCTGTTAATATTATAACTCTGTTAATATTATAACTTTATTTTGTTAATATTATAACTCTGTTAATATTATAACTTTATTCTGTTAATATTATAACTTTATTCTGTTAATATTATAACTCTGTTAATATTATAACTCTGTTAATATTATAACTCTGTTAATATTATAACATTATTCTGTTAATATTATAACTTTATTCTGTTAATATTATAACTCTGTTAATATTATAACTTTATTCTGTTAATATTATAACTTTATTCTGTTAATATTATAACTCTGTTAATATTATAACTTTATTCTGTTAATATTATAACTCTGTTAATATTATAACTTTATTCTGTTAATATTATAACTCTGTTAATATTATAACTTTATTCTGTTAATATTATAACTCTGTTAATATTATAACTTTATTCTGTTAATATTATAACTCTGTTAATATTATAACTTTATTCTGTTAATATTATAACTCTGTTAATATTATAACTTTATTCTGTTAATATTATAACTCTGTTAATATTATAACTTTATTCTGTTAATATTATAACTCTGTTAATATTATAACTCTGTTAATATTATAACTCTGTTAATATTATAACTCTGTTAATATTATAACTCTGTTAATATTATAACTTTATTCTGTTAATATTATAACTCTGTTAATATTATAACTCTGTTCATATTATAACTTTATTCTGTTAATATTATAACTTTATTCTGTTAATATTATAACTTTATTCTGTTAATATTATAACTTTATTCTGTTAATATTATAACTCTGTTAATATTATAACTTTATTCTGTTAATATTATAACTCTGTTAATATTATAACTTTATTCTGTTAATATTATAACTCTGTTAATATTATAACTTTATTCTGTTAATATTATAACTCTGTTAATATTATAACTCTGTTAATATTATAACTTTATTCTGTTAATATTATAACTCTGTTAATATTATAACTTTATTCTGTTAATATTATAACTTTATTCTGTTAATATTATAACTTTATTCTGTTAATATTATAACTCTGTTAATATTATAACTTTATTCTGTTAATATTATAACTTTATTCTGTTAATATTATAACTCTGTTAATATTATAACTCTGTTAATATTATAACTTTATTCTGTTAATATTATAACTCTGTTAATATTATAACTTTATTCTGTTAATATTATAACTCTGTTAATATTATAACTTTATTCTGTTAATATTATAACTTTATTCTGTTAATATTATAACTTTATTCTGTTAATATTATAACTTTATTCTGTTAATATTATAACTTTATTCTGTTAATATTATAACTTTATTCTGTTAATATTATAACTCTGTTAATATTATAACTTTATTCTGTTAATATTATAACTCTGTTAATATTATAACTTTATTCTGTTAATATTATAACTCTGTTAATATTATAACTCTGTTAATATTATAACTCTGTTAATATTATAACTCTGTTAATATTATAACTCTGTTAATATTATAACTCTGTTAATATTATAACTTTATTCTGTTAATATTATAACTCTGTTAATATTATAACTCTGTTAATATTATAACTCTGTTAATATTATAACTTTATTCTGTTAATATTATAACTCTGTTAATATTATAACTTTATTCTGTTAATATTATAACTTTATTCTGTTAATATTATAACTTTATTCTGTTAATATTATAACTTTATTCTGTTAATATTATAACTCTGTTAATATTATAACTTTATTCTGTTAATATTATAACTTTATTCTGTTAATATTATAACTCTGTTAATATTATAACTTTATTCTGTTAATATTATAACTCTGTTAATATTATAACTCTGTTAATATTATAACTTTATTCTGTTAATATTATAACTCTGTTAATATTATAACTTTATTCTGTTAATATTATAACTTTATTCTGTTAATATTATAACTTTATTCTGTTAATATTATAACTTTATTCTGTTAATATTATAACTTTATTCTGTTAATATTATAACTTTATTCTGTTAATATTATAACTTTATTCTGTTAATATTATAACTCTGTTAATATTATAACTCTGTTAATATTATAACTTTATTCTGTTAATATTATAACTCTGTTAATATTATAACTTTATTCTGTTAATATTATAACTCTGTTAATATTATAACTTTATTCTGTTAATATTATAACTCTGTTAATATTATAACTCTGTTAATATTATAACTTTATTCTGTTAATATTATAACTTTATTTTGTTAATATTATAACTCTGTTAATATTATAACTTTATTCTGTTAATATTATAACTCTGTTAATATTATAACTTTATTCTGTTAATATTATAACTCTGTTAATATTATAACTTTATTCTGTTAATATTATAACTCTGTTAATATTATAACTCTGTTAATATTATAACTTTATTCTGTTAATATTATAACTCTGTTAATATTATAACTTTATTCTGTTAATATTATAACTCTGTTAATATTATAACTCTGTTAATATTATAACATTATTTTGTTAATATTATAACTCTGTTAATATTATAACTTTATTCTGTTAATATTATAACTCTGTTAATATTATAACTCTGTTAATATTATAACTTTATTCTGTTAATATTATAACTCTGTTAATATTATAACTTTATTCTGTTAATATTATAACTCTGTTAATATTATAACTTTATTCTGTTAATATTATAACTTTATTCTGTTAATATTATAACTTTATTCTGTTAATATTATAACTCTGTTAATATTATAACTCTGTTAATATTATAACTTTATTCTGTTAATATTATAACTTTATTCTGTTAATATTATAACTTTATTCTGTTAATATTATAACTCTGTTAATATTATAACTCTGTTAATATTATAACTTTATTCTGTTAATATTATAACTTTATTCTGTTAATATTATAACTTTATTCTGTTAATATTATAACTCTGTTAATATTATAACTTTATTCTGTTAATATTATAACTTTATTTTGTTAATATTATAACTCTGTTAATATTATAACTCTGTTAATATTATAACTCTGTTAATATTATAACTTTATTCTGTTAATATTATAACTTTATTCTGTTAATATTATAACTTTATTCTGTTAATATTATAACTTTATTCTGTTAATATTATAACTTTATTCTGTTAATATTATAACTTTATTTTGTTAATATTATAACTCTGTTAATATTATAACTCTGTTAATATTATAACTTCATTCTGTTAATATTATAACTTTATTTTGTTAATATTATAACTTTATTCTGTTAATATTATAACTCTGTTAATATTATAACTTTATTCTGTTAATATTATAACTCTGTTAATATTATAACTCTGTTAATATTATAACTTTATTCTGTTAATATTATAACTCTGTTAATATTATAACTTTATTCTGTTAATATTATAACTTTATTCTGTTAATATTATAACTCTGTTAATATTATAACTTTATTCTGTTAATATTATAACTCTGTTAATATTATAACTTTATTCTGTTAATATTATAACTCTGTTAATATTATAACTCTGTTAATATTATAACTTTATTCTGTTAATATTATAACTTTATTCTGTTAATATTATAACTTTATTCTGTTAATATTATAACTCTGTTAATATTATAACTTTATTCTGTTAATATTATAACTCTGTTAATATTATAACTTTATTCTGTTAATATTATAACTTTATTCTGTTAATATTATAACTCTGTTAATATTATAACTCTGTTAATATTATAACTTTATTCTGTTAATATTATAACTCTGTTAATATTATAACTTTATTCTGTTAATATTATAACTTTATTCTGTTAATATTATAACTCTGTTAATATTATAACTTTATTCTGTTAATATTATAACTCTGTTAATATTATAACTTTATTCTGTTAATATTATAACTCTGTTAATATTATAACTCTGTTAATATTATAACTCTGTTAATATTATAACTTTATTCTGTTAATATTATAACTCTGTTAATATTATAACTTTATTCTGTTAATATTATAACTTTATTCTGTTAATATTATAACTTTATTCTGTTAATATTATAACTTTATTCTGTTAATATTATAACTCTGTTAATATTATAACTTTATTCTGTTAATATTATAACTTTATTCTGTTAATATTATAACTCTGTTAATATTATAACTTTATTCTGTTAATATTATAACTCTGTTAATATTATAACTCTGTTAATATTATAACTTTATTCTGTTAATATTATAACTCTGTTAATATTATAACTTTATTCTGTTAATATTATAACTTTATTCTGTTAATATTATAACTTTATTCTGTTAATATTATAACTCTGTTAATATTATAACTTTATTCTGTTAATATTATAACTTTATTCTGTTAATATTATAACTTTATTCTGTTAATATTATAACTTTATTCTGTTAATATTATAACTTTATTCTGTTAATATTATAACTCTGTTAATATTATAACTTTATTCTGTTAATATTATAACTCTGTTAATATTATAACTCTGTTAATATTATAACTTTATTCTGTTAATATTATAACTTTATTTTGTTAATATTATAACTCTGTTAATATTATAACTTTATTCTGTTAATATTATAACTTTATTTTGTTAATATTATAACTCTGTTAATATTATAACTTTATTCTGTTAATATTATAACTTTATTCTGTTAATATTATAACTCTGTTAATATTATAACTTTATTCTGTTAATATTATAACTCTGTTAATATTATAACTCTGTTAATATTATAACATTATTTTGTTAATATTATAACTCTGTTAATATTATAACTCTGTTAATATTATAACTTTATTCTGTTAATATTATAACTTTATTCTGTTAATATTATAACTTTATTCTGTTAATATTATAACTCTGTTAATATTATAACTTTATTCTGTTAATATTATAACTTTATTTTGTTAATATTATAACTCTGTTAATATTATAACTCTGTTAATATTATAACTCTGTTAATATTATAACTTTATTCTGTTAATATTATAACTTTATTCTGTTAATATTATAACTTTATTCTGTTAATATTATAACTTTATTCTGTTAATATTATAACTTTATTCTGTTAATATTATAACTTTATTTTGTTAATATTATAACTCTGTTAATATTATAACTCTGTTAATATTATAACTTCATTCTGTTAATATTATAACTCTGTTAATATTATAACTTTATTCTGTTAATATTATAACTCTGTTAATATTATAACTCTGTTAATATTATAACTTTATTCTGTTAATATTATAACTCTGTTAATATTATAACTTTATTCTGTTAATATTATAACTTTATTCTGTTAATATTATAACTCTGTTAATATTATAACTTTATTCTGTTAATATTATAACTCTGTTAATATTATAACTTTATTCTGTTAATATTATAACTCTGTTAATATTATAACTCTGTTAATATTATAACTTTATTCTGTTAATATTATAACTTTATTCTGTTAATATTATAACTTTATTCTGTTAATATTATAACTCTGTTAATATTATAACTCTGTTAATATTATAACTCTGTTAATATTATAACTTTATTCTGTTAATATTATAACTTTATTCTGTTAATATTATAACTCTGTTAATATTATAACTCTGTTAATATTATAACTTTATTCTGTTAATATTATAACTCTGTTAATATTATAACTTTATTCTGTTAATATTATAACTCTGTTAATATTATAACTTTATTCTGTTAATATTATAACTCTGTTAATATTATAACTTTATTCTGTTAATATTATAACTTTATTCTGTTAATATTATAACTTTATTCTGTTAATATTATAACTCTGTTAATATTATAACTTTATTCTGTTAATATTATAACTCTGTTAATATTATAACTTTATTTTGTTAATATTATAACTCTGTTAATATTATAACTTTATTCTGTTAATATTATAACTCTGTTAATATTATAACTCTGTTAATATTATAACTTTATTCTGTTAATATTATAACTTTATTCTGTTAATATTATAACTCTGTTAATATTATAACTTTATTCTGTTAATATTATAACTTTATTCTGTTAATATTATAACTTTATTCTGTTAATATTATAACTCTGTTAATATTATAACTTTATTCTGTTAATATTATAACTCTGTTAATATTATAACTTTATTTTGTTAATATTATAACTTTATTCTGTTAATATTATAACTTTATTCTGTTAATATTATAACTTTATTCTGTTAATATTATAACTCTGTTAATATTATAACTTTATTCTGTTAATATTATAACTTTATTCTGTTAATATTATAACTTTATTCTGTTAATATTATAACTCTGTTAATATTATAACTTTATTCTGTTAATATTATAACTTTATTCTGTTAATATTATAACTTTATTATTATTATTATGCCAGATTAATATTTCCAGTTATTTTTATTGAAGGCCATGCACTGCATTTATAGCTTATTATGACCGCTAGTCCATGACGTGTATACTCACTATGCGACAACTGTTATTTAACGTGGAGTTAACGATAATTCAAATTTGATGTGTGTGTGTGTGTGTGTGTCGGTTTATTGACTGTCAATGATGTGCCTGAAATAGCCATGTTTACAGCCACTAATGTTAACTTTAGCACCGACAAACACATAATAGTGGTAATTTAAATATCGGTTCATGGGATTTATTATTGTATGACTCATAATATCCTACTGCACTTACACTGCTGCTATTACGGTAATACGTCTTATCTGCTGGGAGGACATGAGGCTGTCATGCTTTGTTAAATTAGCTTCATTAAATACATTTGCTTGGTAGCCCCTTTCCTATGCAGACTTTGTTCTTAGTCTTATTCAATTATAAATATTATACACCCAAGTATGTTAAAACTTATTTAAAATACTCCACTGTGTAATGAAGCAATAAAGCCCATTTCAATATATTATACAATAATATATGTTAGAAAAATAATATTGTTGCTAATATATATAGTTGCTATTTGTTATTGCTAGCTGAGTGCTAATACTTGTGAATGATTGACTGCCACCCTGCTACCTATGGACACAGGCATTACATGTTATAGGTGTGTAATATTGCTGCTAATATTTTTGGTAGCTATCTAACTCATTTACATTTGTCTTTTAATTCCAGTTTGATCAAAGTTTTGAGTGGTTTGCTGCTTCCTGAGCTTGACTTGCCTTGGATTGCCTCGCCTCACCTCACTTCACCTCACTTCACCTGACCTCACTTCACCTCACCTAACCTCACCTCACCTGACTTCACCTCACCTGACCTCACCTCACCTCACCTCACTTCACCTGACCTCACCTCACCTGACCTGACCTCACCTCACCTCACTTCACCTCACCTCACTTCACCTCACCTGACCTCACCTCACCTCACCTCACCTCACCTCACTTCACCTCACCTCACCTCACCTCACTTGACCTCACCTCACCTGACTTCACCTCACCTCACCTGACCTCACCTCACCTCACCTCACTTCACCTCACCTCACCTCACCTCACTTCACCTCACCTCACCTGACTTCACCTCACTTCACCTCACCTCACCTCACCTCACCTCACTTCACCTCACCTGACCTCACCTCACCTCACCTCACCTCACCTCACCTCACCTCACTTCACCTCACCTCACTTGACCTCACCTCACCTGACTTCACCTCACCTCACCTCACCTCACCTCACCTCACTTCACCTCACCTCACTTGACCTCACCTCACCTGACTTCACCTCACCTCACCTGACCTCACCTCACCTCACCTCACCTCACCTCACCTGACCTCACCTGACCTCACTTCACCTCACTTCACTTCACCTCACTTCACCTCACCTCACTTCACCTCACCTCACCTCACCTCACTTCACCTGACCTCACCTCACCTCACCTCACTTCACCTCACTTCACCTCACCTCACCTCACCTCACCTCACTTCACCTCACCTCACCTCACCTCACCTCACTTCACCTGACCTCACCTCACCTCACTTCACCTCACCTCACCTCACCTCACCTCACTTCACCTCACCTCACCTCACCTCACCTCACTTCACCTCACTTCACCTCACCTCACCTCACCTCACCTCACTTCACCTCACCTCACCTCACCTCACCTCACCTCACCTCACCTCACTTCACCTCACCTCACCTCACCTCACTTCACCTCACCTCACCTCACCTCACCTCACCTCACTTCACCTCACCTCACCTCACCTCACCTCACTTCACCTCACCTCACCTCACCTCACCTCACTTCACCTCACCTCACCTCACCTCACCTCACCTCACCTCACCTCACTTCACCTCACCTCACCTCACCTCACTTCACCTCACCTCACCTCACCTCACCTCACCTCACCTCACCTCACCTCACTTCACCTCACCTCACTTCACCTCACCTCACCTCACCTCACCTCACCTCACCTCACTTCACCTCACCTCACCTGACCTCACCTCACCTCACCTCACCTCACCTCACCTCACTTCACCTCACCTCACTTCACCTCACCTCACCTCACTTCACCTCACCTGACTTCACCTCACCTCACTTCACCTCACCTCACTTCACCTCACCTCACCTCACCTCACCTCACCTGACTTCACTTCACCTCACCTCACCTCACCTCACTTCACTTCACCTCACCTCACTTCACCTCACCTCACCTCACCTCACCTCACCTCACCTCACCTCACCTCACCTCACCTCACTTCACCTCACCTCACTTCACCTCACCTCACCTCACCTCACCTCACCTCACCTCACTTCACCTCACCTCACCTGACCTCACTTCACCTCACCTCACCTCACCTCACCTCACCTCACCTCACCTCACTTCACCTCACCTCACTTCACCTCACCTCACCTCACCTCACCTCACCTCACCTCACTTCACCTCACCTCACCTGACCTCACTTCACCTCACCTCACCTCACCTCACCTCACCTCACCTCACTTCACCTTACCTCACCTCACTTCACCTCACCTCACCTCACCTCACCTCACCTCACCTCACCTCACCTCATCTCACCTCACCTCACCTGACTTCACTTCACTTGCATATTTGATTGTTGATATTTTATTGATTCATTTCTATTTTAGATTTCATATATTTAGGATCAGTTGTTTAGGTTAGGTTTTAGTTTAGGCTTAACGCCCTTTTGTTTGGAGGGATTTGTTTTGTGTGTAGTGTTTTTCAGGATGCCGCGGAAGGGAAGGCGATCCCAGGCCCAGAAGCAGCGCTGGAGCACGGTCCAGGACCCTGACCGCCCCCCCTGCACCCTCTCTCCAGTCAACAACGTATGTATGACCAGAAATGAAACGCACACTCATTTAAATGACTCATAGTGTCTTCACTGAGACACGTTTACACCATCCGTACCATGTTAAGTTAAATCTGTTTATCATTTGTCATCAGATGGTTGGAGCCACCCTGCCAGCCAGACCGTTCTGGGGTGAGGATGAAGTGCGTGCGGAGTTTTATGCACGTGAGTATTCAGCTGTTTTATTTGTTTTGATGTATTTGTGTTTACTATACACTTCTGCTAAGAGCTCAATGCTAATAAAGGGTTAGTCATTATTACTCATTAATCTTATGTTCCATCCTTTTCTAAACAGGCCGTGGCACCGGGAGGCGCCACAAAGTGTTGAAATGGCCAGTTTCCCTCGTCACTGGGCGCAGCCACAAGCTGACCATCCCGCCTGAGTCTCCTGACAAGAAGGTATTATTGTTGTCCATTGTTGGAAGAGAATAATTGATCGTATGATGTCTTCATTGTATTCTTAAACTGTATTTATTTTTGCAGTTTGTTCTGATTGTCGGGGACTCCCATCTACGCGCTATTGTAGATGGCATTGTCCCGATGCCAAAGTCCGACACCCTGTGCTTTGGCTTCATGTCGACTCCGGGAGCCAGTGCGTCTCAGATCCGTACTGAGGTTCTACACGCCGTAGTTCCTCGTACTCCTGAGGCCGTCTGTGTGCTGGCTCCCAGCAACAACCTGACTGCCAGCAGGACCGTCGATGAGGCTGCCATCGACTTCGCCAACCTCCTGCAGTCCGTTGGCAACCGCTGGCCTAAGGTAAGCTTTTCTTTCATATCTTAGTATTGGTGATTTGGTGTTTTAATGATATTGACTGTGTGGGATTTTTAGTTAAAGAGTAGTCTTTTTATTAATGGTCAGGTTTTGTTTTCTTCAGGTTTTTGTTGTCGACTTCCCTCCCCGCCTGACTTGTGACCTCGACTACCAGGATCACATGCGTCAGGCATATCGCCGTGTGGCTGCTCGTATGGGTATGTGGAAAAGATTTAAGTTTCATACTAATTGAGAAAATATCTTGCATAAAAAGCAATTCATATAAAGTCACAATACAGTATATCATGATGACTCATGCTTTTTTCCCTCTTTTTCAAGGCGTGAGGTACTTCTTCAGAGCTACGGAGGACTTCCCCACGAGCAATTTGGCGTTGTGGAGCAAGGATGGTGTAAGTACAATATCTGTGTGTGAAACTAAAGTCTGATTTGTAGTTCTTTGTTGTTGCCATTAAGACTTCAGTACATGGCAGACGCTAACTGAAAGTAAAACTTTTTTCTTTTTCTTTTCTTATTTTTGTAGGTCCATCTGAGTGATAGTGAGGGGATGGCTATCCTCGCTCGGTTGCTCTCCTCTGCTGCTACAGAGCAACTGAGGACACCACCAGCCCCGCGGGTCTCTCCCAGGCCATCACCTCCAGTTAGGAAGGTCCTTCCTAAACTGGTTGTGAGGGAGAGCTCCCCTGCTCCACCTGCACCTGACCCCTCTCAGTGGAGAACCGTTGGTCAGGGCGGCAAGGTAATTGATGCATATTATAATGTGTGATGTGATTATAAAATGTTGAATGTGATGTTTGTGAAACGTTTTATGTAGGTTACAATGGTTTAATACCATGTGATGCTTTTTGTCATTGCAGACGAGCCAGCCTGGGGAACCACCCATGTCCAGTGGTTCACCTGAGCCCAGGATGGCTCAACCGCAGGTTTGTCATTCCTTTCTGCATTTTCTATTATTACTCTAGGATGTGTTATTCTTTGCGTTGTGTTTCTGACAGGCATGATTGTAATCAGAACACTTTGTGTTTTGTGTTTTTACAGGAGGAGGAGTGCTTCTTGCCACTGAACCCCGTCTGGTTCAGCAGCACCGCCCTACGTGCTATGGAAGAAGTCTCTCCTTCTCACCTGTCTTGCCTGGCGGACTTCAAGCCCTCTCCTAAGCCCAAGAAGGTGAGTTTCAAACTTGTATCTCTGGACGCTTTTATCTAGAGTCTTATCTTTACTGAACGTTAATGTTACGTATATAATGTATATATTTAAAAAGTTATATAAACTATAATAATAGTCTTTAAGTGAACTCTGCTATCCATAAATATAATTGTAATGTATATTGTTGTGTAACTATAACGATGTGACTTAAAGTATTTGTTTTTATGTTTTATTTGAAGTCAAAGGTTGCGTCCCGGTCCCGAGCCAAGACCCGACCTCCTCGTCGCCGCCGTTCTCCAGTGAACAAGGTATGTTACTACTTATGACAACTGACACATGCTGGGGATTTACAGCTCACTCACTTCAGAGAGTTTAATATCAGGGTTCCCACAGGTCCTTAAAATCCTGGAAAGACTTTGAAAAAGCACAGGCCTTGGAAAGTGTTTGAAAATAAGAGACAAAGGTCATTAAAAGTGCTTTAATTTATACTTTACCCAAGTTGTGTGATTAATGTTTATACTGATTTACGCTGCTTGCATTGGATCACCATATGGTCCTTGAATTTGTGGGAATTGGACCTGGAACATTCTTGAAAGGTCCTTGAATTTGATGTTAACCAGAGAGTGTGAACCCTGTGATATGTATGTTATATATTCTCAGACGGTTGGAACACCCCCAGCCAGATTGTCCTGGAGTTCGGACGAGGGCGCACCTTTAGGCCCAGCCTCCTCTGCTGTGACGGTATGCCCCCCCCCCCCCCCCCTCTTCTATCCATTTATAATTTGTTAATAGTGCTAATGTTTGCCAAAGGGTGCAGTAATATTTATAATAATTATTTAGATGCTTTAACAGCAGCAGTACCACTATGGTTCCTCTCATATAACTTTATATCAAGAGTGCATTTTGTAATTTTAATGATTCAAGTTTAATTGATATTTTATTTGATGATGCAGATTACACTTAAAATACTTAAAATACATTTGCATTGGTAACAATGAAAGGCTTCCCCTTTGTTTGATACAATGTGATGCTTTTTGTCATTACAGGCTCACCAGCCTAGGGAACCTCGGGAGTCCACAGGTTCACCTCAGCCCAGGATGGCTCACCAGCAGGTTTGTTGTTATAATAATATTTAAATATAATATTCCTTTAGGATATATTTATCATTCTTTGGTTTGTGTGTCTGACAGGACAGATTGTAATCAGAAGTCAACCTGTGTTTTGTTTTTCAGGAGGAGTGCTTCCCCCCGCTGAACACCGTCCGGTTCAGCAGTGTGGACTACATGCTTGCTCCTGAGCCTAACATGGTAAGTTACCTGATTCAGATTTCATTCATCTGTATAACACTGAACATTTGCAGCTCTCTCATTTACAAAATACACAGCTAAATTGTCCACAGTTTAATTCACTATGTTTCCTCTCATCTATCATCAGCTGGTTGGATCACCTCTGACCAGAGTGTTCTGCTCAGATGAGACAGAAACCCCCTGCTGTTCCCCGCCTGCAAAAGTAAGGTTTAGTCCCTTTCAGTAACATGCATCATCTCACTAAACGTCTTCCTCCTACTAAAATGTTGCTGCTTTATGTATTCAGATGGCCAGAGGTCTGATGTCATCACCAGATGGACAGGTCTGGACCATCAAGGATGCAGGCTGCCATTCTGCTTTACCTGATGAGGTAAATTAAGTCTCCACAATTGACTCACACTGAATATTTACAGTACATTCAACTGCATCAAAACCAAACTTTACTTCATAGTAAATCTTTGACATAATAACTAGCTCTTTCTCTGCAGATCATATTTATCTACAATCATGCATCACTACTTTTTATGTCCGTGTGGCTTACCTCAATTCTGGTTGTTCATGCCCTGTTTAGTCAATGGTTAGGCTACAAATCAATTCCTAGTTACTTTTGAGTATTATAATTGTCATGAATTCTTCAAATCAAAGGACATTTATGTATGCATGCTTTTATTTTTTTATACTTTTTTTTATTTTGAAGTAGGTGGTTTTATTATGAAAGCAGTTATGCAGTCCCTCTTCTTTTCCTCACGTTCTCCACTCGACATGTTTACAGCGGTGCAGCAGTCACTGATGATGTAAATTATGTTCATAGGGAAGTGAAATGAGAGTGTATATTTACACTCTTTGAAAGTCTGTTATTTTATTTGTGATCGCTATTTAGCATAATTTAAGCTAACTCAGTTGTGTATATGGCTGCTAACTTTCATATTACACCAGTTTGCATGTATATGCTGCATGATTCAGGGTTAAAGCAGCACTTATGAATATTAGATTATTGATACTGATATAAATGTATTTTTATTTACTGTGAAGTGTTATTCACTGTATTTAATTTACAGCAGTATACAATGATAAATCATGTCCTTTTATTTCTTGTTATAATTTCAGAAACTGCTCTCTACCCAGAATGCATCAGTGTACCTGTACAGTTCTACAGTAAACAATATAAGGGCAAATTCTTCTGATGTCAGTGCAGTGGTCAATTAGGCAAACATCAGCATCAGAGGTCGCATTCCTCAACAATAATGTATCCGTAGTCTCAGTATGCTATACAAGCAATACGGATCCTGCTTGACAATTACGCTAATCAGGGCATATACCGTGGCTTAGGCTCCTCCCAGGGAAAAAAGTTCAGGCTCAGGATTTTTTTTTACTATCACCCCTGAATTTGACATAATCTCACAAATTATTCTGACATTAATAATGGTGATGGAACAAAGTGTAATGATGGTGGTGAGTTTTTTCAAAATCTTGAAATATCAGTGCTATGAAGACTCAGCATGTGAAAATCTCTTCATAAAGGTGGCTGTCCATAGGAAACTGATTGTCAAAACATGGATAGTTACAGATATTGCTTAGCCTTGTCCGCTAACAAATGTTAGAAGGTAACGCATGTTTAACAGAATAAAACAATTAAAATAATGATGATAATAAAAATTGTTAAGATTCATGATGATAGTAATAATGATGTAACGGTCAGTTCTAAAAGCAATTTGTATAACAATTCAAATGATAAAAAATTAAAACATTCCTTCAAAAAATAATTTCAGGATTCCGTCATGGGACCAGATCAACACATTCAATCCGTGAGGGCGTCTCATTCCCAGGGAGATAACAGGTATGGACTCTTTTCTCGCAACAGTCAGTGCACTTGCATGGCTCTCACCTTCCTGGCCTATCACAATGAGGGGTTGCATTTCGACACAATTTCCCTCGACAGAGTGCTAGAACAGGGTAATGCACTCTACGTCGGCGTTAAACGGCAGCTTTTGTTGGACGGAACATTCCAGAGCGACCACTTGACCATAGAGGAGATGCCCAAACAGGTCTTGACAGAGAGACATGTTTACAGTGTAAACATGAACGAGTCAGATCTGATGGTCGGTCGCCTGAGAGTGGAAGAAGACAGTGGTCTACTGTCCCTTGCCACACACCTGGAATGCCTGTCACAAGATGTCCGCCATGCTATCCTCTTGGTAACCCCGGAGTGCTTTGCGGTTTTCCGAACGACATCTGGACGCTACGGATTGTTTGATTCCCACTCAAGATCTGAGACAGGTTTGCCACAGCCTGGAGGAACTGCAATTATGAAGACCTTCAGTGACCTGACTGACTTGGCCCAGCACTTGGATGAGCTTTTCAAAGAACGTGGTCCACATGCAAGCTTTGAATTGATGCCCGTTTCCTTTCAAAGTGAGCATGATGAGACCCCTGGGCAGTCAGTGGATGCCAACATCCCTAGGAGTACAACTGATGACAAACAACCAGAGGACTTGGACTTCAATCAAGCAGTCAACATCAAACAACATACTTCAAAAACAACGCAGGATCTCGCCAAACTGAGCAAGGAAAAGCGAAGGAGAGCGATGCGTAAAGCAAATGTACCATCTGGAAACAAGGGTACGAGAACCAACAAAAGCCAACAGGAGAAAAAGAGATATGCCAGCAGTTTGGAATTTCGGCAGAAAAAAATGCAGGCATTGAAAACCAAATATGCAGAAGACCTGCATCACCAAAAACACAAGAAGGAGTACGCCACCAGACGATACAGCACCGATGCTGCTTTTCAGAGCAGGCAGAAAACACACGTGAGGGAGAGGTACAGGACCGATGCTGCTTTTCAGAGCAGGCGGAAAATGTACCTGAGGGAGAGGTACAGCACCGATCCTGCTTTTCAGAGCAGGCGGAAAATGTACCTGAGGGAGAGGTACAGCAGCAATGCTGCATTTCAGGTCAGACAGAAAATGTACCTGAGGGAGAGGTACAGCACCGATCCTGCTTTTCAGGTCAGACAGAAAATGTACCTGAGGGAGAGGTACAGCACCGATCCTGCTTTTCAGGTCAGACACAAAATGTACCTGAGAACGAAGTACCACCACAACCCAGAATTCAGGCTGCATCATATACAACGCTGCAGTCAGAATAAAAAGGATAGACTGGCCAGAAATGTCGTCCTTCGTATTCGTCACAAGTTGCAGTGTGCAATGAGAATACGGAGGAAATATAGAGACATTGAGAGCCACCACCCGGAAACTCCACAGCCTGCAGTCAATCCTGGAATGCAAGCTGCTATAGCTTCATTTCGGCATAGGATTCGACGTGGACCCACCCATGCTTGCACAGCGTGCCACAGAGCTCTCTTCCCGGATCAGGTGAAGAATTGCAACAGATCGAAATATGTGAAAAACCTTGGCGTGGTGGCTGCTTGCTTGACAGGTAAGTATATCCATGTCTGCGACGGTGAATGCTTAGCCCCTTGCACCGTACCACAAGACAGGATGCAGGAGTGGATCTGCCACACCTGCGACAGCCACCTGATGAGAGGACAGACGCCGCCCATTGCAGTCGCTAATAACCTGGAGCTAGCATCCATTCCCGCGGAGCTAGACAGGTTAAATGTCCTGGAAAGGCAGCTGATCGCGAAAATCTTGCCATTCGCGAAAATCGTCGCACTGCCGAAAGGACAGCAACGGGCAGTACATGGCGCTGTTGTGTGTGTACCATCAGAGATGGAAGCCACAGTTAACTCTCTGCCAAGGCCTAGCTCTGAAGCTCAGCTGTTGCAAGTGAAGCTGAAGAGGAACATCAAATTCAAGGGACATCAGCACTTCTACACGGTTGACATGGAGAATGTGCTAGCAGGACTCAGGAAATTGAAAGCAACGCATCCGGAATACAGCGACATAACCATAGACGAGGACGCTACATTTGAAAGTCTACATGGTGATCAGTCAGAAGAGAACAACGCAGATGCTGCACAGCCTGAGGAGCCGGAGGAAATGACAAACATGGCTAATGCAAGAGATCAAGAAAAGGAGGACCTTAGGCCTGGCCTGACATTGGACTCTTGCATGCAGCCTCCTGACATAGCACAGGAAGTGCTATCATACGGAGATGGGATTTTCAGCGTCGCTCCTGCACAAGGAAACAAACCGGTCAGCTTCTTCGCCGTGCCAAAACTAGAAGCAATGGCCTTTCCTGTGCAGTTCCCAACTGGACACAACACGTTGGATGAAGTCAGGGAAATCAAATTGTCCCCAACCAAGTATTTCAACGCGAGGCTACTATGTGTGGATACCCGGTTTGCGAAGGACCAGACGTACCTGTTCTTCTCGCAATTTGTAACCGAGACACACATAGCTACAAACAGCATGTCGATCCAGACACGGAAGGGAAAGAAGAGGACCAAGGATGGAAGGAAAATTTCTAATCAGATGCTCCAGGACAAAGAAGAGTTGGAGAAACTCATCCAAAATAAGGAAGCGACGCGTTTTATGCAACCCCTTAGAGGCACTCCGGCCTACTGGGAAAAAACGCTAAGAGACCTTCACGCCATGGTCAGACAGATAGGAAAGCCAACGTTTTTTATCACCTTTTCCGCTGCTGAAATGAGATGGCCTGAAGTAATTGAGGTCATAAAAGCGCAGCAAGGTGAGGAAGTGGACTTTTCGGACCTCGACTGGAATGAAAAATGCGAGATTCTCCGGAGCAACCCCGTCACTGTCATGCGCATGTTCGAGAAGAGAGTGGATGCGCTCATGACAGATCTGATCCTGTCACCTGCCCAGCCCATTGGGCCGGTGGAGGATTACTTTTATCGGGTGGAGTTTCAAGCAAGAGGAAGTCCACATATTCATATGCTGGTTTGGATCAAGGATGCACCAGTAATTGATGATGTAGAGGACGCGGTTCAGATGGAAAAACTCGTCAACTTCATCGACCGCTACATCAGCTGCCAGATGCCGGACAAGGAAGCAGACCCCGAGCTCCACAAGACTGTGTCTGAAGTTCAGATTCACAGCCGGAACCATTCAAAATCGTGCAGGAAAGGAAATGTAGCCTGCAGATTTGGTTTCCCGAAGCTCCCCATGGAGAAAACTAGGATCACCTCCCCTCCCTGCGACCCCTCTGATGATGAAGACGACGACAAAGAAAAAGATGGCCAGAAAAAGAAATGTGGCAAGGATTCCAAAAGGAAGTCCAAGAAGAAATTTGAGCTTCAAAAATGGGCCAAGGACAAATTGAAACCATTGAGAGATTTTCTCATGGACCCAAAGGAAACGTTCAAGGATCTGTCAGAGTTGCTGGCGAAATGCAACCTGACCCACCAGAACTATCAAGACTGCGTCGATGCCCTCACTTACGGAATGGTCGTCATGATGAAGCGTGACCCTAAGGACAGCTGGGTAAATGGATACAACGCTGATCTGCTGCGAGCTTGGAATGCCAACATGGACATACAGTATGTACTTGATGACTACAGTTGCATCATGTACATGATGTCCTATGTGTCTAAGCCGGAGCATGAGATGACGCAGTTCCTCAACACCGTCATACGCGACGTGAAGGCATCGAATATTAACGAACGCGACGAAATGAAGAAGATCATGCAGGCATACGCGAAGCACAGGGAGGTCAGTGCTCAGGAATCTGTGGCACGAGTATGCAGCCTCCCACTTAAAAAGTGCACGCGTTCCGTCATTTTCATACAGACCGATGAGGATGGTATGAAAATGAGCCTGCCAATGAGCAAACTGATGACCATGCAGCCAGATGAAGTGGATGTGTGGATGCCAGGATTTCCGGAGAAGTATTCACACAGACCTGCAACACATGAATTTCAATTCATGTGTTTGGCTGATTTTGTGTCTCAGTACAGAGTTCTCTATGGACATCAAGTTGAAGGACCGAACGCCATTCCCCTCCAGAATGACAAGGGATTCATTCAGAAGAGGACGACGGGGAAACAGGCCATCATCCGGTTTACTCGCTTCTCGGAGAAGAAACAACCGGAAAAGTTTTACAGGCGGCTGTTGAAACTTTATTACCCTCACAGAGACGATTGTGAGCTAAAAAGAGATAACACATACGAGGAATTTTACAGATGTGGCCTTAACGGATCGGTCAAACGCATCGTAGATTTGTACAAAAAACTCTACGAGGGACAGGGAAAAGCTCTGGACAAAGCGTTGAAAAAAATTCAAGAGGAAGGACCGATCATCAACGCGTGGAACACGTTTGCGCCAGAGGTGGAAGTGGATCGTGTGGAGTGCATGGCAGAACTCCAAGAGGTAAACCCCCATGATGCCGGAGAACAAGACCAGGTGCCGGATTTTGAAATCCAGGGTAACTTCGGTGGAGCTATACCAGCCATCGAGGTACCGAAATTGAGCCCTGACTTTGTGAGGGGTATGTACCGAAGCCTCAATGAAACGCAAGCGTCGATTTTCTACACCGTGCGTGAATGGTGTTTGCGACGTGTCTGGGGTCACAATCCTGAACCCTTTCACTATTTTATCTCTGGAGGAGCTGGCTGTGGCAAATCCCACGTCATCAAGTCCGTGCATGAGGAGGCAACCAAGATTCTCCGCCAACTTCCCAGGTTTCGCAACGAAGCGGACATGTCCCAGCCTGCGGTGCTTCTTACGGCATTTACTGGTACTGCAGCCTTCAACATTTCTGGAAAAACGCTGCACTCCATTTTGAAACTGCCAAGAAGTCTCAAACCACCGTATCAAGGACTTGGGAATGCACTGGACGACGTGAGAGCGGCACTGTCCAACGCAGAGATATTGATTATCGACGAGATATCCATGGTTTCTAAGCAGCTGTTTGCCTATGTCCATTGGAGATTCCAACAGATCAAAGGCAACAGGAAACCATTTGGAGGGATGTCTGTCCTCGCGGTTGGCGACTTTTACCAGTTGCCACCTCTCGGCAGAGCCAAACCACTCTGCATTTGTGAGGACGATGTTCTTGATCTCTGGAGAGATTTCCAGATGGTCAATCTCACAGAGATCATGCGGCAGAAAGACGACCGTACTTTTGCCGAACTGTTGAACAGGATCAGGACAAAGAGAAGGACTGATCCTCTCAGCGACGACGACAGAGCTCTGCTCGCACAGGCCGTCGCTGAAACCAACGATTGTCCGGCTGATGCCCTCCACATCTTTGCGACGAATAAAGAGGTGGATGCGCACAACTCTGCGACTGTTGCCGCCCTCAACTTACAAGTTGAAGACATTCGGGCCGAGGACTACAAAAAAGACCCCCGAACAGGACGAATGGGTTAGGGTTAGGAGTCCCTGTCTCGCTCCCCATTAAACCTAATGTAATCGTCTTCTCTTTTCAAATGAATCTCACTCTGTGTTCACACTGAGCTTACTCGCTCATTTTAATGAATATCTGAATAAAATAAACACTGTCAGAATCTGCCGGCTTCTGTGTCTCTCACGGTGTTTTCGGTTTTTGGACAGGAGTTACGGTTTTCTCACAGTTTGCAATTGTTCGGAACCTTGTCAGAAGCCAAACTTTTTAGAATTTTGAGACATTTTTCAAGGCAGATCCTGAAATCGCCGTAGCAACCGCAGGGCCTTAACTGACCTTGGCAACCTGTCGCTGGGCAGAAACTGACCTACTTTTTTGTGATTGGCTGAACTGATCTACCTTTTTGTGATTGGCTAATTACTCTCTGTCTGCTTTGCCAGTTAACCGGGTTAGCATGGAGGCTAGCTCGGCCGCGCTAGCGGCCGAAAGCTCTCAGCAATAGTATAGCTGGTGACTTTGATTGACAGGTGACACTTGGTAGGCATGCCCACAGTGTTTGGGAGAGACAGACGCTGATTTTTTTTTTTAAATAAATAAATAAATAAATGTAGAACTAAATAAATAAATAAATGAATACATAAATGTTTACTGTGGACAAAATATTGTATTGTATAGTTTTGTGTTGTAGGGCAAAACTACGAGAGAAGTTGGTGATATTTGAGTGATATATTTATCGTATATTTATAAGTTTACAGGTAATATGTCTGATTTTATGTACGTGTCATTACTATCATGGTGTAGCTCTGTTCATGGGGGGGAGGAAGAGGCAGAGGTCAGAGGTCAACCAGTTCAATGAGCCTGAAACCAGGAGAGCTTCAGGTGAGCAGACACTGCAGGCTCACACACTTACAGCTGAGTAAGTATGTTGCTTTGCTTGTTTGTATTATTTCATAAATTCCCTCCATAAATACTCCTATCCTGTTAAATAAGGCCAGATTACATCAGTGTAACAGCATTACCTCTGAACTGATGAGAGACCCAAGCATGATGTTCAACCTACTGTCTTCATCACCTGGAGACCTACAGCATCACCTCACCCTGTCTTCATCACCTGGAGACCTACAGCATCACCTCACCCTGTCTTCATCACCTGGAGACCTACAGCATCACCTCACCCTGTCTTCATCACCTGGAGACCTACAGCATCACCTCAGCCTGTCTTCATCACCTGGAGACCTACAGCATCACCTCAGCCTGTCTTCATCACCTGGAGACCTACAGCATCACCTCACCCTGTCGTCATCACCTGGAGACCTACAGCATCACCTCACCCTGTCTTCATCACCTGGAGACCTACATCATCACCTCACCCTGTCTTCATCACCTGGAGACCTACAGCATCACCTCACCCTGTCTTCATCACCTGGAGACATACATCATCACCTCACCCTGTCCAGGGTCAGCCAGCCTGGTGTTTCTGCCAGAGATGCAGATTCCCTCCAACATGAAGCACTTAGAGACAGAAGAGTAGTGATACCAAGCTGCTGTGTGTGGAGATCTGTCACTCACACTGTATTAAAATAAATATGTAAAATAACACATGGGTGTTTGTAATAGAGTAAAATGACTATCTATGTATTATTATCAGTATAAAACAGAACAATCACAATATCAGTAGAAATAATAAACATGTACACAAACATATTTATAAATGACATAGTTAGTTAGTCTTATATAGTTAGATACTCAGTTGTTAGTTGAAGCTTGTTACTCTAAGTGTGTGACACAGAGGAGAGGAGGCATGACTGAAGGGAAATACATTTATTGAGGAGAATAGAAATGAGATATTGAACTGAGAGCTGGGGCAGGGGTCTAAGGACCAGGTCTGAGGAGCAGGGTCCAGGTCTGAGAAGCAGGGTCCAGGTCTGAGGAGCAGGGTCCAGGTCTGACGATCAGGGTCCAGGTCTGAGGAGCAGGGTCCAGGTCTGAGAAGCAGGGTCCAGGTCTGAGGAGCAGGGTCCAGGTCTGACGATCAGGGTCCAGGTCTGAGGAGCAGGGTCCAGGTCTGAGGAGCAGGGTCTGGGATGCCTTTAAAAAGAATAAATACAGAGCCATTATTAGTCTCATGTCATTGTTACTGGATAACTGAGAAGACTGATGTGATGCTACAGTAATGTGTAATGTTAAACATTCATATACAGTCACAATGTAACTGTGTGGAGAAAATAATAATAATAATATTAATAATAATAAAATAATAATAATACTAATAATAATACTAATAATAAATTAATTATTATTATTATTATTATTAATAATAATAATAATAAATAACAACAACAACAATAATAATAATAATAATAATAATAATAATTAATAATAATAATCATCATCATCATCATAAATAATAATAATAGAAAAAATAATAATAATAATAGAAAAAATGTGCTGATTTTAGTTTTGTTTAGGAAATGAGCAGACCTTGATCTGAATGAAACAAACATCATATTATAGATACTGATAACATGCTGCTCTAAATCAAATCTGGGATGAATAAAGTCAATGTGTTTATCTGTGTATTAATCTGTTTATGTAATAAAACTAGCAGTAGTTAACAACTGTAAATAATCATATTGTGATAGCAAACCTGTGTTTCTATGTCTTCATGTCTGTAAACAAACATATAACATATAGTACTGACTAACTAGACAGTGAGCTGAATGTCAGCAGGTAACGTTATAACACTTTATGTGAAGCAGCGCTGATGTTACTCACCTGTCCGGCAGAGCAGGCAGAGCAGCGTCTGCTGCCTTCACTCTCCGCTCCTCCGCTGGGTATCCTCTTTCCCTTAGCCGGGTCACTGATGTGTCAGCTGATGTGTGTGTGTGTGTGTGTGTGTGTGTGTGTGTGTGTGTGTGTGTGTGTGTGTGTGCGTGCGTGCGTGCGCCCGCAGCATCGCTGTTTTGGAACTTGAATTTGAAGGATGCTTATCAACTGTAGCCTAGCAACCGGAGGAGGACTCTGATTGGCTACTTCATTCTCCTTAAAAGCGGATTGGCGGCGGCAAAACTTTCCCTTTGATCTTTCTCTTGAGGTAAGAAGACGTCTTGTTCATTATAGCTCCTAACTTTTATGCTTAAAAAGTCTTAAAAGTGTCTTTATGTTCCATATTAAGTCTTAAATATGTAAGTCCATTACCGCTTCCTTCGTTGCTTTGTTGCTTGTGTTAAATGAGTGAGCGGAAGCTCTCCTTTGATCCTTCGGTAAGAAGCTCTGCTAGCTTCACATTAGCTGCTTACAGAAGGACTATTCTTAAAAAGTCTTAACAGCGTCCATATGTTGTATTAGAGCTTACATTACATTTAGTTAGGTATTAAATATATAAGTCCATTTACCGCTTGCTTCATTGCTTTTTTTGGTTGTTTTAAATGAGTGAGCAGCGGCAGCGGCGGCTCCTCTTCATCCTTCTCTCCGGGTCTTCTTCATTAAGCTCCGCGGGCTTTACATTAGCTGCTCACTCAATTCATTTCATAGTTATTTATTTCAATCAGTGAAAACATTAAAAACAGTATTAATGTGTATCAGTAGCGAGCGGTGACATTTTACTGTGGTCATGCTGAAGTGTTAATACCATGCGCGCCGTAAGGAGGGTATTTATTTATTAATAAAAAATATAATATGGTTTTTAACTACTATATATATATATCTATATATATATATACTATATATAACTCTATATATATACTATATATAACAACAATGTGTTGGAGTTTACAGTGTATGTAGGCTAAATGAAAGCAGTAATATTCAGCACTGACTGACGCTTGACAGCAGCGGATCCATGGTAACCATGGTAACCATACAAACAAAGAAAAACAAGTTACACTCCCGGGAAATTTCGAAGCGTGTCATTGGACAATAACTGCAACGACGTCATATATGTCGGACCCTGAGCATAGCTGCCCTCAGTGTCACAGTGCGCATGCGCGAAACAAGCTGTCAGCTTTCCAGCTGACCAAAACAATAGAACTAAGATATTGTATAATTGAACACATTATTCTGTTAATATTATAACTTTATTCTGTTAATATTATAACATTATTCTGTTAATATTATAACTCTGTTAATATTATAACATTATTCTGTTAATATTATAACTCTGTTAATATTATAACTCTGTTAATATTATAACTTTATTTTGTTAATATTATAACTCTGTTAATATTATAACTTTATTCTGTTAATATTATAACTCTGTTAATATTATAACATTATTCTGTTAATATTATAACATTATTCTGTTAATATTATAACTCTGTTAATATTATAACTTTATTCTGTTAATATTATAACTTTATTCTGTTAATATTATAACTCTGTTAATATTATAACTTTATTCTGTTAATATTATAACTTTATTCTGTTAATATTATAACTCTGTTAATATTATAACTTTATTCTGTTAATATTATAACTTTATTCTGTTAATATTATAACTTTATTCTGTTAATATTATAACTTTATTCTGTTAATATTATAACTCTGTTAATATTATAACTTTATTCTGTTAATATTATAACTTTATTCTGTTAATATTATAACTTTATTCTGTTAATATTATAACTCTGTTAATATTATAACTTTATTCTGTTAATATTATAACTCTGTTAATATTATAACTTTATTCTGTTAATATTATAACTTTATTCTGTTAATATTATAACTTTATTCTGTTAATATTATAACTTTATTCTGTTAATATTATAACTCTGTTAATATTATAACTCTGTTAATATTATAACTTTATTCTGTTAATATTATAACTCTGTTAATATTATAACTTTATTCTGTTAATATTATAACTCTGTTAATATTATAACTTTATTCTGTTAATATTATAACTCTGTTAATATTATAACTTTATTCTGTTAATATTATAACTCTGTTAATATTATAACTTTATTCTGTTAATATTATAACTTTATTCTGTTAATATTATAACTCTGTTAATATTATAACTCTGTTAATATTATAACTTTATTCTGTTAATATTATAACTTTATTCTGTTAATATTATAACTTTATTCTGTTAATATTATAACTCTGTTAATATTATAACTTTATTCTGTTAATATTATAACTCTGTTAATATTATAACTTTATTCTGTTAATATTATAACTCTGTTAATATTATAACTTTATTCTGTTAATATTATAACTTTATTCTGTTAATATTATAACTTTATTCTGTTAATATTATAACTCTGTTAATATTATAACTTTATTCTGTTAATATTATAACTCTGTTAATATTATAACTTTATTCTGTTAATATTATAACTTTATTCTGTTAATATTATAACTCTGTTAATATTATAACTTTATTCTGTTAATATTATAACTTTATTCTGTTAATATTATAACTCTGTTAATATTATAACATTATTCTGTTAATATTATAACTTTATTCTGTTAATATTATAACTCTGTTAATATTATAACTTTATTTTGTTAATATTATAACTCTGTTAATATTATAACTTTATTCTGTTAATATTATAACTTTATTCTGTTAATATTATAACTTTATTCTGTTATAACATTATTCTGTTAATATTATAACATTATTCTGTTAATATTATAACTTTATTCTGTTAATATTATAACTCTGTTAATATTATAACTTTATTCTGTTAATATTATAACTTTATTCTGTTAATATTATAACTCTGTTAATATTATAACTTTATTCTGTTAATATTATAACTCTGTTAATATTATAACTCTGTTAATATTATAACTCTGTTAATATTATAACTTTATTCTGTTAATATTATAACTTTATTCTGTTAATATTATAACTTTATTCTGTTAATATTATAACTTTATTCTGTTAATATTATAACTTTATTCTGTTAATATTATAACTCTGTTAATATTATAACTTTATTCTGTTAATATTATAACTTTATTCTGTTAATATTATAACTTTATTCTGTTAATATTATAACTTTATTCTGTTAATATTATAACTTTATTCTGTTAATATTATAACTCTGTTAATATTATAACTCTGTTAATATTATAACTTTATTCTGTTAATATTATAACATTATTCTGTTAATATTATAACTTTATTCTGTTAATATTATAACTCTGTTAATATTATAACTTTATTCTGTTAATATTATAACTTTATTCTGTTAATATTATAACTTTATTCTGTTAATATTATAACTTTATTCTGTTAATATTATAACTCTGTTAATATTATAACTTTATTCTGTTAATATTATAACTCTGTTAATATTATAACTTTATTCTGTTAATATTATAACTCTGTTAATATTATAACTCTGTTAATATTATAACTTTATTCTGTTAATATTATAACATTATTCTGTTAATATTATAACTTTATTCTGTTAATATTATAACTCTGTTAATATTATAACTTTATTCTGTTAATATTATAACTTTATTCTGTTAATATTATAACTTTATTCTGTTAATATTATAACTTTATTCTGTTAATATTATAACTCTGTTAATATTATAACTTTATTCTGTTAATATTATAACTTTATTCTGTTAATATTATAACTTTATTCTGTTAATATTATAACTCTGTTAATATTATAACTTTATTCTGTTAATATTATAACTCTGTTAATATTATAACTTTATTCTGTTAATATTATAACTCTGTTAATATTATAACTTTATTCTGTTAATATTATAACTCTGTTAATATTATAACTTTATTCTGTTAATATTATAACTCTGTTAATATTATAACTTTATTCTGTTAATATTATAACTCTGTTAATATTATAACTTTATTTTGTTAATATTATAACTCTGTTAATATTATAACTTTATTCTGTTAATATTATAACTTTATTCTGTTAATATTATAACTTTATTCTGTTAATATTATAACTCTGTTAATATTATAACTTTATTTTGTTAATATTATAACTCTGTTAATATTATAACTTTATTCTGTTAATATTATAACTTTATTCTGTTAATATTATAACTCTGTTAATATTATAACTTTATTCTGTTAATATTATAACTCTGTTAATATTATAACTTTATTCTGTTAATATTATAACTTTATTCTGTTAATATTATAACTTTATTCTGTTAATATTATAACTTTATTCTGTTAATATTATAACTCTGTTAATATTATAACTTTATTCTGTTAATATTATAACTTTATTCTGTTAATATTATAACTCTGTTAATATTATAACTTTATTCTGTTAATATTATAACTCTGTTAATATTATAACTCTGTTAATATTATAACTCTGTTAATATTATAACATTATTCTGTTAATATTATAACTTTATTCTGTTAATATTATAACTCTGTTAATATTATAACTCTGTTAATATTATAACTTTATTCTGTTAATATTATAACTCTGTTAATATTATAACTTTATTCTGTTAATATTATAACTCTGTTAATATTATAACTTTATTCTGTTAATATTATAACTCTGTTAATATTATAACTTTATTCTGTTAATATTATAACTCTGTTAATATTATAACTTTATTCTGTTAATATTATAACTCTGTTAATATTATAACTTTATTCTGTTAATATTATAACTCTGTTAATATTATAACTTTATTCTGTTAATATTATAACTCTGTTAATATTATAACTCTGTTAATATTATAACTCTGTTAATATTATAACTCTGTTAATATTATAACTCTGTTAATATTATAACTTTATTCTGTTAATATTATAACTCTGTTAATATTATAACTCTGTTCATATTATAACTTTATTCTGTTAATATTATAACTTTATTCTGTTAATATTATAACTTTATTCTGTTAATATTATAACTTTATTCTGTTAATATTATAACTCTGTTAATATTATAACTTTATTCTGTTAATATTATAACTCTGTTAATATTATAACTTTATTCTGTTAATATTATAACTCTGTTAATATTATAACTTTATTCTGTTAATATTATAACTCTGTTAATATTATAACTTTATTCTGTTAATATTATAACTTTATTCTGTTAATATTATAACTTTATTCTGTTAATATTATAACTCTGTTAATATTATAACTCTGTTAATATTATAACTTTATTCTGTTAATATTATAACTCTGTTAATATTATAACTCTGTTAATATTATAACTTTATTCTGTTAATATTATAACTCTGTTAATATTATAACTCTGTTAATATTATAACTCTGTTAATATTATAACTCTGTTAATATTATAACTTTATTCTGTTAATATTATAACTCTGTTAATATTATAACTCTGTTAATATTATAACTTTATTCTGTTAATATTATAACTCTGTTAATATTATAACTTTATTCTGTTAATATTATAACTTTATTCTGTTAATATTATAACTTTATTCTGTTAATATTATAACTTTATTCTGTTAATATTATAACTCTGTTAATATTATAACTTTATTCTGTTAATATTATAACTTTATTCTGTTAATATTATAACTCTGTTAATATTATAACTTTATTCTGTTAATATTATAACTCTGTTAATATTATAACTCTGTTAATATTATAACTTTATTCTGTTAATATTATAACTCTGTTAATATTATAACTTTATTCTGTTAATATTATAACTTTATTCTGTTAATATTATAACTTTATTCTGTTAATATTATAACTCTGTTAATATTATAACTTTATTCTGTTAATATTATAACTTTATTCTGTTAATATTATAACTTTATTCTGTTAATATTATAACTTTATTCTGTTAATATTATAACTTTATTCTGTTAATATTATAACTTTATTCTGTTAATATTATAACTTTATTCTGTTAATATTATAACTCTGTTAATATTATAACTCTGTTAATATTATAACTTTATTCTGTTAATATTATAACTCTGTTAATATTATAACTTTATTCTGTTAATATTATAACTCTGTTAATATTATAACTTTATTCTGTTAATATTATAACTCTGTTAATATTATAACTCTGTTAATATTATAACTTTATTCTGTTAATATTATAACTTTATTTTGTTAATATTATAACTCTGTTAATATTATAACTTTATTCTGTTAATATTATAACTTTATTTTGTTAATATTATAACTCTGTTAATATTATAACTTTATTCTGTTAATATTATAACTTTATTCTGTTAATATTATAACTCTGTTAATATTATAACTTTATTCTGTTAATATTATAACTCTGTTAATATTATAACTCTGTTAATATTATAACATTATTTTGTTAATATTATAACTCTGTTAATATTATAACTTTATTCTGTTAATATTATAACTCTGTTAATATTATAACTCTGTTAATATTATAACTTTATTCTGTTAATATTATAACTCTGTTAATATTATAACTTTATTCTGTTAATATTATAACTCTGTTAATATTATAACTTTATTCTGTTAATATTATAACTTTATTCTGTTAATATTATAACTTTATTCTGTTAATATTATAACTCTGTTAATATTATAACTCTGTTAATATTATAACTCTGTTAATATTATAACTTTATTCTGTTAATATTATAACTTTATTCTGTTAATATTATAACTTTATTCTGTTAATATTATAACTCTGTTAATATTATAACTTTATTCTGTTAATATTATAACTTTATTTTGTTAATATTATAACTCTGTTAATATTATAACTCTGTTAATATTATAACTCTGTTAATATTATAACTTTATTCTGTTAATATTATAACTTTATTCTGTTAATATTATAACTTTATTCTGTTAATATTATAACTTTATTCTGTTAATATTATAACTTTATTCTGTTAATATTATAACTTTATTTTGTTAATATTATAACTCTGTTAATATTATAACTCTGTTAATATTATAACTCTGTTAATATTATAACTTTATTCTGTTAATATTATAACTTTATTTTGTTAATATTATAACTTTATTCTGTTAATATTATAACTCTGTTAATATTATAACTTTATTCTGTTAATATTATAACTCTGTTAATATTATAACTCTGTTAATATTATAACTTTATTCTGTTAATATTATAACTCTGTTAATATTATAACTTTATTCTGTTAATATTATAACTTTATTCTGTTAATATTATAACTCTGTTAATATTATAACTTTATTCTGTTAATATTATAACTCTGTTAATATTATAACTTTATTCTGTTAATATTATAACTCTGTTAATATTATAACTCTGTTAATATTATAACTTTATTCTGTTAATATTATAACTTTATTCTGTTAATATTATAACTTTATTCTGTTAATATTATAACTCTGTTAATATTATAACTTTATTCTGTTAATATTATAACTCTGTTAATATTATAACTTTATTCTGTTAATATTATAACTTTATTCTGTTAATATTATAACTCTGTTAATATTATAACTCTGTTAATATTATAACTTTATTCTGTTAATATTATAACTCTGTTAATATTATAACTTTATTCTGTTAATATTATAACTTTATTCTGTTAATATTATAACTCTGTTAATATTATAACTTTATTCTGTTAATATTATAACTCTGTTAATATTATAACTTTATTCTGTTAATATTATAACTCTGTTAATATTATAACTCTGTTAATATTATAACTCTGTTAATATTATAACTTTATTCTGTTAATATTATAACTCTGTTAATATTATAACTTTATTCTGTTAATATTATAACTTTATTCTGTTAATATTATAACTTTATTCTGTTAATATTATAACTTTATTCTGTTAATATTATAACTCTGTTAATATTATAACTTTATTCTGTTAATATTATAACTTTATTCTGTTAATATTATAACTCTGTTAATATTATAACTTTATTCTGTTAATATTATAACTCTGTTAATATTATAACTCTGTTAATATTATAACTTTATTCTGTTAATATTATAACTCTGTTAATATTATAACTTTATTCTGTTAATATTATAACTCTGTTAATATTATAACTCTGTTAATATTATAACTTTATTCTGTTAATATTATAACTCTGTTAATATTATAACTTTATTCTGTTAATATTATAACTTTATTCTGTTAATATTATAACTTTATTCTGTTAATATTATAACTTTATTCTGTTAATATTATAACTTTATTCTGTTAATATTATAACTCTGTTAATATTATAACTCTGTTAATATTATAACTCTGTTAATATTATAACTTTATTCTGTTAATATTATAACTTTATTCTGTTAATATTATAACTTTATTCTGTTAATATTATAACTCTGTTAATATTATAACTTTATTCTGTTAATATTATAACTTTATTTTGTTAATATTATAACTCTGTTAATATTATAACTCTGTTAATATTATAACTCTGTTAATATTATAACTTTATTCTGTTAATATTATAACTTTATTCTGTTAATATTATAACTTTATTCTGTTAATATTATAACTTTATTCTGTTAATATTATAACTTTATTCTGTTAATATTATAACTTTATTTTGTTAATATTATAACTCTGTTAATATTATAACTCTGTTAATATTATAACTTCATTCTGTTAATATTATAACTTTATTTTGTTAATATTATAACTTTATTCTGTTAATATTATAACTCTGTTAATATTATAACTTTATTCTGTTAATATTATAACTCTGTTAATATTATAACTCTGTTAATATTATAACTTTATTCTGTTAATATTATAACTCTGTTAATATTATAACTTTATTCTGTTAATATTATAACTTTATTCTGTTAATATTATAACTCTGTTAATATTATAACTTTATTCTGTTAATATTATAACTCTGTTAATATTATAACTTTATTCTGTTAATATTATAACTCTGTTAATATTATAACTCTGTTAATATTATAACTTTATTCTGTTAATATTATAACTTTATTCTGTTAATATTATAACTTTATTCTGTTAATATTATAACTCTGTTAATATTATAACTCTGTTAATATTATAACTCTGTTAATATTATAACTTTATTCTGTTAATATTATAACTTTATTCTGTTAATATTATAACTCTGTTAATATTATAACTCTGTTAATATTATAACTTTATTCTGTTAATATTATAACTCTGTTAATATTATAACTTTATTCTGTTAATATTATAACTCTGTTAATATTATAACTTTATTCTGTTAATATTATAACTCTGTTAATATTATAACTTTATTCTGTTAATATTATAACTTTATTCTGTTAATATTATAACTTTATTCTGTTAATATTATAACTCTGTTAATATTATAACTTTATTCTGTTAATATTATAACTCTGTTAATATTATAACTTTATTTTGTTAATATTATAACTCTGTTAATATTATAACTTTATTCTGTTAATATTATAACTCTGTTAATATTATAACTCTGTTAATATTATAACTTTATTCTGTTAATATTATAACTTTATTCTGTTAATATTATAACTCTGTTAATATTATAACTTTATTCTGTTAATATTATAACTTTATTCTGTTAATATTATAACTTTATTCTGTTAATATTATAACTCTGTTAATATTATAACTTTATTCTGTTAATATTATAACTCTGTTAATATTATAACTTTATTTTGTTAATATTATAACTTTATTCTGTTAATATTATAACTTTATTCTGTTAATATTATAACTTTATTCTGTTAATATTATAACTCTGTTAATATTATAACTTTATTCTGTTAATATTATAACTTTATTCTGTTAATATTATAACTTTATTCTGTTAATATTATAACTCTGTTAATATTATAACTTTATTCTGTTAATATTATAACTTTATTCTGTTAATATTATAACTTTATTATTATTATTATGCCAGATTAATATTTCCAGTTATTTTTATTGAAGGCCATGCACTGCATTTATAGCTTATTATGACCGCTAGTCCATGACGTGTATACTCACTATGCGACAACTGTTATTTAACGTGGAGTTAACGATAATTCAAATTTGATGTGTGTGTGTGTGTGTGTGTCGGTTTATTGACTGTCAATGATGTGCCTGAAATAGCCATGTTTACAGCCACTAATGTTAACTTTAGCACCGACAAACACATAATAGTGGTAATTTAAATATCGGTTCATGGGATTTATTATTGTATGACTCATAATATCCTACTGCACTTACACTGCTGCTATTACGGTAATACGTCTTATCTGCTGGGAGGACATGAGGCTGTCATGCTTTGTTAAATTAGCTTCATTAAATACATTTGCTTGGTAGCCCCTTTCCTATGCAGACTTTGTTCTTAGTCTTATTCAATTATAAATATTATACACCCAAGTATGTTAAAACTTATTTAAAATACTCCACTGTGTAATGAAGCAATAAAGCCCATTTCAATATATTATACAATAATATATGTTAGAAAAATAATATTGTTGCTAATATATATAGTTGCTATTTGTTATTGCTAGCTGAGTGCTAATACTTGTGAATGATTGACTGCCACCCTGCTACCTATGGACACAGGCATTACATGTTATAGGTGTGTAATATTGCTGCTAATATTTTTGGTAGCTATCTAACTCATTTACATTTGTCTTTTAATTCCAGTTTGATCAAAGTTTTGAGTGGTTTGCTGCTTCCTGAGCTTGACTTGCCTTGGATTGCCTCGCCTCACCTCACTTCACCTCACTTCACCTGACCTCACTTCACCTCACCTAACCTCACCTCACCTGACTTCACCTCACCTGACCTCACCTCACCTCACCTCACTTCACCTGACCTCACCTCACCTGACCTGACCTCACCTCACCTCACTTCACCTCACCTCACTTCACCTCACCTGACCTCACCTCACCTCACCTCACCTCACCTCACTTCACCTCACCTCACCTCACCTCACTTGACCTCACCTCACCTGACTTCACCTCACCTCACCTGACCTCACCTCACCTCACCTCACTTCACCTCACCTCACCTCACCTCACTTCACCTCACCTCACCTGACTTCACCTCACTTCACCTCACCTCACCTCACCTCACCTCACTTCACCTCACCTGACCTCACCTCACCTCACCTCACCTCACCTCACCTCACCTCACTTCACCTCACCTCACTTGACCTCACCTCACCTGACTTCACCTCACCTCACCTCACCTCACCTCACCTCACTTCACCTCACCTCACTTGACCTCACCTCACCTGACTTCACCTCACCTCACCTGACCTCACCTCACCTCACCTCACCTCACCTCACCTGACCTCACCTGACCTCACTTCACCTCACTTCACTTCACCTCACTTCACCTCACCTCACTTCACCTCACCTCACCTCACCTCACTTCACCTGACCTCACCTCACCTCACCTCACTTCACCTCACTTCACCTCACCTCACCTCACCTCACCTCACTTCACCTCACCTCACCTCACCTCACCTCACTTCACCTGACCTCACCTCACCTCACTTCACCTCACCTCACCTCACCTCACCTCACTTCACCTCACCTCACCTCACCTCACCTCACTTCACCTCACTTCACCTCACCTCACCTCACCTCACCTCACTTCACCTCACCTCACCTCACCTCACCTCACCTCACCTCACCTCACTTCACCTCACCTCACCTCACCTCACTTCACCTCACCTCACCTCACCTCACCTCACCTCACTTCACCTCACCTCACCTCACCTCACCTCACTTCACCTCACCTCACCTCACCTCACCTCACTTCACCTCACCTCACCTCACCTCACCTCACCTCACCTCACCTCACTTCACCTCACCTCACCTCACCTCACTTCACCTCACCTCACCTCACCTCACCTCACCTCACCTCACCTCACCTCACTTCACCTCACCTCACTTCACCTCACCTCACCTCACCTCACCTCACCTCACCTCACTTCACCTCACCTCACCTGACCTCACCTCACCTCACCTCACCTCACCTCACCTCACTTCACCTCACCTCACTTCACCTCACCTCACCTCACTTCACCTCACCTGACTTCACCTCACCTCACTTCACCTCACCTCACTTCACCTCACCTCACCTCACCTCACCTCACCTGACTTCACTTCACCTCACCTCACCTCACCTCACTTCACTTCACCTCACCTCACTTCACCTCACCTCACCTCACCTCACCTCACCTCACCTCACCTCACCTCACCTCACCTCACTTCACCTCACCTCACTTCACCTCACCTCACCTCACCTCACCTCACCTCACCTCACTTCACCTCACCTCACCTGACCTCACTTCACCTCACCTCACCTCACCTCACCTCACCTCACCTCACCTCACTTCACCTCACCTCACTTCACCTCACCTCACCTCACCTCACCTCACCTCACCTCACTTCACCTCACCTCACCTGACCTCACTTCACCTCACCTCACCTCACCTCACCTCACCTCACCTCACTTCACCTTACCTCACCTCACTTCACCTCACCTCACCTCACCTCACCTCACCTCACCTCACCTCACCTCATCTCACCTCACCTCACCTGACTTCACTTCACTTGCATATTTGATTGTTGATATTTTATTGATTCATTTCTATTTTAGATTTCATATATTTAGGATCAGTTGTTTAGGTTAGGTTTTAGTTTAGGCTTAACGCCCTTTTGTTTGGAGGGATTTGTTTTGTGTGTAGTGTTTTTCAGGATGCCGCGGAAGGGAAGGCGATCCCAGGCCCAGAAGCAGCGCTGGAGCACGGTCCAGGACCCTGACCGCCCCCCCTGCACCCTCTCTCCAGTCAACAACGTATGTATGACCAGAAATGAAACGCACACTCATTTAAATGACTCATAGTGTCTTCACTGAGACACGTTTACACCATCCGTACCATGTTAAGTTAAATCTGTTTATCATTTGTCATCAGATGGTTGGAGCCACCCTGCCAGCCAGACCGTTCTGGGGTGAGGATGAAGTGCGTGCGGAGTTTTATGCACGTGAGTATTCAGCTGTTTTATTTGTTTTGATGTATTTGTGTTTACTATACACTTCTGCTAAGAGCTCAATGCTAATAAAGGGTTAGTCATTATTACTCATTAATCTTATGTTCCATCCTTTTCTAAACAGGCCGTGGCACCGGGAGGCGCCACAAAGTGTTGAAATGGCCAGTTTCCCTCGTCACTGGGCGCAGCCACAAGCTGACCATCCCGCCTGAGTCTCCTGACAAGAAGGTATTATTGTTGTCCATTGTTGGAAGAGAATAATTGATCGTATGATGTCTTCATTGTATTCTTAAACTGTATTTATTTTTGCAGTTTGTTCTGATTGTCGGGGACTCCCATCTACGCGCTATTGTAGATGGCATTGTCCCGATGCCAAAGTCCGACACCCTGTGCTTTGGCTTCATGTCGACTCCGGGAGCCAGTGCGTCTCAGATCCGTACTGAGGTTCTACACGCCGTAGTTCCTCGTACTCCTGAGGCCGTCTGTGTGCTGGCTCCCAGCAACAACCTGACTGCCAGCAGGACCGTCGATGAGGCTGCCATCGACTTCGCCAACCTCCTGCAGTCCGTTGGCAACCGCTGGCCTAAGGTAAGCTTTTCTTTCATATCTTAGTATTGGTGATTTGGTGTTTTAATGATATTGACTGTGTGGGATTTTTAGTTAAAGAGTAGTCTTTTTATTAATGGTCAGGTTTTGTTTTCTTCAGGTTTTTGTTGTCGACTTCCCTCCCCGCCTGACTTGTGACCTCGACTACCAGGATCACATGCGTCAGGCATATCGCCGTGTGGCTGCTCGTATGGGTATGTGGAAAAGATTTAAGTTTCATACTAATTGAGAAAATATCTTGCATAAAAAGCAATTCATATAAAGTCACAATACAGTATATCATGATGACTCATGCTTTTTTCCCTCTTTTTCAAGGCGTGAGGTACTTCTTCAGAGCTACGGAGGACTTCCCCACGAGCAATTTGGCGTTGTGGAGCAAGGATGGTGTAAGTACAATATCTGTGTGTGAAACTAAAGTCTGATTTGTAGTTCTTTGTTGTTGCCATTAAGACTTCAGTACATGGCAGACGCTAACTGAAAGTAAAACTTTTTTCTTTTTCTTTTCTTATTTTTGTAGGTCCATCTGAGTGATAGTGAGGGGATGGCTATCCTCGCTCGGTTGCTCTCCTCTGCTGCTACAGAGCAACTGAGGACACCACCAGCCCCGCGGGTCTCTCCCAGGCCATCACCTCCAGTTAGGAAGGTCCTTCCTAAACTGGTTGTGAGGGAGAGCTCCCCTGCTCCACCTGCACCTGACCCCTCTCAGTGGAGAACCGTTGGTCAGGGCGGCAAGGTAATTGATGCATATTATAATGTGTGATGTGATTATAAAATGTTGAATGTGATGTTTGTGAAACGTTTTATGTAGGTTACAATGGTTTAATACCATGTGATGCTTTTTGTCATTGCAGACGAGCCAGCCTGGGGAACCACCCATGTCCAGTGGTTCACCTGAGCCCAGGATGGCTCAACCGCAGGTTTGTCATTCCTTTCTGCATTTTCTATTATTACTCTAGGATGTGTTATTCTTTGCGTTGTGTTTCTGACAGGCATGATTGTAATCAGAACACTTTGTGTTTTGTGTTTTTACAGGAGGAGGAGTGCTTCTTGCCACTGAACCCCGTCTGGTTCAGCAGCACCGCCCTACGTGCTATGGAAGAAGTCTCTCCTTCTCACCTGTCTTGCCTGGCGGACTTCAAGCCCTCTCCTAAGCCCAAGAAGGTGAGTTTCAAACTTGTATCTCTGGACGCTTTTATCTAGAGTCTTATCTTTACTGAACGTTAATGTTACGTATATAATGTATATATTTAAAAAGTTATATAAACTATAATAATAGTCTTTAAGTGAACTCTGCTATCCATAAATATAATTGTAATGTATATTGTTGTGTAACTATAACGATGTGACTTAAAGTATTTGTTTTTATGTTTTATTTGAAGTCAAAGGTTGCGTCCCGGTCCCGAGCCAAGACCCGACCTCCTCGTCGCCGCCGTTCTCCAGTGAACAAGGTATGTTACTACTTATGACAACTGACACATGCTGGGGATTTACAGCTCACTCACTTCAGAGAGTTTAATATCAGGGTTCCCACAGGTCCTTAAAATCCTGGAAAGACTTTGAAAAAGCACAGGCCTTGGAAAGTGTTTGAAAATAAGAGACAAAGGTCATTAAAAGTGCTTTAATTTATACTTTACCCAAGTTGTGTGATTAATGTTTATACTGATTTACGCTGCTTGCATTGGATCACCATATGGTCCTTGAATTTGTGGGAATTGGACCTGGAACATTCTTGAAAGGTCCTTGAATTTGATGTTAACCAGAGAGTGTGAACCCTGTGATATGTATGTTATATATTCTCAGACGGTTGGAACACCCCCAGCCAGATTGTCCTGGAGTTCGGACGAGGGCGCACCTTTAGGCCCAGCCTCCTCTGCTGTGACGGTATGCCCCCCCCCCCCCCCCCTCTTCTATCCATTTATAATTTGTTAATAGTGCTAATGTTTGCCAAAGGGTGCAGTAATATTTATAATAATTATTTAGATGCTTTAACAGCAGCAGTACCACTATGGTTCCTCTCATATAACTTTATATCAAGAGTGCATTTTGTAATTTTAATGATTCAAGTTTAATTGATATTTTATTTGATGATGCAGATTACACTTAAAATACTTAAAATACATTTGCATTGGTAACAATGAAAGGCTTCCCCTTTGTTTGATACAATGTGATGCTTTTTGTCATTACAGGCTCACCAGCCTAGGGAACCTCGGGAGTCCACAGGTTCACCTCAGCCCAGGATGGCTCACCAGCAGGTTTGTTGTTATAATAATATTTAAATATAATATTCCTTTAGGATATATTTATCATTCTTTGGTTTGTGTGTCTGACAGGACAGATTGTAATCAGAAGTCAACCTGTGTTTTGTTTTTCAGGAGGAGTGCTTCCCCCCGCTGAACACCGTCCGGTTCAGCAGTGTGGACTACATGCTTGCTCCTGAGCCTAACATGGTAAGTTACCTGATTCAGATTTCATTCATCTGTATAACACTGAACATTTGCAGCTCTCTCATTTACAAAATACACAGCTAAATTGTCCACAGTTTAATTCACTATGTTTCCTCTCATCTATCATCAGCTGGTTGGATCACCTCTGACCAGAGTGTTCTGCTCAGATGAGACAGAAACCCCCTGCTGTTCCCCGCCTGCAAAAGTAAGGTTTAGTCCCTTTCAGTAACATGCATCATCTCACTAAACGTCTTCCTCCTACTAAAATGTTGCTGCTTTATGTATTCAGATGGCCAGAGGTCTGATGTCATCACCAGATGGACAGGTCTGGACCATCAAGGATGCAGGCTGCCATTCTGCTTTACCTGATGAGGTAAATTAAGTCTCCACAATTGACTCACACTGAATATTTACAGTACATTCAACTGCATCAAAACCAAACTTTACTTCATAGTAAATCTTTGACATAATAACTAGCTCTTTCTCTGCAGATCATATTTATCTACAATCATGCATCACTACTTTTTATGTCCGTGTGGCTTACCTCAATTCTGGTTGTTCATGCCCTGTTTAGTCAATGGTTAGGCTACAAATCAATTCCTAGTTACTTTTGAGTATTATAATTGTCATGAATTCTTCAAATCAAAGGACATTTATGTATGCATGCTTTTATTTTTTTATACTTTTTTTTATTTTGAAGTAGGTGGTTTTATTATGAAAGCAGTTATGCAGTCCCTCTTCTTTTCCTCACGTTCTCCACTCGACATGTTTACAGCGGTGCAGCAGTCACTGATGATGTAAATTATGTTCATAGGGAAGTGAAATGAGAGTGTATATTTACACTCTTTGAAAGTCTGTTATTTTATTTGTGATCGCTATTTAGCATAATTTAAGCTAACTCAGTTGTGTATATGGCTGCTAACTTTCATATTACACCAGTTTGCATGTATATGCTGCATGATTCAGGGTTAAAGCAGCACTTATGAATATTAGATTATTGATACTGATATAAATGTATTTTTATTTACTGTGAAGTGTTATTCACTGTATTTAATTTACAGCAGTATACAATGATAAATCATGTCCTTTTATTTCTTGTTATAATTTCAGAAACTGCTCTCTACCCAGAATGCATCAGTGTACCTGTACAGTTCTACAGTAAACAATATAAGGGCAAATTCTTCTGATGTCAGTGCAGTGGTCAATTAGGCAAACATCAGCATCAGAGGTCGCATTCCTCAACAATAATGTATCCGTAGTCTCAGTATGCTATACAAGCAATACGGATCCTGCTTGACAATTACGCTAATCAGGGCATATACCGTGGCTTAGGCTCCTCCCAGGGAAAAAAGTTCAGGCTCAGGATTTTTTTTTACTATCACCCCTGAATTTGACATAATCTCACAAATTATTCTGACATTAATAATGGTGATGGAACAAAGTGTAATGATGGTGGTGAGTTTTTTCAAAATCTTGAAATATCAGTGCTATGAAGACTCAGCATGTGAAAATCTCTTCATAAAGGTGGCTGTCCATAGGAAACTGATTGTCAAAACATGGATAGTTACAGATATTGCTTAGCCTTGTCCGCTAACAAATGTTAGAAGGTAACGCATGTTTAACAGAATAAAACAATTAAAATAATGATGATAATAAAAATTGTTAAGATTCATGATGATAGTAATAATGATGTAACGGTCAGTTCTAAAAGCAATTTGTATAACAATTCAAATGATAAAAAATTAAAACATTCCTTCAAAAAATAATTTCAGGATTCCGTCATGGGACCAGATCAACACATTCAATCCGTGAGGGCGTCTCATTCCCAGGGAGATAACAGGTATGGACTCTTTTCTCGCAACAGTCAGTGCACTTGCATGGCTCTCACCTTCCTGGCCTATCACAATGAGGGGTTGCATTTCGACACAATTTCCCTCGACAGAGTGCTAGAACAGGGTAATGCACTCTACGTCGGCGTTAAACGGCAGCTTTTGTTGGACGGAACATTCCAGAGCGACCACTTGACCATAGAGGAGATGCCCAAACAGGTCTTGACAGAGAGACATGTTTACAGTGTAAACATGAACGAGTCAGATCTGATGGTCGGTCGCCTGAGAGTGGAAGAAGACAGTGGTCTACTGTCCCTTGCCACACACCTGGAATGCCTGTCACAAGATGTCCGCCATGCTATCCTCTTGGTAACCCCGGAGTGCTTTGCGGTTTTCCGAACGACATCTGGACGCTACGGATTGTTTGATTCCCACTCAAGATCTGAGACAGGTTTGCCACAGCCTGGAGGAACTGCAATTATGAAGACCTTCAGTGACCTGACTGACTTGGCCCAGCACTTGGATGAGCTTTTCAAAGAACGTGGTCCACATGCAAGCTTTGAATTGATGCCCGTTTCCTTTCAAAGTGAGCATGATGAGACCCCTGGGCAGTCAGTGGATGCCAACATCCCTAGGAGTACAACTGATGACAAACAACCAGAGGACTTGGACTTCAATCAAGCAGTCAACATCAAACAACATACTTCAAAAACAACGCAGGATCTCGCCAAACTGAGCAAGGAAAAGCGAAGGAGAGCGATGCGTAAAGCAAATGTACCATCTGGAAACAAGGGTACGAGAACCAACAAAAGCCAACAGGAGAAAAAGAGATATGCCAGCAGTTTGGAATTTCGGCAGAAAAAAATGCAGGCATTGAAAACCAAATATGCAGAAGACCTGCATCACCAAAAACACAAGAAGGAGTACGCCACCAGACGATACAGCACCGATGCTGCTTTTCAGAGCAGGCAGAAAACACACGTGAGGGAGAGGTACAGGACCGATGCTGCTTTTCAGAGCAGGCGGAAAATGTACCTGAGGGAGAGGTACAGCACCGATCCTGCTTTTCAGAGCAGGCGGAAAATGTACCTGAGGGAGAGGTACAGCAGCAATGCTGCATTTCAGGTCAGACAGAAAATGTACCTGAGGGAGAGGTACAGCACCGATCCTGCTTTTCAGGTCAGACAGAAAATGTACCTGAGGGAGAGGTACAGCACCGATCCTGCTTTTCAGGTCAGACACAAAATGTACCTGAGAACGAAGTACCACCACAACCCAGAATTCAGGCTGCATCATATACAACGCTGCAGTCAGAATAAAAAGGATAGACTGGCCAGAAATGTCGTCCTTCGTATTCGTCACAAGTTGCAGTGTGCAATGAGAATACGGAGGAAATATAGAGACATTGAGAGCCACCACCCGGAAACTCCACAGCCTGCAGTCAATCCTGGAATGCAAGCTGCTATAGCTTCATTTCGGCATAGGATTCGACGTGGACCCACCCATGCTTGCACAGCGTGCCACAGAGCTCTCTTCCCGGATCAGGTGAAGAATTGCAACAGATCGAAATATGTGAAAAACCTTGGCGTGGTGGCTGCTTGCTTGACAGGTAAGTATATCCATGTCTGCGACGGTGAATGCTTAGCCCCTTGCACCGTACCACAAGACAGGATGCAGGAGTGGATCTGCCACACCTGCGACAGCCACCTGATGAGAGGACAGACGCCGCCCATTGCAGTCGCTAATAACCTGGAGCTAGCATCCATTCCCGCGGAGCTAGACAGGTTAAATGTCCTGGAAAGGCAGCTGATCGCGAAAATCTTGCCATTCGCGAAAATCGTCGCACTGCCGAAAGGACAGCAACGGGCAGTACATGGCGCTGTTGTGTGTGTACCATCAGAGATGGAAGCCACAGTTAACTCTCTGCCAAGGCCTAGCTCTGAAGCTCAGCTGTTGCAAGTGAAGCTGAAGAGGAACATCAAATTCAAGGGACATCAGCACTTCTACACGGTTGACATGGAGAATGTGCTAGCAGGACTCAGGAAATTGAAAGCAACGCATCCGGAATACAGCGACATAACCATAGACGAGGACGCTACATTTGAAAGTCTACATGGTGATCAGTCAGAAGAGAACAACGCAGATGCTGCACAGCCTGAGGAGCCGGAGGAAATGACAAACATGGCTAATGCAAGAGATCAAGAAAAGGAGGACCTTAGGCCTGGCCTGACATTGGACTCTTGCATGCAGCCTCCTGACATAGCACAGGAAGTGCTATCATACGGAGATGGGATTTTCAGCGTCGCTCCTGCACAAGGAAACAAACCGGTCAGCTTCTTCGCCGTGCCAAAACTAGAAGCAATGGCCTTTCCTGTGCAGTTCCCAACTGGACACAACACGTTGGATGAAGTCAGGGAAATCAAATTGTCCCCAACCAAGTATTTCAACGCGAGGCTACTATGTGTGGATACCCGGTTTGCGAAGGACCAGACGTACCTGTTCTTCTCGCAATTTGTAACCGAGACACACATAGCTACAAACAGCATGTCGATCCAGACACGGAAGGGAAAGAAGAGGACCAAGGATGGAAGGAAAATTTCTAATCAGATGCTCCAGGACAAAGAAGAGTTGGAGAAACTCATCCAAAATAAGGAAGCGACGCGTTTTATGCAACCCCTTAGAGGCACTCCGGCCTACTGGGAAAAAACGCTAAGAGACCTTCACGCCATGGTCAGACAGATAGGAAAGCCAACGTTTTTTATCACCTTTTCCGCTGCTGAAATGAGATGGCCTGAAGTAATTGAGGTCATAAAAGCGCAGCAAGGTGAGGAAGTGGACTTTTCGGACCTCGACTGGAATGAAAAATGCGAGATTCTCCGGAGCAACCCCGTCACTGTCATGCGCATGTTCGAGAAGAGAGTGGATGCGCTCATGACAGATCTGATCCTGTCACCTGCCCAGCCCATTGGGCCGGTGGAGGATTACTTTTATCGGGTGGAGTTTCAAGCAAGAGGAAGTCCACATATTCATATGCTGGTTTGGATCAAGGATGCACCAGTAATTGATGATGTAGAGGACGCGGTTCAGATGGAAAAACTCGTCAACTTCATCGACCGCTACATCAGCTGCCAGATGCCGGACAAGGAAGCAGACCCCGAGCTCCACAAGACTGTGTCTGAAGTTCAGATTCACAGCCGGAACCATTCAAAATCGTGCAGGAAAGGAAATGTAGCCTGCAGATTTGGTTTCCCGAAGCTCCCCATGGAGAAAACTAGGATCACCTCCCCTCCCTGCGACCCCTCTGATGATGAAGACGACGACAAAGAAAAAGATGGCCAGAAAAAGAAATGTGGCAAGGATTCCAAAAGGAAGTCCAAGAAGAAATTTGAGCTTCAAAAATGGGCCAAGGACAAATTGAAACCATTGAGAGATTTTCTCATGGACCCAAAGGAAACGTTCAAGGATCTGTCAGAGTTGCTGGCGAAATGCAACCTGACCCACCAGAACTATCAAGACTGCGTCGATGCCCTCACTTACGGAATGGTCGTCATGATGAAGCGTGACCCTAAGGACAGCTGGGTAAATGGATACAACGCTGATCTGCTGCGAGCTTGGAATGCCAACATGGACATACAGTATGTACTTGATGACTACAGTTGCATCATGTACATGATGTCCTATGTGTCTAAGCCGGAGCATGAGATGACGCAGTTCCTCAACACCGTCATACGCGACGTGAAGGCATCGAATATTAACGAACGCGACGAAATGAAGAAGATCATGCAGGCATACGCGAAGCACAGGGAGGTCAGTGCTCAGGAATCTGTGGCACGAGTATGCAGCCTCCCACTTAAAAAGTGCACGCGTTCCGTCATTTTCATACAGACCGATGAGGATGGTATGAAAATGAGCCTGCCAATGAGCAAACTGATGACCATGCAGCCAGATGAAGTGGATGTGTGGATGCCAGGATTTCCGGAGAAGTATTCACACAGACCTGCAACACATGAATTTCAATTCATGTGTTTGGCTGATTTTGTGTCTCAGTACAGAGTTCTCTATGGACATCAAGTTGAAGGACCGAACGCCATTCCCCTCCAGAATGACAAGGGATTCATTCAGAAGAGGACGACGGGGAAACAGGCCATCATCCGGTTTACTCGCTTCTCGGAGAAGAAACAACCGGAAAAGTTTTACAGGCGGCTGTTGAAACTTTATTACCCTCACAGAGACGATTGTGAGCTAAAAAGAGATAACACATACGAGGAATTTTACAGATGTGGCCTTAACGGATCGGTCAAACGCATCGTAGATTTGTACAAAAAACTCTACGAGGGACAGGGAAAAGCTCTGGACAAAGCGTTGAAAAAAATTCAAGAGGAAGGACCGATCATCAACGCGTGGAACACGTTTGCGCCAGAGGTGGAAGTGGATCGTGTGGAGTGCATGGCAGAACTCCAAGAGGTAAACCCCCATGATGCCGGAGAACAAGACCAGGTGCCGGATTTTGAAATCCAGGGTAACTTCGGTGGAGCTATACCAGCCATCGAGGTACCGAAATTGAGCCCTGACTTTGTGAGGGGTATGTACCGAAGCCTCAATGAAACGCAAGCGTCGATTTTCTACACCGTGCGTGAATGGTGTTTGCGACGTGTCTGGGGTCACAATCCTGAACCCTTTCACTATTTTATCTCTGGAGGAGCTGGCTGTGGCAAATCCCACGTCATCAAGTCCGTGCATGAGGAGGCAACCAAGATTCTCCGCCAACTTCCCAGGTTTCGCAACGAAGCGGACATGTCCCAGCCTGCGGTGCTTCTTACGGCATTTACTGGTACTGCAGCCTTCAACATTTCTGGAAAAACGCTGCACTCCATTTTGAAACTGCCAAGAAGTCTCAAACCACCGTATCAAGGACTTGGGAATGCACTGGACGACGTGAGAGCGGCACTGTCCAACGCAGAGATATTGATTATCGACGAGATATCCATGGTTTCTAAGCAGCTGTTTGCCTATGTCCATTGGAGATTCCAACAGATCAAAGGCAACAGGAAACCATTTGGAGGGATGTCTGTCCTCGCGGTTGGCGACTTTTACCAGTTGCCACCTCTCGGCAGAGCCAAACCACTCTGCATTTGTGAGGACGATGTTCTTGATCTCTGGAGAGATTTCCAGATGGTCAATCTCACAGAGATCATGCGGCAGAAAGACGACCGTACTTTTGCCGAACTGTTGAACAGGATCAGGACAAAGAGAAGGACTGATCCTCTCAGCGACGACGACAGAGCTCTGCTCGCACAGGCCGTCGCTGAAACCAACGATTGTCCGGCTGATGCCCTCCACATCTTTGCGACGAATAAAGAGGTGGATGCGCACAACTCTGCGACTGTTGCCGCCCTCAACTTACAAGTTGAAGACATTCGGGCCGAGGACTACAAAAAAGACCCCCGAACAGGACGAATGGTCGTGATGGACCATATCATCAAGGGCAACAGAAGGGATTTGCCGGACAACATACAAGCTGCGTGTGGAGCACGGGTCATGGTCATTAGGAATCTGGATATAGAGGATGGCATGGTAAACGGGACTTTTGGAACGATTGCCAACATTGTCATGACCTCTGAAACAGACAGACCAAGGCCCGTGACGCTGATCGGACTTGAATTGGATAATCCCACAGCCGGTCAGAAATTACGCAAGAAGATTCGTGGACCAACGGACAACTTGGTGTACGTTGAAAAGTTTGAGGAAAACACCAGCATAAGAGGAGTGGTACGACGGCAGTTTCCAATGAAACTGGCCTTTGGCTGTACGGCGCACAAAGTGCAAGGTATGACTATGAAGTCTGCAGTGGTGTGTCTGAAGCGTGTGTTTGAACATGGCATGGCCTACGTCGCTCTTAGCCGGACAACTTCGCTTCAGGGTCTGAAGATCATCAACTTTGATGAGAAGAAGATTTATGCTGATCCAAGCATAACGGCAGCGATGGACAATATGAGTCACGCTTCATTCCAGAGTACAAGACCACTTATGCACTTTGTGAAATCAGCAGACCACACTGCTGGTGAAACGTTGACGATCGTCCATCACAACGTGGAAGGACTTCCGTCACACGTCGACGACCTCAAATGTCACCACGAGTTCAGGCTTGCGGACGTCTTATGTGTTACTGAAACACATTTGACTGGATCCTTCGTTCCCCCAAAGTTCCACTTGGAGGGATACGACATGTTTGCGCGCAACCGACACGTGTCGTACGCAAACAGGGTGGACATGGCTACAAAAGACGGCGGTGGAGTTGCAATTTATTCCAAGTGCAATCTTCAAGCAGAGGCCCGCAGATACTTTCGACATGTGCCGGATCTTGAATTCGCAGTCGTCAAAGTCGAGGCCCCCGTCAGAGTTTTGATAGCCACTGTGTACAGACCACCCAATTTCAGTCTTTCGGAATTTCTTCCGAACATGCAAAGCCTCTTGGACTCCTTGGAGATAATGGCTTCTTGCCAGCCTGTTGTGGTTTGTGGAGACTTCAATGAAGACCTGTTCTCCACAGGAAAGAAAGCCATCCAGGAGTTGTTCCAGTCAAGAGGCTATAGCCAGCTTGTCTCCGCTGCAACAACGGAAAAGCAGACCCTGATTGATCACATTTATATATCACGGCCGGAATCTTGCATTCAATCAGGTGTACTGCAAACGTATTACAGTTACCATAACGCGGTATACTGTATTTTGGCTTCAGCGGGAGACTCTTAATCGCAGCGTCGTTGACGTCGGTAACGTACAGTCTTCTTTTTTTCTTCCCATGTCCAGCCCATCGAAAGCGTTCTTTAGTAACGGTGCTTGGACATTAGGTACGACAACGGATAGGACCAGATTTTTTTGGTAGTAAGTATTTTTCATATTATTATAATTGTACTTTATTTTTATGGTAATTATTGTTTTTTCTATTTCATAGTTACTTGTTTTTAACCCTTAGATGCACAAGCTATGCAAACCCCCTCTAAGGTACAACATGGGTCAAAAATGACCCGTATTGGCATACAGTGTTATTTCATGCATGGTTGAGTGTTTCTTTGCTATATTTTTGGAAATCAACTTA